>JAMPIV010000581.1:992500-1552500 GCA_024509875.1 Oreohelix idahoensis
AGGGTGGGTGACGTCAGCGGTAAATATAGACTATCGGAAACAAGTTTATGTTCTTTTGATCTTATATATATATAGTCTTCCTGTTGTAATATATGTCTAAATATATATCGTATAACTGTTGCAATATATGTCTAAATATAAATCGTATAACAGTTGTCTAACTGTTGTACCATAAATATTTTGTATAAAAAACAACACACAACAACACACCCGCCATACTTGAACTTATATATTACTATATAAAAAGGCACACGCCACCATACCCTCCCACCTCTAGATGCTGGCCTTAGTAAATATAAGTCTCTAACACTTCACTCTTACCTCTAGAGGCTGGACCGGGTATAATTAAGTCTCTAAAACCCACACCCCACCTCTCGCGCTGTAACCCCCCCCCCCCCATTCCCTCCCACCCCACCCCCCCCCCCCCACCCCCTTCCCCCACCCCGATGATATAGGCCCCCCCCCCCAAAATTTAACACCCATCAACCCCCCACCTCTAGAATTATAAACTATATTTGTAATATATATATATATATATATATATATATATATAAAATATATATATATATTATACCCCCAAATATATTATATATATATATATATATATATATATATATATATATATAAATTTAAATAAACAACGAAAACCCCCCCCACAACACATAACACAATACAATACAAGACACCACAATACAACCCACACATTACCCCTTCATAAAATAGACACCCCCCACCCCCCCAGGTTCCCCAAAATTGGGCAACGTGATACAGTTTGACCCCCACCCCCCCACCAACCCCGAAACCCCCCCTAACCCCCCCCCCCACAGGTTAAAACCACCCCCAGTTACCCCCGTAGAATGTGATGAAATGCTTAAACCAAAACCCCCCCCCCCCCCCCCGCCCTCCCAACCCCCCCGAGCCTTTACTACACCCCCAAAAAATTACCCCCCCCCCCCCCCGCAAAACCACCAACACCCCCCCCCACCCAAAACCCCCAACCACCCCCCCCCCCCCCCCCCCCCCCCCCCCAAACCCCCCTAAACCCCCACACCCCCCCCCCCCACAACCCCCCCCCTAAGGGCCCCCCCCACCCCCCCCAACACCCCCACCCACCACCCCCCCCCCCCCCCCAAATAACCCCCCCCCCACCCCCCCCCCACAAACCCCCCCCCCCCCCCCCCCCCCCCCCCCCCACGTTATATTTGCACAGCAACCACCGACAACAACCCCCCCCCCCTCTAATCTACCATCCCCCCCCCCCCCCACCGGAAAATATAGTAAAAAAAAATGTATACATTAATATATGTTGTAAAATATATATTGTATAAATATTGTATAAAAAGACAACACAACACAAGGCCGAATAATACACAACACAACCACCCAAAAACCCAAACCCACCAGTTACACTACACCACACAACAATTACAATTCCTACACACAAAAATACCAGACAAGACCAAAACCCATGCCACCCGCTCCCGCCCACACACACACGCAACCAATCGCACACACACACACACGCACACACGCAAACACACGCGCGCACGCACATACACTCACAGACGCACACATGCACACAACCACAGACGCACGCACAACCAGACCCAATAACACATACACAGGCACACACGCGCACGAACACACACGAACACACCCACACACACACACGCAGACGCCCCCACACACACAGACACGCACAAACACACAACCACAGACGCGTGCACACAACCACCTAAAACCCAAACCGATCAGTTACAACACACCACACAACAATTACAATACCTACACACAAATACCAGACAAGACCAAAAGCAATACCACCGCGTACGCGCACACACACAACCAAACGCGCACACGCACACACGCAAAAAAACCACACACACGCACACACACAGACGCGCGCACGCAAACATACACCGAGACGCACAACCACAAACGCGAGCACCCACAAAAACACATACAGAAGCACACACGCCCACACACACTCACAAACACACACGCACACACAACCACAGACGTGCGCACACACAACCACACACGCACACACAGAGACGCGCCCACATACACACGCAAACACGCGCACGCGAACACACAAGCAAACACACACACACCCGTCCCCTTGCACACGCACACACACGAACACACATGCACACACCCGCACACACGCGCACGCTCACACACGAACACCAACGTACACACACACGAGCACACACACACAACCACCGGCGCGTGCGCACACACGCACACACAACCACAGCCACGCGCACACACACACACACGCCAGCTACACCCCCCAACAAACACGTCACGCCCACCTCTCAATGTTAGACCTAGTCAAGTCTCTAACACTTCAATCCAACCTCTCGCTGCTGGTCCTGGTATAGTCAGGTCTCTAACACTTCACTCCCACCTCTTCACACTAGACCTCGTAAAGGCGCTAACACTTCACTCCCACCTCTCGATGCTAGACTTAGTAAAGTCTCTAACACTTCACTCCCACCTCTCGATGCTGGCACCTCCGCCTGCTACACCCCAAATTGTACACACCCATGCGTCGTCATCCGCGCCAGCACAAAAAGACTCCACTCACTTTAAAACCCCCTTAATAACCTACTCACCATTATCGCTTTTTATATTTTCCGTCATTATCTTATATATATATGTATAAACAAACACAGCAACACACAATACAACAACACATAACAATTAAAATACCCATCCTGCGCATTCAAATAGTGAAGTCTCTAACACTTCACTCCCACTCTCGACGCTGGCCCTAGTATAGTGACACGTCTCTTTCA
Organism: Oreohelix idahoensis; assembly: GCA_024509875.1. NCBI lineage: Eukaryota > Metazoa > Mollusca > Gastropoda > Stylommatophora > Oreohelicidae > Oreohelix > Oreohelix idahoensis. The sequence continues at coordinate 995,305 of JAMPIV010000581.1, forward strand.
CTACCACCTCAAGAACTCTAACACTTCCCTCGTATCTCTAGATGTTAAACCTAGTATAGGCAGGACTCTAACACTTCACTACCACTTCTAGATGCTAGACCTGGTATAGTCAGATCTCTAACACTTCACTCCCACCTCTCAATGCTGTTCCTAGTATAGACAAGGCTCTAACACTTCATACCCAAAACACACCAACACACTGCTGAGTCACATACACACACACACACACAATAATCCCCTTACCCACCCCGCCAGCTGCACCGCAACATACGTCGTCACCCACGCCAGCACAAAAAACATAAACAATACACAACAACACACTACCAGTCCAATACCACAACACACATAAATCCCCCCTAACCTACAACCGCCAGCTAGAACCCAACATGCATCGTCACCCGCGCCAGCACAAAAAGACTCCACTCGCTTCAAAAACCCCCTTAGTAACCTACTAAGCCAACATCATCGAATTTTTTTTCCGTCATTATCGATTTTATAAATATATATATATATATGTATGTATAAACAAACACACCAACACACATAACAAAACAATACCACAACACACAAAAATCCCCCCTAACCTACACCTGCCAGCTACACCGCAACATGCTTCGTCACCCCCGCCAGCACAAAAAAACCTCCACTCGCTTCAAAAACCCCATTAGTAACCTACTATCCCGCCATTATTGATTTTGTATATTTTCCGTCATTATCGATTTTTTATATATATTGTCTAAGTATTTTGTATAAACTACCTTTTAGATCAACCTGTCTCACAACAGCTCGTTCATAACTTCTCCTTGCGTAGCTCAGCTCCCAAAGTAAAACAAAAACCCAACATTTGAATCCTCACCCAAGGTCAGACACCGCAACTTAAGGGACGTAACCACTAGTCTTGACCTCTTCTCTTTCTATTGATTAATTCCCCTTCAGAATATATTGCTATATAAAAAGTCACGCGCCTCTGCCTGCCGCGCCTCCGCCTGAAATCGATCGGAGTATTTTACTATATAAAAAGTCATGTGCCAACGCCTGACGCTCCGCCTGAAATTACAACGCCTGAAAAATCGGAGTATTTTGCTATATAAAAGTGATGTGCCAACGCCTGAATCCGCCTCGTTTTGCGCCTACTATACTACCTGGCATTGTCAGGAAGCATAACAATTAACTGGTTAGCCAAATATATCATGGCTAGCTCAGAGTATTCACAGCCGTAACTCCATTGTGATACCAGTGTACTTCTCTGGCACTGGGACTTCATACTTTCTGGAGAGAAATCCTACTTCTTCTCTACCATCATCATCACACTAGAAAAACCTTTCGCTACAACGTCCAATCAGAGATGTTGTATTGTAACATTTCAAATGCCAAACTAGTAGCAGATAACATGCGTAATTTGGTGCAAATATGTTTTCTACTATCCTCGTTGTATCTTCGTCAAGACAAAATACAAAGTAATGTTCTCGGTATGTCATCTCCGAATGAATGTCTGATTTACAAGACCATATGCGATGTTGCCTCTTCCGTTGATATTGATCATGTTTACAACTCATGACTTCATAGATCTATCAAGGAACATCTATTTCAAGATTTCATCTTCTTTTTATAATCTATCACAACAAAATCTGGCGGAGATGATTAAATTGCTTTCGTACTCCAGAAATCCCATTCGTTATCTTAGGTGGGTGTCTTTAATCTGTCACCAGATTAATATTTACGTGTGTATTTGGGCACTGCATATGTTACCGAAGAAAGGTGATCTATCAGACTGTAATAACTGGCGTGGTATATCTCTATTATCAGTACCTGGAAAATTATTATGTTGCATGATGTTAGAAAGACTTAAATTGCATGCTGACGAAAAGATCAGAGAAGACTAAGCGGGTTTCAGGCCGAAACGATCATGTATTGATCAAATATTCACACTAATAACAATTATAGAAGAATCAGTGGAAATGCAATCGCCACTTATTATCACCTTCGTCGATTTTCAAAAAGCCTTTGATAGTCTACACCGCCCATCATTGTGGAAGATACTTACAATCTATGGTTTTCCAACAAAATATGTGAATATAATCAAAGCGCTATATGACAATGCAAGATGTTGTGTTAGAACAAATAAAGGGAATACAGAATGGTTTACAGTAGAAACAGGGGTGAAACAAGGCTGTATTATGTCACCACTACTTTTTGGAATAGCTATTGATTGGGTTATGAGAAACTATACCCACAATGAACAATTAGGTATAAAATGGACAAATGGAAAATTCCTGGGGGACCTGGATTTCGCAGATGATTTAGCATTCTTAAGTTCAACACCCAGACAATCCCAAGAAGCAGTAAATAATTTGTGTCATCTCTCGGTTAAAATAGGTCTCCAAATAAATGCCTCTAAAACTAAAGCTATGAACTTTTCTAACGAGACCTTTGATATCATCTTGAACGGGGAAAAACTACAGAAAGTTGAAAGTTTCAATTATTTAGGCAGTAAAATGACTCAGGATGGTGACGCAACAAGAGAAATCCATACTAGAATTTCTTTGGCTGCTAGCGCCTTCAATAGATTATCTAACATTTGGAAATTACGATCATTGAATATACATACCGAGCTTCGTCTGTTTAATTCTAATGTTATCTCAGTGTTAACATACGGCTGTGAGAGTTGGAAAATAACAAAATCATTGGAGAACAAGCTGAATACATTCGAGAACAAATGTCTTAGAAAACTCATGAACATCAGTTGGAAAGAATTCAAGACTAATCGACAAATAAGAGAAGACTCTAGGCAGAAATATGTCTCCGACTATATAAGGAAAAGACGATGGTCATATATCGGTCATGTCCTACGAATGCAAAACAACAGAATACCACTACAGGCGCTCACTTGGGTTCCTGAGGGTAAGAGGAAAAAAGGAAGACCAAAAGAAACACTCAGAAGAACAATAATAAGAGAAGGAAGAACGTTGTACCTAAAGAATGTGCAAGAGCTAAGAGGAGTGGCGTCACAACGAACAACCTGGAGAGCACTGGTTTCTGCCTTATGCGCCGTGTTTGGTGCTTAAAGAATTTATTATTATTATTATATGTAACCGTTAACAACTTATCAGGCAACTGTCTGGGTTGTGTCAATCATTCAGCTAACAATGTCTCAAACTCAAGATTCGTTATATATTTTCCCAGACAGAAAATCGGAAATAACAATAGCCGTATTAGCGATAAGACAGACTCAATGTGGTATCTCCGCTTTTTAAGTTTTAATCCGTGCGCTACAATTCACTGTCGTTATCTTCCTATTAACTAACACCTGATATCACTACACGACATTGACCATCATAACCGAAGCATTGCCACACTGGTGTCTAGTCTCACAAAGATGGTTCAATTATACCCAATCATGACATGAATTCTTGAATTATGAAGAGAAAACAATAAATACGGTCCGAGGTGGGAAAAAGAAAGGAAAAAGCACATAATGAATAAAAAGATGGCACAGGAAAATTAACGAATAAGTTTATTTCGTCACTTTGACGAAATCAGTGGTGCTTTTTTTATAACTCTCATTCACTCCGACAGTATCTCTTCATTTCTTGACTTTTTTCATTCATCATCCTATTATTTGGCCTATTTTACGCCCTAAATTCTTTCTGTGACTACTCCCAGACTGTTTACATTATGCCAGGACTCGTAATAATACCACGTTTATTGAACTGGGCAGCGGTAATACGTTTATCTCTTTGAGTCGCCAGGCCAACCTTTGATAAAAGACTATCCTCGTTTGAAAAACCATCTAATATCTGCCAAGAGTAATATTGTGCGAAGGTAGACACCTTTTACTCTTAAGATTTGGCCACTGTTGGACCACTACTGCAAAGCAGGGGAGGCATTCCGTGACAGTCACAACCATGTGCATTACAGAATACAGTATTCGTGAGGAAAATACTTGACAATCTCACTTGTCTCTCTACATGCCAAAAGACCCGAAGGAGCACTCACAAAAGTGCCTCTCCACGCACTCGCAGTATTCGTAATCCAACTGCACCGTCCGAACTAAACAACATTCACATCCAAGCTTGAATCTCCTTGCACTGCCTGCTCTCACACATGAACCTGTCCCGCTGAGCAGCAATGAGATGCCCCATCGCCCACATCATATCAGCCACACATGTGAACTTAGCTATTCCACTGCTACTAATATCACGTGTAAACACAACCAAGCTAAACTTATCTCAATTCCACGCAAACATCACATTAACACATCTAATTCCAAACGGAGCATAAGTAACTGACATCCATACTACAAATGATCATGACGTGTATCATTTACTCTGTGTTTTAGAAGTCTGCCAATGGTTGATTACCTGTGTATTTGAAGCAGGGCTCTTGGTGGATAGGATGCATTCTATTTCTACCTGTAGTTTTTGCTTTATAACTGTCACCTGCAGTTATTTGTCGAAGTTGGATTTTTATGCTGAGTTCGGTTTTTGTGTCGATGTTCACTTATTTTCACGTCTTCTTCATACGTTATATAAATATGCTTTTTGGTTCTCTCTATTTCTGGTATCCTGGGAATTTCACATTAGTGAATGCCTTGTAATGCTATTAACTTTATTTCTGAATGTGTATCTTGTTGACCAGCAACGTGCTTTCCCATTTCTTGTTGTACTGATATCTAATGTGGGAAGTCTAATTATTGTGTTGCACTTTACTTGTTTCCATTCTCGTATTCTAGCAGCATGCAGAGATAATTTCCATTGTTGCTCTTCATCCGTACGTCTTTAATAACGCTGTCAGTATTTTTGCTAAGACGAAAGTGCTAGTCTACAAGTATTTCACGTGGCACTATTATCTGATGTTGCATCTACATGGTCTTTAAACACTTACTTCCCTGTTTGTTAAAAGCATGGCTCCGTAGCAGGTAAAAAGTGTTGCTGTCTCTTGTAGCGTCTTTTCATTGGCTGTGTTTGATTCTGTGGCGAGATAAAAGTTGAATCCGTTGAAATAGTAAAGTAGTTCCCAGAACTCGTGGTAAGGATAGCACAAGATAAAGTCCAGTAATCAACCTCAATGTTCAGATACACAGAACAGGAGAACTGGCAGGTGCTTTACCCTCTCGCTGTACCTGTCCTATGCTTCTAGGCAGTGTGAATGTAGTTCGAATTTAATTCCTACCACTGTAAGATTGCTTAAAATCACCAAGAGCTGACGCTCAATGACAGTGGATCAAAGTATAGATTACTTTAAAATATGAACATTGAAAAAATGAATTCAGTGACGTCAGGTATAAATTTAATTCATAGTATTTTAATGATTAATTAAATAGAATTACGAAATAAATGGTATCTGGTATAATTTACACAAAAATTCCACAGTGGAATTCAGTAACAACAATTAGTGTTTGTAAATAGTGTCATCATACACAGATTAAAAATGTAGTGGTATATTCTCTTTTAGTTGGACTTAGCTTGTATCAGTCAATAAACTCCTGGTGCTCTAAGTCACAATGCTGGGGCCAGGTACCAGTGATAGTCCACTGGTTCACGAGTTACACACAACAGGTTGAAGTGGTTTTGACTCCTCATCATAATTAACAATGCTGGGGCCAGGTACCAGTTATGGTCCACTGGTTCACGAGTTACACACACAGGTTGAAGTGGTTTTGATTCCTCATCATAATTCACAATGCTGAGGCTAGGTAGCAGTGGTTGTCCACTGTTCAATTCCACTATGTTGGTGGTACACACACATTGAGTTAAACCCTCAGCTTCACAAGCACTACACCGACTGCAGCTATTAAAAAGTTTGATTGCGCAGAATGACAGTATTTTCTTAAGCTTGTGTCTCACTGTGGAGGCTTTCGATGCTATCGAATAGTTCTAGCTCTCAAACAGGCGTCAGCTTGTCGACTTGCTTATGTAGAGTGTGTGTCCGATTTTAATTTCACCGCTTCTTTATGGTGATAAGGTAGCTGTCTCGGAGATCATTTTCCGTTCTCTAGCCCGTCAGATCGATCTGTGCAACATTTGTAGCAAACTTTACAATATAACATTCTGTAGTGATTCTAAAATGTATTCCCTTGAGTTATTAATAGTTCTACTTTATTGTGTGTAACTATGATCCCATTGCTAGCGGTTTTTACTTAGATATTACAAATAATCAAGCGTGCAACTTTCGCCTTTACAAAGTAAAAGAAGGATCTATTGATCTATTACATGCTCAAGTTGGACAACTCTTATTGTTTGTTTGTTGTTAATTTAGAAACCTTGTGCCCTGAAGATTACTATGGTCTAGACTGCAGTCTGCGATGCAGATGTGCCAGCACAGAAACGTGCAGCCTTGTTACTGGACTTTGTGCAGCAGGATGTAACACAGGTTCCTTTGGTTTTAGCTGCTCAACTAAATGCAACGAGAACTGTAAGGATGATCTCTGTAAGCAACGTTTTGGAACTTGTTATGACTGCGCTAATGGGTACCTAGGATCATTCTGCGATGAAGGTATTATTTTTATTATTCATTAGTTCTTAACCTGTGACGTAATACACCCCTTTACAGCATCTTAAGTACCCTGGCACCATGTCTCGAGTTGTCTCTTGTCCTCTGCTGTAGAGGGCTATTAATCCCGAAACTCGAGTACAATGATGAGTTTTCTAAAGGTAGCAACATTCGAACAAGATTACTCTTGGAAGATTTGTAAAAAGGAAGTTGTATGCCCCTATTTTATGGCGTTTCAAGTGAATTATAGAATGGCAAGTACAAAAATCGCGAATCAAACTTGAATGTAAACTTTATATTTGTCCCCCACTTCGGTGAGAAATATATATTTTACTCGTACTTAACAGGTTGTGATGAAATAACAGCTGAAATGATACAGGCAGGAGGAGAAGGCAGCGCTCGTATATACCATGCATTATGCTGCAAGATCTGGCAAAGCGGAATTTGGCCCAAGGAATGGAAACGATCAATTTACATACCCTTGCCAAAAAAGGGCAACCTGAAACTGTGCACAAACTACAGAACTATAGCTCTTATAAGCCATGCCAGCAAAATACTTTTACAAATCATAATGAAAAGGATGCAACAAAAGCTAGAAACAGAAATAAATGAAGTACAGGCGGGTTTTCGACCAGGTAGAGGCACTAGAGATCATATATTCAACATGAGGATCATCATAGAAAAGTGTAGAGAATTCAACGTTGACCTACATACTTGTTTCATTGATTACACCAAAGCTTTCGATTGTGTACAACATCAGCAGTTATGGGCTATTATGAAAAATATGGGATTTCCAAACCACCTTATACAACTCATCGCACTGCTGTACCAAGAACAACAGGCAGCCGTAAGAATAGAGGGGGAAACATCAGAATGGTTTGAAGTACAGAAAGGAGTAAGACAAGGCTGTACCCTTTCCCCTTACCTGTTTAACATTTATGCCGAGAATATCATGAGAAACGTAAGAGATGACCAAGAACACACAGAGTTTGACTCATTTAACATCGGCGGGTACCAGATCCCGGAAATCAGATATGCTGACGACACAGTCCTCCTATCGACCAACCCAAAAGGACTTGAACAATTACTTCTGTCCACCAAAAAACACAGCGAGGCCCAGAATCTATACCTAAACACCAAGAAGACCAAAGTATTGACAACAAAGTAAAGATCAAACCAGAAATTGAAATTGATAACGAAGAACTGGAAAGTGTCAATGAATTCGAATACTTAGGATCAATTATTAACAGCTCTGGCGACTGTGCAGTAGAAATTAAAAGAAGACTTGCAATTGCTTCACATAAGCTAATACAGATGAAAAACCTATGGCAAGGCACAAGCTAAGAAACAAAGTTACAACTGATCAGAGCATGTATATTCCCAGTAGCAACATACGGCTGCGAGACTTGGACACTCAATAAAACAGTTGCAAAAAAGATTACATCATTCGAAATGAAATGCTACAGAAGGATGTTGAGAATACCCTGGACAGAAAAAAAAGACCAACAGAGAAGTACTGCACTCACTAAACGTACAGGAACATTGGCTCCTAAATACCATCGCAATAAGGAAGCTGAAATTTTTCGGTCATATAAAAAGACATAATAGTCTGGAAAAAACAGTGATGGAAGGCATGGTCCCTGGAAAAAGGGGAAGGGGTCGACCTAGACGACGGTGGACCCAGGACATCACAGAGAGTCTGAACTTGTCTTTGGCTGATGCAGGTCGACTTGCCCAGAATCGTGATGCGTTCAGAGCAGCTGTAATGGAGACAACGATCTGGAAAGAATACGTCACATGATGATGATGACTTAACAGGTCCCCAGCTGGATTTAATTCAGCAAAGTATTAATTGTAGATTTAGCTCTGTGTAATACTTTTTTTTTTTTTAAATGAGACATACGTATGCAACCATCAAACTCACTCAACCAAGTGATGAAATTCAGGAATGGATTTATATCTACTTAGAAATACATATACATATTTGTTAATGAAATATTGTTGAAACAAGGGTAAAGAATGAACATGTTAATTAATAAAGAAACTATTTAGTATATGATCTTTAAGATATATTTTCTCGTCAAAGGATGTTATAACTGAAAGGTGGTGGTTAGTAGTATATAATGCACAACTTAGGTCGCATTCAGGCGGTGGGACATAACTTTTATATACCAAAATACTGCGATCGATACAGGCGTCGGCGTTTCAGGCGTGTGGCACATGACTTTTTATATTAGGAAATACGGTGGCATGCAGGAGGAGCGGCAGAAGGAGCGTGACTTTTTATATAAGCGCATTCAGGAAGCGCGCAGGAGGTGCGCCAGGAGTCGCGTGACTATTTATATAAGGAAATGTGGTGGTGGAGAGGCCTTTTATATAGCGATATATAAGTTCAAGTATGGTGTGTAGGTTGTTGTTGTGTGTTGTTGTTGTTTATACAAAATATTTATAGTACACCAGTTATGTGATATATATTTACATATATTACAACAATTAGGTATACAATATGTAGAGGATATTTATATTACAACATATTACAATATTTCGTTATACATTTGGAACGGGTAAATTTAAGAATATTATTATTACTTCAGGAACTGTCCTCCCGACGTCCTGTGGTAGGAGTGCATTAGACTTAAGGCTTGACACTCCTTATTACAGTGGCCTGCTGAATACCCTCCAGGGTTCTCCTTGTATATTCCATTTGAGGAATTATAATATATATTTAAATATGGCCAGTCACACACAAGCTCCCTGGCCCGCACCACAGGTACTCAGTAACAAGGCCTAACTTCTTGGCACAATTCATACATTTAATGACACAGCACTCCACATTGAGTAGGGTATGACATCGTAGCTTTTACTAGCACATGTCTCTACTGTCCTTGATTCTGATAATCTCAGTTTTAATGGAACAGTCAACTTACGTGCCCAAAAATTCCATACACACTGCTAAGACTAATCTGACATTATACCGTTAATGAAAGCATAAGGCAGTGATGGTAATCGATCTTGCAGGTGCAATATAAAGATGCCCAAAGGCAATTAACACAATCTGAAATCAGGTCCTACTGGACACATTCCATGCATACTGGTCAAACGACACAAGCAGACTGCCGGTTAGAGACGCTAGCTTGTCCCAAATCAAAACTCACGTCTGCTATCAATTCAGAGCAGGAGTCAAGACGTCACTTCCTGCAACCACGGGATACCGTGTGTAAACAATATATATCAGGAAGTGATCGAATACCAAACATGATATGATATTTACTCATATCATTTACTTCCCCCCCCCCCCCTGGACTAAAATAATGAAAAGGAACTTTTCATTATTTTCATAGTATAATCTTACAAGGTCACTGGAGAAACCATATGACAATATCCAAATACTCAACTGTCATCATTATGATAGCACCTAGAGGCGTGCTCCATAATCGACAATTTAACACACAAGGTGTGGTATTTAGTAATAACATAACCAAACCCATTATCGTTAGCAGACGCTCTTTTGACACAAATATGAGGTAACTACATTAATTAGAAGGCAGTGAAGAAAAGTCAACATGTCAGTCATGGCACTCACACAGCATACCATGTCAACAAACGCCCTAAGTCATGTCGGTATGTAAGTCTACCTATCTATCAAATGAAATGCGTAATAAGCAATCAAAGACAGAATAGAACAAATAAGGCAGACAAGTCAAAATATAAATGGTGACTGTGACAATATGTCAAAATAGTTATTAATATTTGTATGTATGCAATGTCATGTGGTGAATGACAATGTTAATGAGATGTCATATGAAGATATATTACTTAATATCTACACATATGAAGGATATAGGTTATACTAAGTGTAAGCACCAATGTAATTCAATTCACATAGTGATACATTAATGAACCAATGTAATATCACTAGGGTTATTAAAACTGGTCATGTTAGACCATACAAAGTTCTTCCTGTAGAAGTATTTAAAAGAATTAAAGTTTCAGTAAATCACTAGTTCGCACATCATTGTTATTGATTTCCAGTTAAGTACATATGCCGGAACGAAATAGTTCATTGAAAAAATCCATTTTTCATCTATGTCGTTTGTCGATGTTTGTCTTCCATGCAATAGCATATACAGCACAGATACTATTCTTCATTCTGTACTTGAGAATTTTATAAGTATATGTTGAAATATAATTTTTTTTGTTATGTCCCTTTTTGAACTTTGTAGTCAGTAATTTTAGTTACTTCCCTTTTTACTCAACGTTTGAGATAGTTAATTAGTGCAAAACATTTTGGAAATTGCAGCATAGTATCTGAATTGTACCGACTTGGATCGTCATACTGCCAAAAGTCATTGTACAACGTGTATGAAGTAGCGAAGTATTGTTCTTGAGCAATTGCATTAGACATCATATGACGAACGCTTGAATATATATCTTGATTTAGGATGGACAGTAATTCATCATCATCATGTTGCTTGGCATAGTGTCTCTAGTTTTTCAACTGGTTTAAGTGCATGACGAAGCAATGTGACTGTAATATCTGAAGTATGCACTATATGAGTTAAAAGAAAGCATGTGCCTTAGTTCATGATGCTACCTTTTTGCGAAATAACTCCTGACTTGTCCCAAAGGAAGTAGTGTTATTATTGAGCATCAAAGTTGGATTGAAGCAGCATTTGCGGAGACAACTGGCGATAGCGGATGCTTCACGCATCTGGATAGAACATCGGCGATCACGTTCACCTTTCCTTCGATGGGTTTAATCTTGTAATTATAGGGTTGAAGGGCCAGTGAGGCACGCGCTGCTTTAGCATTCTTGAATCTCGCTGTTTTCAGGTAAGAAAGTGCTCTTTGGTCCGTCTCGAGTGTGAAACTTGCACCAAGCAGATAGCGCTGCAGTTTAGAGAAGCAGAACACAAGAGCCAGTAGCTCTCTTTCAATGACCGGGTAACGCTGCTCAGTAGGCGTTAGCTTCCTGCTAACATAAAGTGTTGGATGCAAACAGCCCTTCCATTCTTGCAACAGCGAACCTCCAATGGACGTTTTTGAAGCGTCGACTCTAAGAGTAAAATGTTTAGAAGGATCAGGCAATCTCAATATAGGCAACTTGGAAAACAGACATTTTAATCTATTCAAAGTTACATGAACCTCTCGACTACAAACTAACCTATTTGGTGACTCTTTCTTCACCAGTGATGACAACACGGACGTATACTCCGCAAAATTAGGGATAAACTTGCGATAAAAATTTAGGAGCCCCAGAATACTTCTAACCTGTTTTTTGGTCTTAGGTATATCAAGGTTTAGAATCCTAGAGATAGTAGTATCCTCTGTTTTCAAAAAACCTCCTCCTACTTTATAACCTAAAAATGAAATCTCCTGAAATCCAATTTTAGTCTTAGATGGGCGTGCAGATAAATTATGACGACGTAGAGTGGTAAGTAAGGATTGAATACCCTCCAAATGTTCATCCCATGATTGATGAAACAGACAAATGTCGTCAATGTACGTAATTAGGTCGTCTCTGTCAGAGAAGAGTCGTCTCATCATGCGAACGAAAGTCGCAGGTGCGTTTACTAAACCAAAGGACATATAATTGAATTGAAATAGACCTAATGGAGTAGCAAATGCAGTATAAGGCTTGGATCGTTCCGTTAATGGCACTTGGAAATAGCCTTTAGACAGATCAAATTTAGAGAAAAATGTAGCCGTAGCTAGTCTATCCAATAAATACTCCAACACGGGAAGTGGTTCCGCGTCGTGGATGGAGACCGAATTTAGACGTCTAAAATCTATGCATATACGTATAGATTTGTCTTTTTTCCGGATCAAAACCATCGGAAAACTATAAGGGGAATGAGATGGAGAAATGACATTTAATTTCACCATCTGTTCTAGTTCCTCCTTAACTTGACATTGTAAATGTATAGGAATAGGGTAAGGTTTCAACTTAATTGGTTGAAAGTCTGTCAGAATAATATCATGTTCGATGATATCAGTGTGTCCTGGGACATCAGTAAGGACATCAGCAAAAGAATGTAAGATTGAAGTAACCTGTTCTTTCTGGAAAGAAGATAGAGTTGGCGATACATCAACATCTTTCCAACTTTCAGTAGACAAGTAGTGAAGACTAGGTAATACTAATAGTGAGTCATTACCGTCAGTCAAATCAGAATTTTCTTCCTGTATGACAGCCAAAGAAGAATGACGACAGACATTTTGATCAAGAGCTTCAAAAACTGGTCTCAGATATGGTGGACGTGTATGAAACTGCTGTAACATATTGATATGAAAAGTTTTTTCTTTTCCCTCTACTGAGACAATATAATCAACATCAGACAGTTTCTCCACAATCCTATAAGGTCCTCTCCATGAGACTAATAATTTGTTATCTCTTCTGGGTAATAGTACGTAAGCTTCATCACCAGGCCAAAGTTGGCGTAATTTGCGATTTTGGTTAATAAATAACCTCGCCCTAAGCTTTGCCTTTTCAGATGAATCTACTGCTATTTGGCATGCGTCTATTATTTTTTTCCTCAAACTGACCACATACTGATATGAGGTCTGAACCTCCTTGTTCATCTCAGCACCAATTAAAAGTTGTTTTAATATAGACATTGGGCCTCGTGGTCTGGCGCCAAAAACCAATTCGAATGGACTAAAGCCTGTATGTTCATTTTTTATCTCTCGATACGCAAATAAAATAGCTGGCAGGACTCTGTCCCAATTTTGAGGATATTTAATTGTAACCTTATGTAGCATTTGCTTTAAGGATCTGTTGAGGACTTCTATTTTCCCATTAGACTGAGGATGGTATATTGAACTAAGGAATCTTTGAATCCCAAACATATCCATAACCTGTTTCATAGCATCTGAAACTAACTGAGTTCCTCTATCAGACAGGATGTTTTCAGGAAAACCTATTCTACTAAAAATCAAGAATAATGCATCAGCAATATCTACCGTGGTGATCGTTTTTAAAGGAATAGCTTCTGGCCAGCGTGTGCACATATCTATGCAGGTCAACACATATTGATGACCTCTGGCTGATGTTACCTTTAAAGGGCCAATAATGTCAATGGCCATCTTTGCGAAGGGACGCAAAGAAATATCAGATGCTTGAATGGGCGCATCATGTTTTGGTTTTCTGGTTGCTACACTTTGGCAGATGGTACATGTAAGACAAAATAATTTGACGTCTATCGTAATTCCGGGCCAACAAAAATATGACAAAACTCTTGTTTTGTTCTAGCAACACCTAAATGTCCTGCACATTCAATGTCATGTGCATGTCGTAAAATGAATGGTCGAAAACAAGCTGGTACCATAATTTGTTTCTTTAAGGAATTAGCAAATTGATAGTTTCTTACTAAAATCCCATTTTTGATAGTATGCCAGTGTTTTGCACAGTCATCTACGATTACATCATTCAAATGAGCAATATGAAAATATTTTTTTAAGGAAGTATCATCTTTCTGTCTTTGTATAAAGGTTTCCTTATCAATGAGCTCCATCTGAAATAAATTGTCATCATCAGTATTCACATCATTCATTACCTTAATATCATCATTATTTTCCTGTTGATAATGAATTATATCATCATTATTATTTTCCTTTTCTTCTTCATCATCTGAAGTGGTATCTTCAGTTATATCTTCAGGTAACACATCAATGACTGGTTTGTGATGATCATTGTCCATGCGAGACTGAGCTCTGGTAGTCACAGCATTTGAACATAATAAGTGTTGTTTTTCCCATATTTCAATATCTTCCTGTGTACATTCATGCAATTTAGGTATGTTTCCCATAATAATTCCAGCAATTGGATCGTCCAAGAGGCATACCAGTGTTCTTCCTGTAAAATAAGGTGTGTCCAAAAACACCTCTGCTGTGGGGTAATATTCCACAGTTCCTCCAAATGTTATGCATTTCACTTGTTTTCCTGTATATTCCACCTTATCAACCAAGGCCTTGCGCACACCAATGGTGGTTGCACCAGTATCTCTGAGTAAAGATGCTAATTTATTATTGACAAAACCCCTGTTCAAAATCAATGAACCAGTACTTTCAAAAGATGACATGACTGGGACGGGGTGTCCGCATAATAATCTTGGCACTCCTTGAGGCTGAAATAAAGAATTGCAATTAGTGCAGTTATCACTATTTGCTAAGTCTACACTGCATGAATTTGCATGTGCTACAATATCATTATGGTTCTGATTATTATCATGAACAATGGCATTGGTACGTTCAGTGTTTCTTGATTGTCTGGAAGTATTGTTATGATAAGTTCTTTTATTTGCATTTTGATCATTTCCTCTATAAAATGATTTCTGCCCTCTATTTGATTTTGAGTTATATTCTCCTCTATTTTGCCAGTTATTGGACTTAAATGAGGTTTGTGGATAAAAGTTATCCTCTTGATATGAATTCCAATGTCTTTGAGGTTGGTATTTATTAAAATTGTATCTACCTCTATTTTGACTGTAATTATGTGATGGTTTAAATCTTTGATTCCTATCCATACTGTTTGATCTATACCTAGGTGCATTGTCTTGGAATGACCTAGCAGATGCTGCTGGTAATGAATCCTTAACATTGTTTTTGCTCAATACTCTATTAGGATGTGCAACTTGATATTGACGTCCTAGGGTTTGTAATTTAGTTAGGTTCTCTGGTTTTCTTTCCTGCAGGAACGCAAGAAAATCCGAACTAATAGATGACAAAACCTTGGCTCTTAGAATTAAATCTGACAAACCCTCAAAAGTTTTTTCAGTCTTGGATAGTTCAATCTATCTAGAAAAATTCAGTTTAACAGCTGAAATAAATTCAGTGAAATCTTTTCCAGAATCAGGGTACAAAGACCGAAATTTTTTACGATAACCCTCATCATCTAATTGATACCTCTGCAATAAAATCACCTTAACAGCTTCATAATCCTTTCTAGTCTGGTCATCCAAAGTGGAGACTACAGTTAATTGTTCACCAACCAATAAATTCATAAGTCTAAATGTCCATGTAGATTTGTCAATCTTATATTCTTCACAATAAGTTTGGAATCTATTTAGGAAGCATGAAATGTCATCTATGGATGCATTAAATTTTGGCAAATTAATCCTTATGGCAGTAGTATGATCTTTATTTTTATCTTCACCTACCCCAGGATGCAACAGTGGTTGTTGTAATTTTAGTTTTTTCCAGTTCAATCTCAGCTAATCTTATAGCTTGTTGAGATTTACTCTCTTCTTGAGCTTTCTCCTCTTGAGATCTGGCATAAGCTAATTTTTCCCTTTCAAGAGCCAATTCTTCTGATCTCCTTTTTTCAGCTAATTCAATTTCTATTTCTTGTTTGTGCAGTTCCTCTTGTCTCCTTTTTTCAGCCAATTCCTCTTTACGGATCTCTTCTTGTCTGTTTATTTCTTTATCAATATAAGCTTGCAAAGCTGGACCTTCCAAATTAAGTTCCTTCCCAATCTTCAATAAATCCTTTAATGAAGTCATGGTTGCTTATTCTTGTGTTTCTCAATAATACACAATATTTTAACTTTTATGTATATGAATATGTCAGCTAAGTATTCAATACTTCATCCACCAATCTCAGATCAATTTATAATTGCAATAGTAGATGTATTCAGATAAACAATATGGAGCAATGAAAAAAATAGAGACTACAACAAGTAAGAACAGCAAGACAGGGTTCGAGCAACTAAAGGAAATACAAATGGTAAACTAAGGAAATAACTATAATATATATATAAATTAATTTAAACTAATGCTCTAGTACAACTAGACAAGACAAGACGCTTATCACAACATCTATGACATCTATGAAATAAAAGATAGTCAGATGAGAATAGACAATATTACAAACAATAATGCAACGAACTAAATAAAATATAACAATGACAGTACTTATGAGAACAAACAATAGGTAAACATGACTACACAGCTAACAAAAATGGATCTGTTAAATTCAATAGAGGCAAACTTTTATACAACCAGCAGAATATGCTAGGTCCTCTACCTGAATCATACAGATACTGCCCTACAGAACGCTTGATTTGCTCATTCGACCTAGCTTTCGCGGTATTGAATAATCACAAATCAAGTCCCTCCATCCTGCCCGCTAGTTACAAAACCAAAAACACGTAATGAAAACACATATGGTGAAGTCAGATATCAGGCAAACAGATTGTATTCACAGCCAAGCTGTATGTAACAATAAACAGACTTATCTGTTGCCAAGAAAACAATCCTTCTTGAGACTTCGACAAGCAAGGTATGTAGTGATGATCGTAGCCTAGTATTTGGTTAGGCCTAGGATTGCTTCATGCTGACATTGAAGGATATCGATCTGGTCCATGATTTTTAACAGAATACTTGATTCTTGGATGAAGATAGTCAGTTCCTATGACTTCTGTGTAACAATGGGTCACTTTTATAACTTAGTGACAACTTGAGGCACATTCATGTTGATGGAAATCCCTTCCATTCATAAAAAAGTTTGGCAGACGATGCGTGCCGCCATTTTGAAAAAATAGTCCTCGACTCGTTAGGCGTTCTTCGGCTTGTAAGGCATCCAATGGCTTGGCCCCCAGAAATGGAACGGGTAAATTTAAGAATATTATTATTACTTCCGGAACTGTCCTCCCGACGTCCTGTGGTAGGAGTGCCTTAGACTTAAGGCTTGACACTCCTTATTACAGTGGCCTGCTGAATACCCTCCAGGGTTCTCCTTGTATATTCCATTTGAGGAATTATAATATATATTTAAATATGGCCAGTCACACACAAGCTCCCTGGCCCGCACCACAGGTACTCAGTAACAAGGCCTAACTTCTTGGCACAATTCATACATTTAATGACACAGCACTCCACATTGAGTAGGGTATGACATCGTAGCTTTTACTAGCACATGTCTCTACTGTCCTTGATTCTGATAATCTCAGTTTTAATGGAACAGTCAACTTACGTGCCCAAAAATTCCATACACACTGCTAAGACTAATCTGACATTATACCGTTAATGAAAGCATAAGGCAGTGATGGTAATCGATCTTGCAGGTGCAATATAAAGATGCCCAAAGGCAATTAACACAATCTAAAATCAGGTCCTACTGGACACATTCCATGCATACTGGTCAAACGACACAAGCAGACTGCCGGTTAGAGACGCTAGCTTGTCCCAAATCAAAACTCACGTCTGCTATCAATTCAGAGCAGGAGTCAAGACGTCACTTCCTGCAACCACGGGATACCGTGTGTAAACAATATATATCAGGAAGTGATCGAATACCAAACATGATATGATATTTACTCATATCAACATTACAGACAGTTATACGATATATATTTACAACAGTTATACGATATATATATATATATATATATATATATATATATATATATATATATATATATATATATATATATATATATATATATATATATATGAAGATAATATCGCTGTTGCTGCAGTAGATGAGGATAACGTTTTGGAGCCTGATGATGATGTCTGTGGGTTCGCCGTTGTTGATGATGAGTCTGGTATTGTTGTAGCACCTGGTGTTGTTGTATTGCTGTGGTGCCTGCTGCTGCTGGGTTTTGTGTTGAGGTCGAGAGCTGCACAGAGACAGAGGGGTGATTTTGTGGTGTGTGGACCCGCATATTATCAGCACGGGTAAAGACTTTTCCGCAGACCTCACAGGTAAACAGAGTCGTAGAATGGACGGCCTTGCTGTGGCGTAATAGGTCGGCACGTCTGGTGAAAGTCTTGCCACAACGGGTACATATTATGTTGTTTTGTACCACTATGTCTGTATGATGTACTTGTTTCGTGCTTGAGACGAGCTCATGTTCACTCTCTATGTGCCGTCTCAGCGCATCAGGTCTGGTAAAGTCACGACCACAAAGACAGCAAGCGTGTCTCTGTTCCCCATGCACCGTGTTCATATGTCGAGTTAGCTCAGGGCCCCGCTTGAAAGACCAATTGCAGTGTGAGCACGTATATCTTTGAAGTGAAGACATCTGAGAAAGAGGAACAAAGTTAGTCATACACTTTAGACAACGTTAAAATTAAAAATATAACAAACTGATACATATATATATATATATATATATATATATATATATATATATATATATATATATATATATATATATATATATATTCTTCTTCTTCGATCCTTAACCACCGACCGTCAAAGCAGTCAGTGGCCATCACGCCTAGTGGCGTCTTGTAGGGCAACAACAAATTGATTCCACTTTGCACGGTCGGTGGCCATTCTTCGTACAGTGCCCCAACTCTGGTTCATTCTTTGCATCTCAGCCTCCACAGTCCTCCGCCAATTTGTTTTTGGTCGGCCTCTCTTTCGCTTTCCTTCAGGGGTCAAAGCATAGCTGTTCTTGTGATGGCATCGGGGTCTCTTCTGAGGACATGACCAACCCAGCTCCAGCGTCTGCCAGCTATGATGGTGTGCATGTCCTCTTGCTTGCTACGAGTAAGCAGATCTTGGTTGGTGATGGTATTCGGCCAAAAGATGCGGTGAATTTTTCTTAGGCATGTTGTGTGAAAAGAGGACAATTTTGACATTTCCTTCTCTGTGACTCTCCAGCATTCCGCACCATAGAGAAGCACAGAAAGCACGCAACTCTGGTATAATCTTAATTTTGTGCTTGTGCTGTATTGGGAGGACTTCCAGATGTTATTTAGGCTAAAGAAGGCTGTTCTTGCCTTATTCATTCTGATGTTGATGTCTTTGCCTGCCCCACCGTCTGGGGTTACTATGCTTCCTAGGTATGTGAAGGTATCTGTCTGTACCAATTGCTGATTCCTTACTGATATGGGCTCAGGGTTGCTCACATTGAGCGTCATGACCTCAGACTTCTTTAAATTGATGTTCAAGCCCACCTGCTGGCTAAATTTATTAAGTCTATCCGTTTTTTCCTGGATGTGTTGATGTGAATGTGCCAGCAGTGCAATGTCATCTGCATATTCCAGATCTTCCAATGTAGAAAATGTAGTCCATCTTATTCCTCTTGGACTGCCCTCTGTTGTCTGGCGCATCACCCAGTCTATGACTTTTAAAAAAAGAGTGGTTGATAAGGGGCATCCCTGTCGTACTCCTGTCTTCACCTCGAAGGTTAGGTTGCTCTGCCCAACACTACACGTAAAGTTGGCATAGAGGCTTTTTATGATTGTCACTATGCAGCTTGGAATTCCATAAGCCCTCAGTATTTTCCATAAACTGTCCCTATGTATGCTGTCAAAAGCCTTTTCAAAATCAACAAAATTTATGTAAAGCTGTCTTTGCCATTCTGAGCACTGCTCTATAATGTTCCTGAGAGTGAATATATGGTCTGCACATCTTCTGTTCTTTCTAAATCCTGCTTGTTCTTTCCTCAGTTTGTAGTCTACTGCCTTTGAAATTCTCTGTATAATTATCCTGCCTAGTATTTTGCTGGGAACTGAGAGAAGAGTGATTCCTCTCCAATTATTGCAGTCTGCAAGATCTCCCTTTTTGGGCAATTTGACAATTATTCCTTTGTTCCACTCTGATGGTGTTGTCCGCGTTTTCCACACTTGTGCAAATAGTGGTTCTAATAGTTCTGCTGCTAGCTCAGGGTCTGTCTTAAATAGCTCTGCATTTAAGTTATCATGGCCCGGAGCTTTACCGTTCTTTAACCCTTTGATTGCTGTGATGATTTCTTCTTTTCGTGGAATGTCTGTATTTACATCTAGATCGTTTTCAGCCTCATGAACATTCAATTGTGTCTCTGGTATTTCCTTGTTCAGAGTTTCTCTGAAGTGCTCTGCCCATCTTGTTTCCTGTCCCTCTGCTGTCTTGATGAGATTTCCTTGCTTATCTCTTACTAATGTAATATTGTTTGCACCTTGTTTTCCGCTGATGAATTTAGTTATTTTGTATACTGTGCTTTGTTCATTTCTCAGTGCTGCCTCTTCTGCCTGTTTTGCAAGATCGTCTAGGAAATTCCTTTTGTTGGCTCGGGTTTGGAGTTTAACTTCCCTGTCCAGCTGGCTGTACTGTTCGCTATATAGTTGCTTTAACCTGGGGGACTTCGCTTCTGTTTTCTTTCTTTTCATTTCCTTTCTCATCTTTATGGTGTTTAGTGTTTCTGGTGTTATCCAGTCTTGCTTCTTCCTTTCCTGGAATCCTAAGCATGATTTGCTACTTTCCTTATATACTGTTGAAATTGTGTTGAAATTCTGGTCTATATCATCAGTCAATGTCTTTTCCTGGCTTTTGGCAAATTGATATCGTTTCTTAATGTCGGCCGCGAAAGCTTTTCTGGTAACGGGGTCCTTCAATTTGCTGATGTCAAACCTTTTCTGTGTAGTTACAGTTGGTCCAGCCCTTCTTAGTTTCACTTTCAGTTTTGCTACTACTAAATGGTGATCACTTCCCACATCTGCACCTCTTCTTACCTTCACATCTTGTAATGCATGTCTCCATCTACCGTTAACCATGATGTGGTCTATCTGGTTTCTGTCCCGACCATTTGGTGATTCCCATGTTAACTTGTGAATTTCCTTATGTGGGAAAAGTGTTCCTCCAATGACCAGGTTGTTAATGCTACAGAAACTTATTAGCTTATCCCCATTTTCGTTTGCTGTTCCGCTGCCGCATTTCCCCATTGTTCTTTCATTATATGTATTGTGTGTACCAACTTTCGCATTGAGGTCTCCCATTACTGTAACAAGATCATATCTAGGTGTGTCTTCCATTTCTTTCTGCAGTTGTTGATAGAATTCATCCTTGACCTCCTCATCGCTATCATTCGTTGGTGCGTAGCATTGTATTATTGTAGTGTTGGTGAATCTCCCTCTCAATCTCAATCGTATCAGTCTGTTGTTGATGGGTTTCCATTCCAGTAATGTCCTTTCTATCCCTTTCTGTAGAATAATGGCTACGCCTTCACTGTGCTGTCCATCCTCTCTTCCAGAGTAAAGTACTGTTTCTCCTGTTGCTGTTTTAACTTTTCCTGCCCCTGTCCATCTGCTCTCACTTATCCCCAGGATGTGTAACCTATAGTTTCTCATTTCTGCCGTGACCTGTCTTAGTTTACCTGTCTCGTACATTGTCCTGACATTCCAAAATCCTATTCTTGTACCCTGTTTTGCGGTCAGGACATCCGTTTTCATGTCAGTGGCTTCCTTTCGGCTTTCACCACTGACAGTCATACGAGCCACAGACTCCGAATGTCCATCCCGCAGCAAAGTTTGTTCATTTGATGTTGTTTCCGTAACTTCATTATTTTTTTTACATAGACAGGGGTGTCAGCCCTATGCTAAAACCCCTAACCTGGAGGACCAGGGTACCAGCTTTTGTCTGACCCCTACCCACACAGACCAGTCCAGCTTGGTTGAACCTACCAGGAGTAAAACTCCCACTGGCATACCTCTGGAGATTGTCAGGGTACACAACAAGCCATACCGCTACAAGGTATAGGTACCATTGATGGCATATATATATATATATATATATATATATATATATATATATATATATATATATATATATATATATATAGAGAGAGAGAGAGAGAGAGAGAGAGAGAGAGAGAGAGACAGAGACAGAGACAGAGACAGAGAGACAGAAAGAGAGAGAGAAAGAGAGAAAGAGAAAGAGAGAAAGAGAAAGAGAGAGAGATACAGAGAGAGAGAGAGAGAGGAGAGAGAGAGGAGAGAGAGAGAACGAAAGAAAGAGAAAAATTAAACATAAAAATAAAGCCCAGTCTTATAGACAGATAGGGACATACCTATGTAGGTATATAAACGCACATACAAGTGTACATCTCTGTCTGTGGTGTTAACATATCAGAAAGACCCCGCGCGTGCTGTGGAAGTCTGATTCACAAACACAGTTTGCTCTGTAATTATTGTCACGAAAGATAAAAAAAAAACTACCAACAATGAAACAAAGCTATTGATCTGCTGGTTCTGTGATACACGCGCCAATATCCTGTTATTAACCCCATATTGATTGGTAATTATCACCAATCGTGAAGTTTTCACGTCACCTGTGAGTGTGGCCACGCGTTCACTGAGCAAAGGAAATTACGAATTTTTTTATCAGGAAACAGAACCCATAAACACGCGATATTGCATTTCTCTTTTGTCTCGTAAAACAGCGCCGGATATAATTGCTTTGTTTTGATAGCAGGTGGAAAAAATGAGTCATCAACAACTAAGTTTAGAACTATTAATTATGTTCCTTTGTCAGAAATTCTAATTGTCCTCTGGGGGATCAATATCGATGAGTCATACTGTTTGCCTTGTGTCTCAAAACAAACCAAGGTGTGCTTTTTGAATTTTACCATGTTAAATGGGATGAGGTTTAAACTGGTGGTTATATTTAGTGAAAAAACATCCATATAAAGATATATATTTTTTCAGTTTAATCGAGAAAATAAAATAATTTAGGTCTCCTAACGACAGTAGACACAGACAAACACTAATACCGAAAAAAATAAAAAACAAAGACACGAATAGAAAGAAACAAACATCCGAGTTTATATCTTTGTTAAAACAGAGATAGAAATAAACTCTCCACGTCTTTTTAAAATAACGAAGATATAATATTTAAATGTTATTTATTTGTAGTTACTATGATAAGTTCTTTGTAGTATCAGCTTCTGAGTACAGAAATACCCCTCGCGCGCGCGTGTTGTAGCGACTTGGAACCAAACCAATTTATCGATCTACCCACCCGTTCCAAGTTGTAAGTACCACGGACAATTTTTTTCAAAACCCAAATATAATTTGATTTCGTACGAGTTTAGTTTGCAGATCAGAAAGTATTACAAGTTGTGGTGGAATATCGATGATGACTCACCAACAGTCATCCTGTTTACAGAAAATGAACAAAGCACTTGTTTAACAATAGGTGAGAAACGCAGATAAGTTTTAAACTAAGGAAATTTTTCAGAACCAAGACTTATTCCTAGTGTATATACAATAAAAAATAAGTCGGTTAAGTCTTAACTTATCGAAAAGCAACCATATACACATTTTTTAAAAATGACGTGTAAGAATTTAACATCTTAACAACACACACACACACAGATAAAAATAACAGAGATATTTATTTATATTTAACACCTTAACACGAATACCGAAAAAAATAAACGAAAACACGAATAGAAACATATATTTTTAAACATAAAGATATTTAGGGTATATATCCTAGCGAAAACAAACAGCTATATAAAAATATATATTTTACACTTAAAGAAGTGTTATATATTTTAACTTCCTATTATTATTATATTATTATAGGGAAAAACAGACGAATACACACATATACCGAGTTTACATTTAGAACTTTGCGTAGAGTTTTCTTCCAGGCTCTGACTGTTAAGAAAATACTCCTATCGAAACAACATAGACAAACACACATCCATATATTTTTTTAAATAGAGAACATGACAGATATTTAACAGACGAATATAAAGATATAAAAGAAACATGCGTTTTTGGTGGTGAGCTTGCTTTGGTCTGGTTTCAACGACTGCTTTTACAGAAGTTTGATATGAGAAGGCTGCTCTTTCAAAACGGCTGGTCTGAGGTCTTTGCGCGTCGAAGGTGTGATGTGTGTGATTGAGACATGTCTTAAACAATTCCTGCTTATATCAGACAAAAGCTTGTCTGTCACACTGCACATGCGTGCACAAGCTGTTCCGGGTGAAAGCGATAATTTCAGAGTTCGCGCGCGCGGCTTTGTTACAATGGATAACGGTTTGACGTACTCAGAACGTTTGGAACCCGTTATCTACTTTAGCATCACACGAATTTTAATTGCGCCCAGATGGTTATTAAATAATTAATTATTCTCTGGTCGGAAAAAGTTAATTGTTTTTTACGCTCGAACAACGGAGGACATTTATAAACATCCTGTCGCAGATGTGCACTTGTGTACAAGCGATAACGTTCACCCGGACGAGGTTTTGTTTCACGTGGACACCGTTATCTAATTCAACATCACAGAAACACTGTTTAATTACGCACAGATGTTCATGAATAATTGATTTGGTACCATTGTATTACGAGCAAACATGAAACTAGATCTTTTGTGACAGTGTACTCAGCACCTGGTCACGTTTTGTAAAACAATGATATTAAACGTTCTCTGTAAACAAAACAATCTTTAAAAAATGAATAACAACGAGTGGTAAAAAGCATGAATGGTAAACACGTCACGTGCGTGAGTAACGTTTTTAGAGCTGCACAGTGGTTCTCATATTGGGTGGTTTGAAACATTGTGTGAATGTTTTTTAACATGTTGCAGTAGTTCTCGCGATATTGGAAACACGTTGAATACAATAAAATAACTGTGTATGAGTGTATTTTATCATTGTTAGCTATGGTTCCACGCTGGCCGCACCCCTTTACTGTTTTAATAGCGGGGCCAACGGGGTCTGGTAAAACTGTTTTTGTACAAAGATTTTTACAGCATATCCGAGATATGATGACGTCTATAAAAAACGAAATTATATGGTGTTCTTGAGAATGGCAATCCCTGTATAATTCGATGAGTGGAGTTCAGTTTATTGAAGGACTACCTGAAATTGAGCAGTGGACAGGTGATAAGAAACGCCTATTAGTTATAGATTATTTGATGAGTTAGACGGATGATAGAGTAACGTAATTATTCACAAAAGAGAGTCATCATAAAAATATGAGTGTAATGTACCTTGTGCAAAATCAATTTGGTGAGAACAAAGAACACAGAACCATTAGCTTGAATTCTCATTCTATAGTGCTTTTCAAAAACTCACGCGATGGTTTGCAAATTATTAATCTAGCCAAACAGATGTACCCAGGTCGTACTGTCTATGTTCAAGAAAGTTTTAAAGACGCGACGTAGGCCCCACACGGTTATTTGCTAATCGACCTTCGTCAGACAACACCCGATTCTTTAAGATTACGTAGTCTAATATTTCCACACGAACAACAAGTCGTCTACATACCCAAATAACGAGATAGGGGAAAAGGTGAGAAGGCATGCTGAAATGTTAAAGTTTCTAGGTACTGCCAAACCCCCAGTCATCAAGGCTGTTATGAAAACCGCTTCACCCGACCTTGTAGGAACACTACGAATGTTGTCACAGCATATTAAAAGGTAATGTTACACTGACACCCCCTCAGAAGAGGCGTATGCGTCGTTACAAAAACACTCTGAGAGCGCTCACCATGAAGAGCTTGTCGCTCAAGAGACGGAAACAATTTTTACAAACTGGCGGATTTTTAAGTGCGTTGTTAACTCCCCTACTAACCCTGCTAAGAGGCGTCTTGTAAATGGCCAAGAAAATGATTTTGATGGACCCTCGTTTGTTAGAGGCTCAAAAACCTTATAGAGCCCCCGACGCTCTAAGAGATAACTTGGGAGAATTGACAGTCAAATGCAACTAGTCTTGGAGCGAGATGATTTGCCGTTGGGTGACAAAGGTAGATTTTATCAGCGAACACTGCAGCGTTATTTGACTCGACTAGAACAGTATAGTCACGTGCCTCTAGGTCTAGTTGATATTAAGTCTCCACTTAACGAGTCGAGTTGGAAGCCTCTCATCGATCAACCCACTGTACTTAAAGACGAGATTGTCGAAAAAACTCTTCAGTCCCCACCTGAACAAGTCACACCCACTCATCGAAAACAGGTGGTTGCCAGTAAATTGCGAGAAACATCGTCGTATTCGCTTAGAAGAAAGAAAAAGACAAAAACACCAAAGTGGGAAGCATGGCCAAAGAAGTGAATACGATTTTAAAACAACATTACAACGACCCGGGTCATATGGGGAAGTCGGCGCCTTACAACGTAGTTCCAAACTTACTCGTAAAGAAATTGAAGAGTGGTTAGGTCATCAGGATACCTATACCTTACACAAACCGGTGCGTAGAAAATTTAAAAGACGCAACACGATCTCGGGTGGTATCGATCAACAGTTCCAGGGTGATTTAATAGACTTGCGGGGTTTAAGAAAATTCAACGATGGGTTTTCCTATCTAGTGACGTGCATCGATGTGTTTAGTAAATTCGCTTGGGCTGTTCCGTTGAAAAACAAAACTGGGAAAGCTTTAGTAGCAGCGGTGAAGACCATTTTTAACAGTCGCAAACCTATACATTTTCAACCAGACAAAGGTAGTGAGTTCGTCAACAAAACATTCTTAAAGTTTCTAAAAGACGAGGGTGTCAATTTCTTCACTACGGAGAATGAAGATACCAAGGCAGCTATTGTGAAGAGGTTTAATCGAACCCTCAAAGAAAAAAACGTAGCGTTACTTTACCAAAACCAACAGTCTTCGCTACGTCGACGTGATAGAACAACTGGTCCACAACTACAATTATTTGTATCATCGGAGTATTAAGATGGCTCCGGCGGAAGTTAACCCGAGCAATCAAGAAGAGGTGGGGCATACGTTGTATTCGACCCCTGACGTCATCGGCAGAAAAGTCTATTTTAAAGCCGGTGATCGCGTGCGGATCGCCCAAGCCAGACAAACTTTTAAAAAGAGTTATACGCAGGCGTGGACAGAAGAACTGCTTACGGTCAGCCGACTAAACCAAACAAGACCGGTCACGTACGTCCTTAAAGATGATTCGGGTGAGGAACTGAAAGGTTCTTTTTACCAAGAAGAGCTGCAGCGGGTCGGTTACAAGATAGTTTATCAAATCGAGTCCATTTTGCAAGAACGGCGAGGTGTCAGGGGTGTTAAAGAGTATTTAGTCAAATGGTTCGGTTATAACTCGTCATTCAACAGCTGGATTTCCGTTAAACAACTAGCGAGATATCGAGACTGATGGAGATAGAAGAAGTGAGCACCCTAGTTTTGCGGTCACCACCTCCTAAGACCACGAGAACCTCGGTCTGGCCTTTTTGGGGGAAACTAGTCCCGCGGCTAGAGATCGTTTTCATCTGTCAGATGATCGTTACATATGTCGTCATCGGGGTCTCGTTATTCAATCTGAGTCGGAGCAACGAAGAGGGACCGGACGGCAAGTTTTGGATCGCATTAATGAGCAATTGCCTGGGTTACATGTTACCTAACCCTAAGATAGAATGAGTTTTTACCTGACTTTACCCAGCAATGCCTTGATGAAAATATACCCAAACAATAACGCCGGTCACTTTTTCGTCAAATTGCCACAGACTATAGACTTGACTTTGCGTTACGAGGTTGGTTTGGTTGAGATTCAATTTCCCAAAAGTTATTTTAACGTGCTAGAGGATGACGTATGGATACATTACTTTCCCAAAAAAGACGATGAGTCTATACTACTCACGTTACCCGCCGGTCTATACACGTCACCCTACACGCTAATCGACGAGTTGAATCGTTTGCTTTTAGACACGGATGTGGATGAAAAAGCCCGAGTTATATTCCATTTTAACAATAATAAGGCCACCTTGAATCTATATGATCCGGAGGTTGAAGTTAGAATTAGCGAGACGTTGAGACATATGTTAGGCTTGCCTGCCTCGCTCGCCACAGACATCGACCCAATACTACGAGGAGAGACTGAAGTACAAATGGATAGCGACATGAAAAATGTATACGTGTACTGCGGTTGGGGATGCCTCTGTCCCTTTGTTACGGATTGTTCCTATTTTGGACAGGACTACCTCTCCGGTTTTTAGGATTTACAACAAACCACACTACGTACCCCTGACGCTGTAGAGATCCTTTTAACTAATGACCAGGGTAAGACTATCCCATTCACTAGCGGAGCTTCGGTGTTGATACTCCACTTCCGAACTCACAGACGGTTTGATTTTGAATAGAAAAAAATGGTCAGACATGTACCAATACGACGAAACCCCAAAATGTATGAGGAGTTTTACTGCAACCAAGCTGGCCACGGGATGCCAGTGTTTATTGGAGGCAGAAGTCAAAGAGGACATGGCATGTGTAGTTTTTTCAGCGGGCTCGGTCGCATGGTTCTCCCGTGGTTAAAAACTGAAGGCACAGCTTTACTCAGAGAAGGGGTTGGCACTGGTCTACAGGTCGCGAGCGATGCGTTAGCTGGTAGAAATATTGGTGAGTCATTTCGTGAACGAGCCAAAGAATCGGGTCAGCGTTTATTACAGGGAGCCGTTGACCACCTCAGCACCAATCAATCGGGTAGCGGTCTTAGCAGAAAAAGAAAAACGAGAGCTGCCCCACCTGGTGAGCCGAAACAAATAAAACGAAGTAACTGAGCTCGCCCTTCTCATTCCCACCAGAACAAGCGACGGTACTTTGATATATTTGAATGATGGCGCCTATTCACCCCAGATCGTGCGAATGTCTTCACAGTGGTTTAGATTTGCTTAGCGTGCCACCAAGGCAGACAGCCGTAGAATAGAGGCAATTTATTGAGATACACCCATTGGATGCCTTAGCCCCTGGAGCCCCGGTGGAATTGTTTAATATCGGGAAATGGTGAAGAATATCTAGATTTGTGCAATACTTTTCTGCACGTGCGCGCCAAAATCACGTTAGCTAATGGTAACACATTACCCGCTCACGCGGATGTGGCCCCGATCAACTATTACCGGCACAGTTTATTCTCCCAAGTCAACGTTTCCCTAAACAACACGCTGATCACACCCAGCGAGAACACCTACCCTTATAGAGCTTACCTGGAAGCCACGTTGAATTACGGGGAGGAAGCCAAACGAGGCCATATGACAGCGGCTCTGTTTTACAAAGACACACCAAACTTTATTACGGACACCAGTGGTGATAATAACAACGGACTAAGACTGCAACCAAGAACTACTTATTCGGAGTAACCAGGAGGACATGCACACCATCATAGCTGGCAGACGCTGGAGTTGGGTTGGCCATGTCCTCAGAAGGGACCCTGATACCATCGCAAGAACAGCTATGCTATGGACCCCCGAGGGAAAGCGAAAGAGAGGCCGACCAAAAACAACTTGGCGGAGAACTGTGGAAGCTGAGATGCAAAGAATGAACCACAGTTGGGGCAGTGTACGAAGGATGGCCGCCGACCGAGCAAAGTGGAATCAATTTGTTGCTGCCCTACAAGACGCCACCAGGCGTGATGGCCGCTGACTGCTTTGACGGTTGGCGGTTATGGATCAAAGAAGAAAGAAGAAGAGAAGACTGCGTCGACATATAGCGGCTGGTTCTCAGGACATTGATGTGATGGGTCGTTTACATTCAGATATCTTCGCTCAAGATCGCTACCTGTTAAATGGTGTGACAGTTAAAGTAAAACTCACCCCGTCTAAAGATGCTTTCAACGTGCTGGGAAACGACCCGCCGGTGGTTATAAATCTATGATAACTTATGCGGCCCTAGTTGTCCGGAAAGCCAAATTAAACTCAGCCGTCTCTCTAGCCCACGAGAAAGCCTTGTTGCGAGGTAATGACAAGTACTCTTTGAAACGAGTTGTGCTAAATACTTTCTCTATTCCTAGAGGTATGCTATCGCACATGCATGATAATCTATTTCTCAGTCAAACACCTACACGGATCGTGATTGGCCTAGTCACTTCGACCGCTTTTAACGGGTCGTATACGTCTAATCCGTTCAATTTCGCTACTTTTGGTCTGATATATTTAAATGTCAGCGCGGACGGTTGAACAGTCAGTGGCAAGCCTTTGTCGATGGATTATGAGCACAACCAGTACGTGAGAACCTTCTTCGGGACGAATCTAGCTATGGGACTGGTTGGCAAAGACGCCGGCAACGACCTTGAATATAGACATTTCAAGAATGGTTACGCCTTATACGCCTTTGATCTCATCCCCAGTCTACTGGATGGTGACCAGTTTGAGATGGCCAAGTCGCATCCTGTCTCAGTAGAACTTAAATTCTCCGAGGTCACACCCGAACCATTACAGGTCCTCGTCTACGCCAAGCAAGACTCGATCTTGGAGATCTCGAAATCGCGCCAAGTTTTGACACACTACACCACTTAGACGATGAATACAGACGAGATACGGACCATCCTCCTGTCGGATATATTTGTTAAACGACCTGGGCTCGTTAAAGTTTTAGCTCGTGACCAATTACCTCTACGTATCGATCCGAATCAGACGACTGCTTTCGTCATCAACACTGACCCTAGCTATCGCCCCGGTGATCATTGGGTCGCTCTATATTATAATGGACTAGGCACTTTTGAATATTTTGATTCTTTCGGACTACCACCTACACACCCGGACTTGGTTAATTTTATAGCCAGAAACTCTAACCGACTTGTTAATTACAACGCTAGACATTTACAAGATGTAGTTACCAACGTTTGTGGCCTCTACGCCATATATTTCATCTTGGTCAAAGCTCGCGGTGGTACTATGCAGCGCGTCCTACTGCCTTCTTCGGCTAGACAACACTTCAACGATCAATTAGTTATTCGACTAGTCAGACCCTGCTTAGCGAACCACAAGACTGTTTTTCCTTCAAAGAGCCTTACCAAATGTTGAAGATGACTACATCCGCACCCACCACCTGGGTGTACACGAACAAGAAGACTCGCCAAGTAATCCGAACCGACTGTGCTCTGAGAGCTCCTAGGTGTACACGAAAAAGAAGTGACGTCACCCTACAGCACCCATAGACCATTCTTTGTCAATAAATATATATATAATGTATCAGGTGTTTTCTCTTATATATATATATATATATATATATATATATATATATATATATATATATATATATATATATATATATATATATATATATATATATCGTCTAACTGTTATAAATATATATCGTATAACTGTCTGTAATGTATAACTAAATATTGTAATATGTTGTAATATATATATATCGTCTACATATTGTATACCTAATTGTTGTAATATATGTAAATATATCTCGTATAACTGGTGTACCATAAATATTTTGTATAAACAACAACACACAACAACAACCTACACACCATACTTGAACTTATATATTGCTATATAAAAGGTCTCTCCACCACCACATTTCCTTATATAAATAGTCACGCCCCTCCTGGCGCACCTCCTGCGCGCCTCCTGAATGCGCTTATATAAAAAGTCACGCTCCTCCGGCCGATCCTCCTGCGCGAAACCGTATTTCCTTATATAAAAAGTCATGTGCCACACTCCTGAAACGCCGACGCCTGTATCGATCGCAGTATTTTGCTATATAAAAGTTATGTGCCACCGCCTGAATGCAACCTAAGTTGTGCATTATATACTGCTGTGGTTTTATAGAAATAGTCCATTCACTGATCCCATTAAATTTGGAATTTGGAGATGACAGCAGTGAGTTGTATTTGTGTGACGAAATGGCTGTCCCTGCCCTTTTGTGTGATCTCTCACTCCTTCAGCCCTCCGGCAGTAAACTTCTTTTCCTAATATTTCTTCATTCTTAACTTCTTATTTGGCATTTCATTTTGCCCTTTCATTCATTTTACTCTTTAGCTGGACATAGCAGGGTGAAATCTCTAACACGCCATCACCTATGGCAGTATTTGCTACGGGAGTAATTCGTATTTTATTGTTTACCACTCTTCAGACGTACTTTCGTTCCGCCAGCTGAACCGTGGTATTATCGTAACAATACCCAGTCATCAGACCAGTCACCTGCTTCTCTCTTTGAATCCGTCTGACCACCTGTGGAAACGTGTCGGTTCAACGTTTGACCCCATTGAGAAGCTGCAAATCGTGTTGACAAAAGCTTGTATTGTGCGTACGATGAAAGAAGACAACACTGTCTGAACAGACATCTGTCTGGCGGAGGCACACAGTTAAAGGGGATAATTAGATAATCTGTCGAGGTAGACATCTGGGCGGAAGACATTACGCCAGGAAAACACGGCCACAATATTGTGATATACAGAAGTGTGCTGGAAGTCTTATGTAACGATATGACATCACTGTTGTAAGAGGCCACGCGTGTATATTAACTCTTTCAGTCCCAAGCAAAAAAGTGGATTTGGCCCAAGCAAAAATGGCCACCCCAGTCCGTTTTTATTGTTGTTGTTTGGAAATAATTTTAAAAAATGTTCATATGCATAAATAACTTTGTTGTTGTATATGAAACTGAAGGTAATTGGATGTACTTTACTCTTGTGCTACAAGTATAAAAGCTTTCATTGAAAAATGATTAGTTATTCAAGGTAAAATGGAGGATATGCACTTAAAAAAAATGATTAGTTATTCAAGGTAAAATTGAGGACATGCGCTTAAAAAAATCGCTTTAAAAATCTAAAATAAATATCTCAAAACAGAAACACGTTCACTCTTAAACACGTGCGGTATTTAAAAGAATGTATTTGCAGTCGGAAATGACTTTGTGGGTAGTTATAATTAGAAACAGTCTCAAACAGAGGCACATATACTAAAGGCTTTTTAAAGTCGATTGGGCCAAGCGTGTCTAACCCCTGAGCCTTTATAAAGTTGATTGGGACTTAAAGAGTTAAATTTAATATTGTCAAATACGCATGTGATGAGTAATGATAAATTTCCCCACCGAAACAGTGCTAGATATATTTGATTGGTTCGCTAAAATCTACAATGAATTGATTGGAACATTTGGTGCAAACACAGCTGGGATTTGAAACTAAGGAATGTGAGATATACTGTAAAAATCAGACACAGAACAGCACAGACTGCATCGCAGCGTCAACTAAACACCTCCTACACGCCAGACGAAAAAGAATAGGACTTATCATTTCACAACTATAAATACCAGATCGAGTATTGGGCAACTTTGGAATTTATTAGTAAAATCGCAATTTTAATACAAGACTGGAATCTTGGGAATTTTATCACAAGTCAGAGAGGAATTCCAACTACAGTTTTCCCAGGCCAGGAATTTGCATAACACCAACCGTCAGAGGAATTAACTTATATTTCCAGACCTAAGTGATCTCGAAGCTCTAATACAGAGCTGTGTCCATTCTGTGCCAGAAGTTTGCATTCCCAAAATTTTGGGGTTAGTGTAAACAAATTAATTATTATGTTTTTTTTGTTTTTTGTTTTTTTTTGTTTCCTTATCCAGCGGCACTTGGGCTTTCAGCCCTTCGGCCCAATGACATGTCATTGCGAGGCTGGGGAACCTGAGGACTTTCCTTCCAACCAGGTCAGGAGCTTCGCTGCCCTTCCCATACACAGAGGGTTTATCTCAGGAGCCGTTCAGGTTATTCAGTCAAAATCCCGGTCGTTGACACTCCTTCAAGCGCCGACGCCCGGGCTTGAACCTTGAAAACCTGGTCACCAGTACAACGTTGTAACCATTACACCAGCGCGGCTCCAATTTACTAATGTAAATTGTACAGGTTTCTTGCTAAGGAGTTATATACGAGGCTGGCAACCTCAATACATAAAAATAGTATATGCATGAACCACTACTGCAAGAGCTGGTGAATGTTTCTGACTAGTCGTGCGGGGAAATCCGACAGCAGAGATGACCCCAGAACTCAGAAGGGTGTAAGGATGAGTAATGAGTGATAATTACATCACAAAAGCCTAAAGTGTATAGAATCATGTTGTGAGATTTATACACCTTTTAAATTGTAATTAAGGCAGATCATTATTCACGCAATCCAGACGCAATTTCCTAGTTGACACCCAGAAGGATATTGGTGAATTTTCATCATATTCCATGAGTTACATTGTGTGCTCGGGAATTTAATTCTTCTGAGAGGTTAACATTGGTGGATGGAGAGCATGAAAATGGGCCTGTTAGAGTGCGGAGAACAAATGTACTCAGCAGAAGGCATTTGCTTCTTTCTATTTGTCACAGTTTGTCATTACAAGACATCAGACTTAAATACTGAAGTTCCTACGCCACTAGTGTGAGAGAAGAGTATCAAAACTAACCGCTTACAGTGGACGAATTATGTAAAGAAGTATACACATCACCAAAAAGAAGGGACGGAAACCACAGCTGCAGGACTCATCGGGAGCTATGTTTTGTTTAACAGGCTACAGCAAAAAAATTAAAGACGTTCTAAAGCCCATTATACATCTCAGTGAGGAAACTCTAATTTCAATTTTCACCCAATTATCCATACTTATTTTCCATTTTAAAGACGAATTGACTGTTAAGTTTGTTGTATGTTATTTTAAACTAAACACATACTTGTTTACTCAGTCATTAGAAGTATGAAAGCAAACGTATGAGCGAAAATATTTAATAGTCACACACACACACACACACACACACACACACACACACACACACACACACACACACACACACACACACACACACACACACACACATATATATATATATATATATATATATATATATATATATATATATATATATATATATATATATATATATATATATATATATATATATATATATATATGTCGTAGATTTTGGATAGGTATTTAAGATAGATAGGTCCCGCCTGAATAGAACTGAAAAAGGTGGTAACTTAGTGAGAGATAAGGTAAAGAAATAGATTTCACGAGTGCATGGTGAAAGGTAGAATCTGTCCCTGGATAGAGAAGATACTCTAGTCCAGTCTATCTTACGACTAAAATTGGTCTATCAGACAATTTACCTTCCAGTATATATTAACATATACTCTATTAACCGCTCACATACACACACACATACACACACACAATAGTGACGACACTTAGACGCACAGACGTGAAACTATAGTAAATGGAGTAGGGATATTGGGCCGAACTGACCAACACAGGTAATTAAGTTTATGTTGAATTTATTTATCATAAAAATACTTAACAACATCTAATATCAATAGCAATAGAAAAATCACAGGTTACGGAAATCATAAAGAAATAAACCCCATAAGTGCAATCCCCTCTGTTGAGACAAGATCTCACAAGAAGAAGTTAATTAACCGCCAAAAGGTCAAAAGATTTGCGCTATGGTATAGAATTTGGCTATACTGTAAAGAACAGAGTTCATAATTGATCTATTCTGAAAATAACAGTATTAGCAAAACAAAAGATAGGCAAAACAAAGTGAGTACAATGAGTATGCAATAGAAGAATTATTCATTCCTTCCTTCTCTCGCTTCAGACAACCTGTGGCCACGTTCATTCGCTCTTACCTTATTGTCGATTAACCACATCTTGAACATATCTCCGTGGTACAAACAGCAAATCCAGTGTTGGGAGGTTTTTTTGGCAAAATAAGCCCCAGCTCCTCCAAGTTTAATTAATCCGGTTATTTGGGGAACGCTTACTTCGTTACTGTTAATTGGATCTGTTTATTTCACATCAATTAGTCCAGGTAGAAAAATAATTACGATATCTAGTGTTCACAGTGTCATTAGCTTGTAGTTCCAATACTTAAAGAGAAGGGCAGGTATGGAAATCTCTCGGGATAAAAATCCTCCCTACACCACAGTGATCGGTAGTTGGAAAATATTAATTGTTGATAATTTTCGCCTCAGCGGGCTGAATGAACATAAAAATTAAAAAAAAAAGAAATCTGGATAGCTGTCACGGCGCTATTTCGCAGTGACGAAAAATCAGGTTGGCGACATTGTTAACACTTAGTTTTGGCAACATTGGGATAACTACCCGCAAGTCATGTGATTAGCGGAAGCGGGAATTATTAGGCGCTAAGAGAGGCACTCTTGGTCTAGCCGCGTCCAGGTGAGGACGTATCTATGTTTTTCCCTTGTCAGTATTCTTGTTGAGAAGTGTATGCCAGGATTTGTGTATTCTAAGTTGTTGCCTTATTGTGGATTACGTGGACCATATTGTGTAATGCTAGAATTGTAATTTATCTAGTGGCATTGTCTACATACCGCAGATTATATGTCGATGAATTGAGTGTTTTCATTGTCATATATTTTTGGCCGCTATGGTGAGCGGTAATCAGTGCATTGTTTGTACAGCGCCGTCGTATTGTGTTGTATGAGGCTAGTAGATATATTTATTGAGGCAAGTTTCTCTGGCATTGATATATGTATTTCATATGTTTGTTAGCCGTGTGTGTCTGCATTGTGTGCAGTTATTCATTAAAGGGAAATTCCTGTTAAAGGTGTTGATTTCTTAAGTCAGCCATTATGTTGTGGTCGTACCCTTAATGGAGCGAGCCTATAAGTATTAGTATTGAGTGTTATTATAAATCCACAATATATTTTATTCTGACAACTGGGGGCATCGTCTAAACTTTATCTACAGTATAGATTATATTGGTCAGCTAAGGGCTGCATCCGGCTTTTGTAAGCCAAAAGGCCGTAGTGCGTTCATTTTTATTAGAAAAGCTAGAAAATATGCACACAGAGTGATATAAAGTAATGGTAGCTTTGTGTTGACGCCTTGTGTCTTCGGCAGTGTTCACGCCAGTGTGAGTTATTTTGGTTAGCTATTGTGCAGTGAGCTGTTACGGTCCGTTGATCTCGCTAACGGTAGCTGACCTAGTTAGGAAACAGGTCACCGCTTCGCAGTGAAAATTGTTATTTTCAGTTCTGTGAATATTTTAGTTATTGTGTTCGACATTGTGTTGCAAGGTAATTTTGGTGCTAGGCTGGCAAGTAGTGGGAGAAGATGTGCCAATAGTAATAGAATAAAGATGTAGCTGGCTTCTGGAATTTCAGTTTGAGATATTGAAAGGTATACTTTGTGGCTTAGTGATATTGATCCAGGTGGAGCAGCGGAGATCAAGGTGTCATTACTGTTTGGTATAGATTGGCCCAAGTGACTAATGGTGTCAGGCGGGATGTAGTTTGTCACGTTTGGTATAGTTTGGCCCAAGTGACACACTGTGTCAGGAGGGAAGCTAGATTGTCGAAATTTGTGGACTGTAAGAAGGTCAATAGTGGCAGAGGTGGCTCAGGATATGTTGAACTCCTCATGTTTGGACCTCTTGTTTGCTCGTGCCCATACCTACCTGGGGAACATTATTTCCTGCGTTCCTACCAACGCCTCTGTCGTGACCTTACTTCACTGATGTGCCTGTCCAGTGGGTGACTACCAACGCCTCTGTCGTGACCCTGGAAATGTACTGTGCAGTAGACTGCTGGATTTCTCAAGTAACGAATTGCGAAGTGAACTTTGTGTGGACACTTGCATATCATAGTGATAAAAGACATTAACGTGATGTTCTGGCACATAGACTTGTGAAGCTGGTTTGTTAGCTAAACTTTCGTGTGAATATACAGTTGTTATTGAAACACACATTAGAACGCAATGAAGCTGTGAAGTGTGTTACCCATCTTTTCAAAAGTCACACAATAGATATTGGACAAATAGACATTCCAAAATCGGGTATGACCACCGTTTGCAGCAAGGCATTCAAGACAGCGTAGACGCATCGAGTCCACAAGGGTCCGAAGAGTATCCTGAGGAACAGCTTGCCATTCCTGAAGCAGAAATGCAGTCAGCTGTGCAACATCCATTGGCAGGGGGTGATTTGTTGACTATCTTTGGCCAAGGACATCCCAGAGGTGCTCAATCGGAGAAAGGTCAGGTGAATGAGCTGGCCACGCCATCCTGATGATCCCATGTTGCTGAATAAACTCATTCACCACACGAGCTCGATGGGGTCGAGCGTTATCATCTTGGATGATGGCATTACCAACTATGGCCTCAAGAGCAGAATGAAAAATTGGTCTCAAGATTTCGTTCTGGTATCTTGGGCCGGTCAAGTTGCCTTGGATGATGTAAAGTGGGGTCCTGCCGTTTCTGTAGAAGCCTCCCCAGTCCATGACAGAGACCCTACCATAACGATCCACCTCTCGAATTGTGTCATCAGTAAATCGCTCTCCTGGTCATCTCCAAACTCGAATCCTGCCATCATTCAATGATACAGTGAAGCGAGATTCATCAGTGAAGAGAACGTGACTCCATTGTTCCTTGTCCATCGGATGTGCTCGCGACACCAAGCAACACGGGCTCTGCGATGAGCAGGAGTAAGAGGAATTCTGACTGCAGGACGTCGAGCAGCCATGTAGCGAAATCTGTGAGACAATCGCTAAATTCAGTAAGATTTTACTCCTATGATAATAAATAAACACGCCCGTGGTTGTTTGCCTATCTGCTTCCCTTACTCCAGTAGAGCGCTGTATTTTATACCGTAGTAACGCATAGGCAAGAATCCGCCGTTAAAGATTACACGCTTTTCTAGTTTCGTCCTTGAGACTAACAATTAACGATCTGCCAGAACTGTGACACCAAACTGCCGTCTGAATTAAAGTACGATTTTAATTTTAACGCTACAAATAGTAGTAATTCAGACATTTTCCAGTAGTGTAGAACGAAACGGCAGTAATAATTAACGCCAATACTAACACCGCCTTGCAACACCCCTCTTCGCTCAACATGGTCGTGTCACTAGTTCGTTGTTTACAGAAATTTGAATTTGAACCAAAAGCAAAGCATACAAGGTAAGATAGTAGGAAAACGATAATAGTAAATATAATGAATAAACTTATAAAAATGTAACCACTGTGTGACATACAGCAACATGATCACAAATTACTTGTCAGAATTATAAACTAGTAGTAAATAAAGGAGATATTGACAGAAGACAGATGGACGAACAGACTACTTCTTTCTCAGCTTGACAGATACTGGGGAAGGGTAGGGTAGTCCAAGATTTGAAAATTTGAGTTCAGTTTGAAAATAAGACGCTAAAAGCCAAACAGGTCCTGATTGGCTGGAGTCAAATATACTATGAGGGTGATAAAAATCATTTGGGAAAGGCGTTCGTCGCCACTTTAGAAAATTGTTTCTACATAAAAGTTGTGTTAAAAGCAAGATAATAGTACTGTCTTGACTTTGCTGATCTGCACCAGCAAGCGATATGGATTTGACCATATATATCGCAATTAACCTTATTAGTAGGAAATTTTCATTTGATGCGGTAAGAAAAAAAACCTTTGTATCATTATTATGATTATTAAGATGTATGTATTATTGAATATGTATGAAAATTATGTGGGAAAAAGATTATCTAGAGTGAAGCCAACATCAAACTTTGTGTTGTTTGACAGAGTTGTTAAGAAATATAGTAACAGGTTGTAGAAAATCCCGACAGGTTTTCTGACACTTTGGGAGAAAATAAAATTAAATAGTAATGTGGAAATTGTTGTATAGTATTGTGACATAAGACCAGGAAAACCATTGGCCGTCTTCTTCAGCAAGTCACCGTCTTTGTACATGACTTGATGTTATTAACTTATAATGTTTCCTTTGTCAAGGAAAGTGTCAAACTGTAGTTTGAAGTTTATTTGACCATGAATGGGGTAACAAACCAATTAAGAACGTTAACTAATTGTGTAGTTACCATACTGAATCTGAATGAATTGAAAATGTTAAGTTAGGGAAAGAGAGAGTATATCAGAGGGTGATGTAGGCCGCATTTATATTGTTCCAGGGTTTCATCTATGACTCGAAGTGAGCCCAGGACAACTGAGATCTGTATATTTCTGCATCCTAAAGTAGTGAGGCAGTATCAACTGTTTGCTTCCTTGTTATTTCAAGATCAGAAGCCTGACTTGTTATTGGAAGCTTGTGGTGTGACTATACTTCATCCTGCACATCAGAAGCCACAAAGTTAAGCCAGTGTCTGCAGGCATTTGATAGATCAAACCAAATTACTCTCATTTCCCAAGTGTTTAATAAATTATTCAGATTGTGATGAACTCAGACGTTCTTCCTAACAGTAACCATTCATAGGAGCAATAGTACATTGACACTGTCCCATAATGACACATGTAATTAAATTTGTGAATAATAATATATACAGTTATAAATTGAATAATTTTGATGTAAATATTTTGATTGATCATTTTGAAGTTCTATATTCCAGTATACACAAAATTGTGATACTGGAACAATAAATTGTAAAAAAATTAATTCACATTTAAACTTAACTCTGGGTGTTGTTAACTATTTTTCCTATAATCTTAGGTGTATTTGTTGTCAGTTTATTACATCACATTTTACATTACCCTAGACACTAGCCAGATAGCATACATACACCATTATTTTACTTAGGAGAAAAATACGTCGCAGGTTGAGGTCGTAGGGTGGTAGCAGCAAGGTTCTCTGAAAATACATACCATATTATTTATTAGACTCAGGGGCCTTCACAGCTTGACCTCACATCTGCATAAATTCACATTTTAGCTATTTAACATCAAAATCCACCACATATATTGGGTTGCTCGCTCCCGGGGTTTTAAACTTCTCCTAGTAATTATATTGGGTCGTTTTGTCCAGTAATTTTAAAATATAAAATTTAAAATAATTTGAGAGTGGTTTGAGATATCAGTGCCTAGTGTTTTGTGTTTAGGTTGGTTAACTAGTTTAAGTTAGTTTGATAACATTTAATATAATTAACAATAAAATGGCAGATTTGGCCAAAATCAGATCTGCTGCAGTGCAGGCTGCAAAGGACATGGGGATGGACGGTCAAGGTCTGATAGCTTACGTAACAGCTGAAGTGGATAAATTTATTGAAAGAGAGAGAGAAGATGCTAGGGAAGCTAAGAAACTAGAGGCTGATAGATTAGCGGAGGAGAAAAGAATTTTATTAGAAGATGCTAGGGAACTTAAGAAATTAGAGGCTGAGAGGGAGGCTGAGATCAAGAGGCTGCAGTTGGAGGAGAAGAAACTTGAGGCTGAGGCAAATAAAGAACAAAAGAGGTTGGAGGCTGACAAGGAAGATAAAAGACTCCAAAAGGAACATGAGCTACGACTAAGGGAGTTTGAATTACAAGGCCATGCTCCTGAAAATGGAACTAGCCCATCCACCTCCGACTCTACTGCAAGCCAGGTTGCCTCCAACTCAGCCATGGGGTTTCATCTAGTCCCATTTGTGGAGAAAGATGATGATATTGAATCTTTCTTATCTAGATTTGAAAGACTAGCTACCATGTATGGGTTAGAGAAAGAAAGATGGAGTATGAAGGTATCACAAGGGCTTAGGGGAACCTCTTATGAGGTATTTGCCAAGCTGAGCAAAGACGACCAAGACGACTATGACATTCTTAATTAAGCAAGCTCTTCTAGTTAGGTATGAGAAGAACAGTGAATTTTATAGGAAAAAGTTTAGAAATGCCAAACTGCTGACTGGGGAAACGTATCACCAGTTCTCTGCACGCCTGGAGAGATACCTGGAGAAATGGACTGCTCTGGGGAAAACCCAAGATTTAAGGGAAATGATTATGACTGAGCAGTTAAGAGAGTCCATGGCTCCAGACCTGAGAAAATTTCTCACGGAACAGTGTGCTGCGAAACTGGGGGAGATCTTAAATGTGGCTGAAAGATGTCAGACAGCCCAGTCCGAGATGGCAGGCATAAAGAAGAAGCCTATTGACCATAATAAAGCCTCCCTAAACCAAAACCAACCTAAATTTGAACATAGGGACACATTTAATAAAGGTAAAGCCTATTATGATAAGCCTAGTCTTGACCAACGCGATAGAAACCCGCAATTGAGTGAAAGAAAAACTTTCCCTCGGGGAAATAAATGGTGTAATTGGTGCAAGAGGAACACTCATGACACCAAAGTGTGTACTAAGAAACCTTCTTCCTTCGCTGCCATAAAAACGGGGAACAAGGGGTTAAAGGTAAAACCTAATGGACAGCAGGAACCTTATCACCCCCCAGTTTGCGAGGATGTTGTATGTAATGGGGTCACCATTAGGTGTCTCTATGATACAGGTTTAGATTATGACTCAGTCATGAGCTCTCACCTGGTGCGAGCAGATCAATACACCACAGAAACAGTGGAGATCCAAGCCGCAACCGAGGACGTAGCAACCATGACACTTCCCATTGCAAGGATAACTGTGAAAACTCGCTATGTGAATGGAGTGATTAGAGCAGCAGTGATAAATGAACCAATCTACCCTCTTATATTTGGGTGTAGATATGTCTTCTTGGGGAATCCCAAGAAACATGTGATCATGGCAACAGTGCAGACCAGGTCACAGTCAAGGACGGGGGAGGATGAACCTATAAATACTCATCCAGAGGCGATAAGGAAGGCACAGGCAGAGGATAGGTCACTCAAGCCGTGCTTTAAAAAATTGCCTAAATGCCATACACCTCCAAACAAAGGAGAATTTTATATGAAGGATAAACTCTTATATAGGAAGGCTGGAACTTGATCCAATGGTCATGGACAACTGGTACTTCCCAAGATGTGTAGGGCAGACTTAATAAGGAGTTTACATGTTGGAAAAGATGGGGACCACGAGAAAGTAGGTACCATCTGCCAAAAGGTTTCACAAAAATATTATTGGCCAGATGTAAAGATAGTTATTGAGAATTTTGTAGAAGCCTGCGGCATATTTCATGAGGGAACACCCACAAGTGGGGAACATAATAATCAGGACCTAGAAACGCCACGGGGCAAACTTAGGCCTGAAAATAAAAATAAATATAATAAAGTAGACACAGTGGAATGGGAACCCTCTTTTCACACACAGTCTTTAATTGAATGTGCCACGATGCGGCGAGTACAAAGAGTGAGTCTATCCCAGAATAAGCCGACAATCCCTCGGTCGGAATTATGTGAACTGGGTGAAAATAAAAGAGAGCGACGTTCTCTCATCTTGAATTTGAACCTGAGGGGAGACAACCCCAGGAAAAGAATTGGTAGTGAAAGGTTCTTATGTGATGTCAAAAGGAAGAAAAGTCACCACCACCACACTTCCAATTACATGAAAATTGCCGGTGCCATGAAGCATATGTAGGCAACCCTGTTATTTGGGAGGCCAATAAAAGGTCCACTGGAAGCCTTGTTGAGAACGTGGACAGATGAGAAGGCAGAAGAGACTGTTACCTCATCGTATCAGTATGTGAACGAGCTGACCACTTGTCTCAAAACTGGCTGGAAACTTGCTAATGATAATCTCAGACAAGCCAGGAAAAAACATGCTGCTTATTTTAACAAGAAAGCGAAGGATAGAGAATTAGCTGTGGGAGATAAGGTGCTCCTTCTACTACCCGGCAGCAGTAACAAGTTGCAAATTGGATGGCAAGGTCCATATACGGTTCTAGAGAAGGTGTCTAGAACTAATTATAAAATCGACAAAAATGGGAAAGAGAAAATTTATCATGTGAACCTGTTAAAGAAGTACCTGGACAGAGAAATCCAGGATGAAACACATCTACTGACCCTGTCGATAGCAACGGGGATGAAAAATGAACCACTCAACTCTCACGAGTACCCACTAAAACAATGTGAAACTTTTGCACAGGTGAAAATTAGTAAGCATCTGACTAAAGCTTAGAGATAGCAGGTTCAAAAGGTTCTGATTGAACATACAGGCGTGTTAACGGATAAGCTGGGGCACACAAACCTGTAAGAATATGATATGAAGTTGATAGACCCAACACCCATCTGTATGACAGCCTATACGATTCCGTTCGCTAAGGAGAAAGCATTGAAAGAGGAGATCGATTATTTGTTGAAGGAAGGAATTATTTCTCACAGTGAATCTCCTTACAGCTCTAGTGTTGTTTTGCTGAGAAAACCCTCTGGGAACATCATCTGTGTATAGATTACAGGAAACTGAATGCTGTCACAGAAAGTCAGGTGGATCCATTACCTGATACAAATCAGCTGTTTGCCAGGCTGAACAAGGCAAACTATTTTTCTAAGGTTGATATTAGCAAAGGCTATTATCAAATTCCAGTGAAGCCTGAGGTTCGACCTTATTTAGCCTTTAGCACCTCGGAAGGCCATTATGAGTTAAAAATGTTGC
Source organism: Oreohelix idahoensis (assembly GCA_024509875.1). Classification (NCBI taxonomy): domain Eukaryota; kingdom Metazoa; phylum Mollusca; class Gastropoda; order Stylommatophora; family Oreohelicidae; genus Oreohelix; species Oreohelix idahoensis. The sequence goes on from JAMPIV010000581.1 coordinate 1,039,466, forward strand.
CGTTTGGGTTGAAAATGCCCCGAGTGTGTTTTCCAGAATGATGCGGAAATTGTTGGATCCACTGAATAATCCACGTATAACGAATTTCATGGATGACATTCTTATTGCCACTGAAACATTCGAAGAACATATTAACTCTCTGAATATGCTATTCGATAGGCTCAGAGAAGCAAATGTGACTGCTAGACCAACCAAATGTTGTGTGGGTTGTAAAGAGTTGGAATTCTTGGGACACACAGTATATCAGGGAAACATGACCCCTGACTCCAAGAACTTGGAGAAACTGCAGAGAGCACCGAGGCCCCAAACAAAAAAAGGTGTGAGATATTTTGTCTCATTGTGTGGGTTTTATCAGAAATATATAAAGAACGTTAACTCTATATGTGCTCCTCTGACAGATTTAACTCGTAAGGGACAACCTGATAAGATTATTTGGTCAGCACAGTGCGAATTAGCATACCAAGAGTTAAAAGAAAAACTCACCAGCAAGCCGATATTGAAATTGCCTGATTTAAGTCAAGAATTTGTGGTGAGAACGGATGCAAGCAACATCGGATTAGGGGCTACATTGTTGCACAGGTCCACTTCACTTGATTGGAAATTAAACCCAGTTGCTTACGCTAGCCGCAAGTTGAATAAGGCGGAGCAAAACTATTCAACAAGTGAAAAAGAATGTTTAGCATCAATCTGGGCTATAAAAAAGTTCCAGATCTATCTCTATGGTAGGACATTTGTGGTGCAAACAGATCACAAGCCTCTCGTATTCTTAACACAGGCCAAGCATGAAAATGCACGTCTATTAAGGTGGTCATTACTCATCCAACCTTATTCGTTTACGATCGAATATATACCGGGGTCGCAGAATGTAGGAGCGGATTTCTTGAGTAGGCACCCTTATTAGGAAAATCAGAAAACGCTTAGGACATAGGATTTTATTTGCGCTAGTTGTCTCACAGATTATAACCTGCAATGAATGCATGTTTTAGGAAGGGAGGTGTGAAGCGAAATCTGTGAGACAATCGCTAAATTCAGTAAGATTTTACTCCTATGATAATACATAAACCCGCCCGTGGTTGTTTGCCTATCTGCTTCCCCTACTCCAGTAGAGCGCTGTATTTTTTATCGTAGTAACGCGTAGACAAGAATCCGCCGTTAAAGATTACACGATTTTCTAGTTTCGTCCTTGAGACTAACAATTAACGATCTGCCAGAACTGTGACACCAAACTGCCGTCTGAATTAACGTACGATTTTAACTTTAACGCTACTAATAGTAGTAATTCGGACATTTTCCAGTAGTGTAGAACGAAACGGCAGTAATAATTAACGCCAATACTAACACCGCCTTGCAAAACCCCTCTTCGCTCAACACGCGGGTCTCGTACTATATCCACGCTGTTGGACACGCCAGAATATATATATACACACACAGTGTATTTCAGGCTAAAAAATTAACTATAAGGTAACGTAAAGAAAATGCGTTGTCGAAATTTTGTGACGTACTACAAAAGCGCTGTTTCGTTCTGAATGAGAACGGCAGTTTAGAAAAAGAAAAAAATTACGATGTAACGTGGAAATTTTTAAAAAAAATATATAGTAAGAGAGAGGGGGAATGCATTGGTGGTCGTGTCACTAGTTCGTTGTTTAAAGAAATTTGAATTTGTACAAAAAGCAGAGCATACAAGGTTAGATAATAGGAAAACGATAATAGTAAATATAATGAATAAACTTATAAAAATGTAACCACTGTGTGACATACAGCAACATGATCACAAATTACTTGTCAGAATTATAAACTAGTAGTAAATAAAGGAGATATTGACAGAAGACAGATGGACGAACAGACTACTTCTTTCTCAGCTTGACAGATACTGGGGAAGGGTAGGGTAGTCCAAGATTTGAAAATTTGAGTTAAGTTTAAAAATAAGACGCTAGAAACCAAACAGGTCATGATTGTCTGGAGTCAAATATACTATGAGGGTGATAAAAATCATTTGGGAAAGGCGTTCGTCGCCACTTTAGAAAATTGTTTCTACAATGAAGTTGTGTTAAAAGCACGATAATAGTACTGTCTTGACTTTGCTGATCTGCACCAGCAAGCGATATGAATTTGACCGTATATATCGCAATTAACCTTATTAGTGGGAAATTTTCATTTGATGCGGCAAGAAATAAAACCGTTGTATCATTATTGTGATTATTAAGATGTATGTATTATTGAATATGTATGAAAATTATGTGGGAAAAAGATTATCTAGAGTGAAGCCAACATCAAACTTTGTGTTGTTTCACAGAGTTGTTAAGAAATATAGTAATAAATTGTAAAAAATTCCGACAGGTTTTCTGACACTTTGGGAGAAAATAAAATTAAATAGTAATGGGGAAATTGTTGTACAGTATTGTGACATAAGACCAGGAAAACCACTGGCCGGCTTCTTCAGCAAGTAACCGTCTTTGTACATGACTTGATATTATTAATTTAAAATGTTTCCTTTGTCAAGGAAAGTGTCAAACTGTAGTTTGAAGTTTATTTGACCATGAATGGGGTAACAAACCAATTAAGAACGTTAACTAATTGTGTAGTTACCATACTGAATCTGAATGAATTGAAAATGTTTAGTTGTGTCTGCAGGCATTTGATAGATCAAACCAAATTACTCTCATTTCCCAAGTGTTTAATAAATTATTCAGATTGTCGATGAACTCAGACGTTCTTCCTAACAGTACCCATTCATAGGAGCAATAGTACATTGACACTGTCCCATAATGACACATGTAATTAAATTTGTGAATAATAATATATACAGTTATAAATTGAATAATTTTGATGTAAATATTTTGATTGATAATTTTGAAGTTCAATATTCCAGTATACACAAAATTGTGATACTGGAACAATAAATTGTAAAAAAATTAATTCACATTTAAACTTAACTCTGGGTGTTCTTAATTATTTTTCCTATAGTCTTAGACGTATTTGTTGTCAGTTTATTACATCACATTTTACATTACCCTAGACACTAGCCAGATAGCATACATACACCATTATTTTACTTAGGAGAAAAATACGTCGCAGGTTGAGGTCGTAGGGTTGTAGCAGCAAGGTTCTCTGAAAATACATACCCTATTATTTATTAGACTCAGAGGCCTTCACAGCTTGATCTCACATCTGCATAAATTCACATTTTAGCTATTTAACATCATAATCCACCACAAGCCAGTCCAAATTCATGTAAACGTCTACGAATGGTGCTTTGACTGACATTAACGTTTACAGTTTGTCTCAGCTGACATCTTAAAGTGGAACAAGTCACTGTTCGATGGCGTAGGGCTGACAACAAGAGGTACCGGTCATCATGTCTACATCTTTACGTTCTGTTAGAGTGTCGCCTTTCTTGTCGTTTATTGCTCGAAGTGATGGTTTAAAGTTGCTGTTCTTCAATGTTCTTACTTCAGAAAACATATTCTTACTCGATCCCTATTCGCGCATTTCCTCTATTTTCCTGCAGGTGTCGTTTACGTATTGTTGTTTGTCTTGTCTAGCTCGTTTTTTAATCTACTTTGTGTATTCCTTGTACAACTTGTTATTAATATATTTATATATATATATATATATATATATATATATATATATATATATATATATATATATATATATATATATATATATATATATATATATATATATATATATATATATATATATATATATATATATATATATATATATATATATATATATATATATATAATGGACAAAAGAATGGTCGTTTATGTCCTCGCGGTATTGAAATAACATTCTAATTGGTTTGCATGATTTTCGCGCTTAAATGAAAAGAAGTCACGTTATCTGATTCATCTATATACATTTTATTCCCATGCTTTTGCATCAGTTTTAGCACAAAATAATCTTTCTTTTAGCTTGTAAACCAGGCAGTTATGGACCAGGCTGTAAAAGGAACTGTTCTGAAAAATGCAATAGCACGTGCAACCATGTAACTGGTCAGTGTGAGTGTTCGAATGTCTACACCGGGATCAACTGTGAAGGTTCTACACACTATGACTGTCTATGTGCCTCTCTATAGTCAAGTCAACGTTATTTATATGTCATTGTTTCTCTAGTTAAATTCTTAAGGTATGTTATATGATGTCAGTATTTGGTGTGATGTCAGTATGTGATGTGATGTCAGTATTTGATGTAATATCAGTATGTTATGTCAGCATTTGATGTGATGTCAGTATTTGATATGATGTCAGTATGTTATGTGTTGTCAGTATTTGATGTGATGTCATTATGTGATGTAATGTCAGTATTTGATGTTATGTCTGTATGTGATGCGAAGTCTGTATTTTGTGCTATGTCAGTATTTGATGTTATGTCTGTATGTGGTGTGATGTCTGTATTTGTGCTATGTCAGTATTTGATGAGATGTCAGTATGTGATGTGATGTCAGTATGTGATGTGATGTCAGTATTTGATGCGATGTCAGTGTTTGATGCGATATGAGTATTTGATGCGATGCCAGTATTTAACGCGATGTCAGTATTTGGTGTGATGTCAGCATTTGATGTGATGTCAGTGTTTGATGTGATGTCATTATTTGATGTGATTTATGTTTCATAATTATCAACACCCGTTGCGGTCCTTACGGAATATGAGACTACAGCTACATCTGAACCCCGTACAGAAAGCCTTCATCAAGCAGGCATACACTCTTGCAGTAGTGTTGTCTGTGGTAATGTGTGTTATGTGATGAGGCTGGCAGATTTATGCGCATCCTGATGTTCGTCGACTTGTACGAGATGACTCAGGTGCAGTAGGTTATGTTCTTTCTTTGCTTCCTCAGAGATACACATAACTCAAGAGGCCACGGGGTTGTCTTGTACGACATGCATAAAGATGCAGTCTTAATCTTTCTTGTCTCGTTAGAATGATGATTAATTATATTAATACCCCTCATTGATACAACAATTTCCGTATACGGTGTCATTACCCTCTATAATAGCCCCCTACAGTCATAACTGACTATGGGAATGCACCGCTGATGTGACAGCCTTCAGCTGCTTTTTATCCAGCTGTTCCTTTTCTCCTCTCTTCTGCTTGCCATGAGAGCTTCTTTTCGCCAAATCTGAGGTGGCACCGTAAAGAGCGATCGGCAGCTTCATCCACTTAGGTTGCTGGATTTATGTACAGTGCCCTCATGTTTCTCTTGCACACATCTTTGAACCTCAACTGCTGTCGCCCAACTGCTCTTTTGCCATTACCCCTGCTGCACTATATTAGTACACATGCATTATAGTAACTGGTCCACTATTTAGTACTGACCAACAAGTTCTACTTCATGTGCAGTTCTTTAATGTAATTCAATCAATAAATACGCGTATCTTCAATTCACGGAAGCATAAGCCTTCAAGAAACACATGTCAAGTTCTCATGTTACATGCCACGTTCTCCTGTCACATGCCAAGTTCTCATGTTACATGCCAAGTTCTCCTGTCACATGCCATCTTCTCCTGTCACGTCCCAAGTTCTCTTGTTACGCGTCATCAGCCGATGTCATTTTCATGTCATTTTCATCATTTTTATTATTGGATCCAGATCTCTTTTCCGTGTTTTTGTTTGGTTGTCTACACCTGCTGTTCTTACACTAGGAATCATATAACAAGGACTGCCTTGTAATTCTATCAACAGGTTTCATAACCTTCTACTTATATCAGTTTTACAGTATAAATGCAAAGGTAAAAGGCCAAATACATTGCACTCAAATATGGTGTAGTCGGTAAAATGTTTATCTTGTTTGTTGTTCTCCATGTATCAGAACCATGAAAAGGGCATACATTTTTAAAATGGTGTAATTGAAGAATAGAAGAATCGTATGTTTGTCATTCTTTGATCTTTTTTTCCTATTCGTTCTTTATGGAACAAGGAGCCACCATTGTAGCTGGTTCCGTGCAAGAAAACGTGTGCCGAGCATTGTCATACTCTTACGGCAGTAGTTTCAATAGCTATCTGGTTTATCGTATTAGGTTGCCATATTTATGCACAACCACATATTATCCACCTTTTTTGACTTGCCCGAGGAAGTACTACAGGCATACCTCGGAGATATTGCGGATTCGTTTTCAGATCACCGCAATAAAGCGAATATTGCAATAAAGCAGGTCACATCCAATGCATAAAAAAGCCTAAAGTCATGTTTACACTATGTCTTTTAAGTGTGCAACAGCGCTAGGTCTGAAAAAAAAACCAATGTACCGCACAATACTTTATTGCTACAATGCTAATCTTCATCATCCGAGCCTTCAGCCAATCGTAATCTTTTTATTGGAGAGCCAAAATGTTTCGGAAGAAGAAGGCACGTTCTAAGACATAAACATGACTAATTTGAAAAAAAGGGCAATATCTGCGAAGCGCAATAAAGCGAAGTGCAATAAAGCGAAGCGCAATAAAGCGAAGTGCAATAAAGCGAAGTGCAATAAAGCGAAGCGCAATAAAGCGAAGTGCAATAAAGCGAAGTGCAATAAAGCGAGGTATGCCTGTACTTATATTTCTGTCTCTTCAGAGACCAGTAGGAACAACGATATTTATGTTTTTGTTAGATTGTATTTTTTTAATATCCGTAAACTATTTGCTATATCCATAAATCAACATTTAACTGCCTAATTACTTTTTAATTAAAAAAAAAAAAAAACATCAGAATGTTTTGATGTTTTACAGATTGTGTTTATGGAAAGTATGGAAATTACTGTGAAAACTCTTGCTCCACGATGTGTGACAACAAGAAATGCGATAGAATAACAGGTGAATGTCTATCCTGCATCGGTGACCGTATAGGTGTTTTTTGTGAAGGTAGGATAATATTAATAAATATGTTATGTTGTTCGTCCATCACGGGTGATGAAGACCACTCTGCTCATCCAATTATTAAGTATATGTTAGGTTAGTCTATGGGTACGAAGGTGACTGATGAGCCTAATGAGAGCCTGGAAAGATCCTGGACAGTGTGGGCAGGGAATGTTCGCTTCAAGTGAAGGTTTTATTTCACGGGCTTTTCTAGTCTGTCTCCGCTGTTCCGCTGCTGCTTTTCTGAATGCCTCGAGTGCCGCCGCACCTTTACGAAGAGATGATCACCAAGCCGTGTGAGGCCGTATTGTATTGTGCAGATTATTAAAGACCGGTTACAGGTGTTCATTTCTATTGTCAGTCATTGTTGTGTGGTATACTCTTAGATGAACGAGCCTTATTATAAATGTTATTGTTGTCTCATTTCAGTCCTGTTTTGGTCTAGGGGAGTTTAACATTAAAATACTTGTATGTACAGGCCGAATTGTTGTGCTTGTCAGTGCTGTTAGTGTGTTTTAAAAATATGTGGTCACGAACCTTCGTGAATGTTCTAGATACAGAATGGCCTAGAACGTGGGTGAACGGAATTCATCGCAAGTGCTGAAATCGCGCTGAGATGAATTTGTACTGCGCGGTTTTTTGAGCGGGGGAAATTTTTCGAGACATTCGACTGCTGAGATAGCTTAGAGAAGGGGCTAACGATTATGGTCAGTGTGTCCCGATATAGAGAATTGTTTTGGTGAAAAGGATTTTGATATTTCCTAAGATTTCACAAAGCCGTGGATATAAAGGCTTGAATATATTCTGCAGAATGGTCGTTGTCAAAGATTTTTTTCGGGCCAAGGATAGGCCGTTACGTTTGATAATCTCCGATGAGGGAGATTTGTGAAGGTCGACAGATTATTATTATAGGGAAGGTGTTTTTCTCCCATGAGTTATGTTGAGTCTGACGATATAGATATTTTTACACTGCGATAGGCAGTTCCCTTTATTGTGGGGATAATTTGGGCCAGGAAACATTATCATTATGAACTGCCGTACTTATACAGCAGTTGTGTCTGGGATTTTGTATGCTATGCACTTAACTACCTATGGATTTGGTGCTTTTGAGATGTGTCCTATTTTGCTGTGTACTGTACCTGTGACAATACACTTAGTGATGTCCTCGTGACTGTGGAGTATTAAAAACAGTGTAGAACGATTAGAAATCTCAACCTCTTCCTGACTTCTGCATGTACGTTGGTGTATGTGTGTGTGTGACTATTGTTGACTTTCGTTAGAACTACATGCATTCGCGTTCACTGATGTCTATACACCCACACACCTGGTCGGCCACCTGTAAGCCCGACGAATGCTGATTTGCCTTCATCAGCGCACCTTCCATAACAGAACATTTATTAGCTGTAAGTACCCGGCGTTGCCCGGAGCTCTCTCACCCTTCAACACCCTCCCAGCAATACGAGGATTATCAGTGGTGAGCCAGCATTTTGGGGTGTCAAGCCAAGTCTACAGTGTAACCAGTCCAAGTTTCAGCTAGAGAAGGAGTTGCCTATACAAGTTATTCACGTCAAGACTTCCAGTTTCCAGTCCTTTCTCTTGTGCGCCAACTACTGATGTCAGCACTTGATAACCTGGAGTTCCAGTATTGATCATCATTCTATTTCTTTAGACTGGATTTACTTTGTACATCTCTGTTCCTGTTGTGGAGGCCAGGATTTCTTATTGTTGAAGATAAGTGGCTGTTTGTTTTTGTAAACTGTATGTGCCACTATATAGTTAGTTAAGCCTTCCTCAGTACATAAACTGTTTATATTCCTTGTTTTCCATGTTACATGTTTCTATGTTATGTATGTCATATTTCAGCGGGCAGGTTGGGCGGAGACTTACGTAGGATATATCCCACTTCACCGAGGACCTACGAAAGCGGTCTATAGGGACTGTGTGTCTAAGTTCGTGTCGTAAAAGATCCCATGATATAATTCTGTGCATACTCTGTTTACGCCGGATTCAGTCATCTTTATTATTGTTTAGCTGTGACGAAATGTCTTAGTGTTGTTTCGTTATATTTTTCTCTGTTCTTTAGTTTTTGATTAATTTGTTTGTGAGTGTCTTCCTCCCCTTTCTATCTTTGAGTTATATTCGTTTATACACTGTGCTGTCATGGTCTTATCGTTCGATTCGCAGTTGTCGTTGCAAGCTTTGCAAAATTTTGTGCTTTATTTCTGCTTTTTACTTCAGTTGATTCCTGCTGTCGTGTGGTGAGTACTGGGGCAACTACAACAGTAGTTTTTGCCAGGAATAGTCTAGTGTTCTAATTAATTATGGAAAGAGTTCTGTTTCCCCACGACCTTAGCTTCTGCCCTTAGATCCCGTAAAGAAAAAGCCCCCAACCTCATCTGAGTAGAGAAATGTTCCTATAGGTGAATATGTAACACCGACAGCACGAGTGATACATTAACAAACTAGATAATGATCAAACGATCGTTGGGTTTATTAATGAAATATCCACACATATAGGGTTAGTAATGGTTAGAACGTGATGATGGTGAAAGACGATTCACAAAAAAAACACACAGATGAGATAATAAAATTGCAGTTAATTAAGTAATAGTTAATTAAGAATGAACTGGTGTAAAGTGAAATGATGATGTGATATGATACGTGTTACCAAAATGGTGAGTACTCTACACAGTCCATGTGTCTCTAAATGCTTCTCCTAGATATGAGGATTCACATGTATGCATAAAATGTCCCAAGTTGTTATACGTTATGTCGAGTGGGGTATCTCTAAGTCGAGGACGTTCTGATGAATACTGTTGTCGTACGGAGAACGCTGACGAGATATCTATGTATATTCCTTCACTGTTTGAGTATATCTCTGTAGTGTTGATCAACAGTTAATAGCTGTCATATGAACAAAAGGTCTGTTGTCTAATCTCCCGAGGGTACTGGCCAGACTGGATATCTTCACGAATCGGTAGTGATATGTAGACTCATAACCTTGCATATGTAGTCGTGATTCATAAAATATATATATAGTCTGCTTCACAGAATGCGCTTAAGAGGGTGTTGCACTTGCTATAAATATGCGATTTCTCTTTTGAGCTCTTTTGCTTGACTTCAGATAATAATGATATTTCGAGTGATTTGAGTTTATGATGACTCTGTATTGAACTTGGGATAACTCTGTATTGAACTTGTGATAACTCTGTATTGAACTTGTGATAACTCTGTATTGAACTTGTGATAACTCTGTATTGAACTTGTGATAACTCTGTATTTAACTTGTGAGCAAGCAGTATATGGTGACGAAAAATGCTGCGTCCATCTTCTGACTTGTGGGTGAGACAATATTCCTTTTTACTTGAGGAATGAAAGATGTCCTATGGCGAATTCTGCTAGCCAAATGTCCGTTTTTGATAACTTATTTCTGGTTAGACGTCAGACACGTTGCGTGTAGACTCAGACTTCTGATGAACTGAAGACCCACAAAAGTCTTCGTAAGTTTTTCACATTTAACATCACTGGTTGACTTTCATTTAAACTACTGCTCATTATTCATCTCTCTCTCTCCGAGTTCAATTCTAATGATGTTAAATATCTTGTGCATGAGAGTGTGTGCGCATGGGAGACTGTGATGATGATGAAGGTGACGTATGAACTATTAATTACCTCCTATCATCCTATCATCTTCTAGGAAAATCTTCTGATTTTATTAATCAGTTATGCCAATATTTATCTGAAACTTTATCTTCCGCACATTTTAGCTGTGAGTTTAAAATAAACAAAAATAAGAAAATGTATTAATAAGTATAAGATCTACTAACCTTCTTTTCCCTTCGCAAAATCCTTTAAGAACACAATTCATCACAGAACTGAATTATATCCACTCTGAATAAACACGTGTATTAGGCTAGGCGTTTTTGGGATTAATCTCTTCCTCACAATGTAAAAAACTGGATTCCTTCCTCTTGCAAGCAACGCAGTAGATTATATTTCTGCCAGTCCAATATGGGTTTCTTGTACAGCTCCGCCCATACCAACCAATCCTTAATGGCCCCTCTGGTCACTCATTCACAGGATCGCTCTTGTCCCCTGTCAGTCCAAACGTGGGTGTAGTTTGACCTCTGATTGTTTATTGTTCACCTGGCCAAGGTGGGCGTCCAATGTGGTAAACCAACGTTTGTCTGAACCGCGGCCGACCAAAGATAACACCATTACAGCATGAGACGTTTTCCCCTGGCCAATCTGGGCGTCCAATGTGGTGTCACAGAAATTACAGCATGCCCAGATGTTTGATTGGGATGACCAGATGGATTTTCACCAGATTTATCACGATGCAATGTGGGCTTCAAACGATAATGTCAGGCATGATGACTCAATCAAAGGACTTTTATTTTCCCCGATGAAAGAACAAATGTGGTTCTCTAGATACTGGTCTCGAGTAATCACAACGATGAAATAGCAAATGTGGGTCACAAATATGGGATGAAAGAGCAAATGTCGGAGAAAATACAATATGAAAAATGTAGGAAAAGATGGAGCAAAAAGGCCTTTGCGCTCGTTTATCACACCTGCGAACGTGGTCATTTGTTCTTTTCATCTTGTCTTTGTCTCTTTTGTTTGTATTATCTATTTTGTCATACACTGTCAATATTATAATGCAGTAATATATATATATATATATATATATATATATATATATATATATATATATATATATATATATATATATATATATATATATATATATATATATATATATATATAGGTGATTAATTATATTATTTAGAAATAAGGTAATTATACAAGTTCTCGAGCAAGGACTTGTCACCAACTGAGTTGGGATGGAGTGAGTTTTTACAGGTATATTTATATGTTTTATACCTCATAATACAGCATTTTGTCTACTTTGGATCATTTCATTGAGCAAGGGAGATCCATTGGGATGACTAATGAGGAAGTAAAAGATTTCGCACTTGTTGAATATGCCATGGCGCAGAAGGTTGAAGAAAAGAAACAGAAAATAGAAGCTGAAAATATGAGATTGCAAATGCAGGCAGATGAGAGAAAATTTCAAATGGAGATGGAAAAACAGAAAAGAGAAGCTGAAGATAGAAAAATTCAAATGCAAATGGAGGCTGAAGAGAGAAAACAGAAACTAGAAGCTGAAAAGAGAAAAATTCAACAGCAAAGAGAAGCTGAAGATCGAAAAATCCAAATGCAAATAGAGGCTGAAAAACAGAAAATAGAAATGGAAAAACAGAAATTAGAAGATGAAGAGAGAAAAAAATCAACAGCAAATGCAAATGGAGGCTGAAGAGAGAAAACAGAAATTAGAAGCTGAAGAGAGAAAACAGAAATTAGAAGCTGAAGAGAGAAAACAGAAATTAGAAGCTGAAGAGAGAAAACAGCAAATACAAATGGAGGAAAAAAGCTTCAGATGCAAGCTGAAGAAAACCAAAGACTCCACGAGCAAAAATTGGCAGCTATGGAGCTGGAGAAAATAAAGGTAGTGAATATGGGTAATATTCAAAATGAGACAAACAATCAAACAACTTCTAATAAGGCAAATACTAAACCTCATGATATTAAATTACCTGCTTTCAACCCTGCCAGCGACGATATCTCATTCTATCTAAATAGATTTGAACTTTCATGCGAATCGCATAAGATAGACAAGACGCAATATGTTGCACAACTTATGAACATATTTAAGGGTGAAGCTTTGAATTCTCTAAGTATGATGGAAGGTCCTGACAAGAATAACTATGATGTTGTCAGAGCGGCCTTATTAAAAAAAAATACCAACTGGATGAAGAAGGTTATCGCCTACGCTTTAAGTCTCTATTACCGAAGACAGGGAAGGATTTTTCAGACTTTATATCAAATATCCGTCTTATGTTGTCACGTTGGGTTGAACTTTCAAAAACGGAGCACACATATGAAGCCCTTATGGACTTATTGCTGCGCGACAAAGTCATGTCAGTTAGTAAGTCTTTTCTTTCCTTTCTACACGAGCGAAAGCCTCCAAACTTAAAAGATATGGAACAATACTGTCGCCAATATGTCACGGCTCATCCAAATGCAACAGTTAGCAATTCTAAAGTCGAAGAAGGTTTACCCGTGGCTTCAGCAATACCATATGGTTCTTATTTGCGACGTAGATCTCAAAGTGCTGAACGCAATTTTGATAGGAGAGATAATCGAAATTTTAGACAGAACCAATGGGGTCCGTCACGTAGTGATTCTCCTTCTTCAAGAAATTGGAGACAATTTAACGGTTCTCAAAATTTTGGTCTTAATAATTATGGAAATTTTGGAAGAGGTAACTACAATAGAGGTTATCAACCTTATAATGATTTTTCTCGGAGACAACAAAGCCCATTTTATAGAAATTTTGATCAAAGGGTAATGACAATCGCGACAATGCTAACTGCGGTTCCAATCAGAACAATAATTTCAATAGAGCAAATAACAATGCTCTCAATGGAGATAATAGTTATGATAGATCGCGATATGACAGTAGATCTCCAAATAATAATAGATCGTTTCGCCATGCTAACTCTGCTCAACAAGAACTCCAGGAGTCAATGATCAAGGTAACAATAATAATGGTGTCTCTAACAATATTGCTTGCTCTGCTTTCGATTTCGAGAGAGCATCTCAGTGCCCGGAGTGCACTTCTTTGTTCCAACCTACAACTATAACTACCTTGAGTTGCGGTCATCCTCTACCCGCTCTTCCTGCCTTAGTGGCGCATGACGGAAGAGGGTCTCTTATTCTACATAAAGGTTTCGTGAATAATAATCCAGTCTCAGTTCTTTTTTTATTCTGGATGGACGACTGTAGGGATTAGACAGTCTCTAGTCCATCCATCTTGCGCTACAGGTAAAATGGTGAAATGTGTGACATTCGGTGGGACAGTTGAGACTTTTCCGACTGCCATAGTCCATATTGCCACACCATTTTTCACTGTTTATATACACGCATGTTTGCTCAGAGCACCTATCGCCGACCTTACTGTCGGACAGATATATAGTGTAAAGGTCTGTACGCCGGTACAAATTGCTGCTTGGGAACGGCAACATAATGTTACTGCCGCCACTATGCCAAAATCTTTTCACCAGGTACATTCTGCTAACGCCATACATTCTGCTAATTTCGTGCAATCTTGCAGTATTGATGATACTATTGTTCATCATGCTAATTTTGGTGCTTCTTTCAGCCCAGTTCGACATACTTCAGTACGTCATTATTCTAATTTTGACTCTTCTTTAACTACTATTATAGAAGAAGATCCTTCTGTTTTGTCTGATACACACACTAATTTTATCGCTACGACTGAATCTACATCCAATCACGTTGATTATAACTTCTTTACGGCAATGACTAGTGTTTTCTCTGCTACATGTACGAACTTAATTGTTAGTACATATCTATACCTTATGAGTTTCTTTACTTTTCTTACTGGGCCGGTTAGCTCAGTATCTTCGTCTTTTACGACTTTTTGTCGTATTTACTGCTTTTATTTTAAACTTCAACGTTGGTCCAAGTTTACTACTGTCGGCTTTTACACCTTTATGGTATATTTCTTACTTTTTTCTTTGCCCAGTACACAGGCTATGACTTCAGGTCAGCCTTGGAGATGTAAGGCCTTTGTCAACTGCATTTCTTTTGTCTTGCGCAAAACATCAGATTGTCAGTTATCATGACACTCTTAGTCATCATTATCATCTTATGGATTTGCCTTTTGACGGGATATCATGTGGATATTCATGACTTTTCTCAACATCATTACACACTACCATCTTCTAGATTTGCTTATAAGATTTCATGACTCTATTATACATTATCACACACCGCTAAAACACTTTTATGACCCTGTGTAATTAATGATTCTAAATTAGTTTGTACTACTTTCTCTGTTACCTTTGCTAGTGTAACGGGGGAAGGTTTGATTATCACCATACAGGGGCCGGAAGTTTACACTGTCACAGTTGATAGGTTTACTATAGAATTAGCTGTTGCATATCATAAAGTCTTACCTTTACCAAACAGAGTTTTCCATTTGTGTTTTTCCACAGCGTATGCTTTGCCATGAGAGTCTCAACTACTTTATTATATGTTTGAGATGTTTAACGTTGGAATTTTCGCAAGAATTGCCATTCCAGTGGAATCAGTTTGTCGCCTCTCTAGATGTTTCTGGGCTTCTGACTGACAGGATGCTCTTAGATCATTAGAATTTGCCATCTTATACATATGTAACTTGTTTGTGTTAGCTGATGATATTGTATATTAGTATAGTATAGCGAATTAGATAGTATTATATTAGTATATGATGTAACCTCTTTATGATAATATGTTGGTTCATCGTTATGCACCATTGCATTACTATATTGTTCGTATACTTTTGAGTTTTGAAATGATGAACGTATTACTATGGTAATGATTATACTATATTTACTTGATTAATTATTGCGATTTATTTCAATATTGTACTTTTTGAGAAATATGAAGACATGATAGAATGTATTTTTTCTGGCATTGTAATGTTTTTGCTTTGCCCGGCGCATGATTGTGCGCTAGGGGATATCTGTGTACGATATTAGTACTTTGAGATGATTTTTTTTTCCTGAGGTTATGGTGTATTTTTTCCTCACCCGGCGCTTGATTGTGCGTCACCTATAGATATGTATAACGGTGTTGTTTATTTTGATGTCCATTATGAGCTCATTATCTGTTACTCCATGAGCGTATTAACTTGGTTGTCATGCACAACAGGCTATTTTTTTTACATGATAGCTAATTACTTATTCTTTGATTTAGATTGTCAATGTTTTTTGTAATGGATGCTAATGTACTATAATGGTGTTCATTTATATAATTCATTGTTTTATGTAATTGTTTTTCCCTGATATGTCAATGTTTTCTTTATTCTTGTAGCATGGCTTCCTTTCTTTACTGCTCATTCCTCTTGTATTTCATCTGTTCTTTTCACTGTTTTAATGTCATGGCTAGTCTATACGTCATATGTCTGCATATTTCTTTGAAGTTGATGTACTTCGTATGCTTATCACTTTACTTTCCTATACTTCACTTCGTTTGAACTTTACTCGTAATTTTTATCCTTCTTTGGTTCATGTTGTAAACAGGACTTTACATAGTGTGAGTCTTATGTGTGGAGATTAGTAATTTATCGACCTCTATATTTTTCTTTGATGCATTTTGTAAAAAAAAACGATTTTATCATTTTTTTCCCGCCAGGAGGCGGTGTAGACTGTTAAGTCTCATTTCAGTCCTGTTTTGGTCTAGGGGAGTTTAACATTAAAATACTTGTATGTGCAGGCCGAATTGTTGGTTAGCTCCCTTGAGTAGCTGTTAGTGTGTTTTAAAAATATATGGTCACGAACCTTCGTGAATGTTCTAGAAACAGAATGGCCTAGAACGTGGGTGAACGGAATTCATCGCAAGCGCTGAAATCGCGCTGAGATGAATTTGTACTGCGCGGTTTTTTGAGCGAGGGAATTTTTCGAGACATTCGAATGCTGAGATAGCTTAGAGAAGGGACTGACGATTATGGTCAGTGTGTCCCGATATAGAGAATTGTTTTGGTGAAAAGGATTTTGATATTTCCTAAGATTTCACAAAGCCGTGGATATAAAGGCTTGAATATATTCTGAAGAATGGTCGTTGTCAAAGATTTTTTTCGGGCCACGGATAGGCCGTTACGTTTGATAATCTCCGATGAGGGAGATTTGTGAAGGTCCACAGATTATTATTAAAGGGAAGGTGTTTTTCTCCCATTAGTTATGTTGAGTCTGACGATATAGATATTATTACACTGCGATAGGCAGTTCGCTTTATTGTAGGGATAATTTGGGCCAGGAAACTTTATCATTATGAACTGCCGTACTTATACAGCTGTTGTGCCTGGGATTTTGTATGCTATGCACTTAACTACTTATGAATTTGGTGCTTTTGAGATATGTCATATGTTGCTGTGTACTGTACCTGTGACAATGTACTTAGTGGTGTCCTCGTGACTGTGGAGTATTAAAAACAGTGTAGAATGATTAGAAGTTTCAACCTCTTCCTGACTCCTGCATGTACGTTGGTGTGTGTGTGACTATTGTTGACTTTCGTTAGAACTACATGCATTCGCGTTCACTGATGTCTATACACCCACACACCTGGTCGGCCACCTGTAAGCCCGACGAATGCTGATTTGCCTTCATCAGCGCACCTACCTTAACAGAACATTTATTAGCTGTAAGTACCCGGCGTTGCCCGGAGGTCTCTCACCCTTCAACACCACCCAGCAGTAGCAGAGGATTTATCAGTTATTATAAATCCACACTGCAGTGGTGTAACCACAATAAATGGTTACTGACAGCTGGGGGCTGTATCATGTTCTTTTGTGAGCCTAAAGACCTTGGGGCCAATATTTTATAGTATACAAGGCTAGTTGTTTATATGCACACATATATTTAGAAGTTTACAGTAGCGTGTGTTCACGTCTCCATTTCTTCAAGTTTTTACGGCAGTGTGTTTGCTTTCCGGTGTATTCGGTAGCACTGAACTGTTTTGGTATGGGTGTTGACCCGTCGCGGTATTTGACCCAGTTTGATAAGAGTGCACAGTGAAAGTTTATCGGTGACATTTAGGGTGTTCAATGTTGTTTTGGAAGGTTTACTTTTGTGCTAGGGTGTTCAAGTATTGATAGGACGAGTGTCACAATTGACAGAGTAAAGTTACACTAAAAGTTCACTCCGAAACGTAGAACTGAACACGCTGCAGGAACGTCATAGGGAGGCATGTAAACATTACACACATCCCCGTGTCACCGATTACAGGTCATGAGTGACACAAAACTGTCTGTCAATAACAGAGGCGTTGCCGATTACAGGTCACGATCGACACAAAAACTGTAGAAGATTCGCCTTTGTTTCTTAATACAAGCCACGCCGACATAGGGCTATTCATTGCTCTTATAACGCGACATCGTGGTCATTACGCCCGATAATCTGGGCACCAAATGATAAATCCGTTCTTTTTAGAACTGGCCACCACTGATAAAGTAACAGTTTTATAAGGGTCACCACTGATAAAGTAAGGCTCAGTTAACAATGCTGATAAAGATATCCCAGGGTAATTGGTACTGTTAAAGTATGGTTGGTAAGAGTATATCTCCGTTGAAGTGATTAACCTGTTGTAGTACATGCGCCCACACAGAGCAGATGTTAAATGTTAAGATTTCTTAGTTGTAAGGCCACTGTGTATCATGACGCGAATGTTGTAGGAATACGATCCAAAATAACTGGAAACCACCAGAACGACTGCTGACAATCGCAGTACTGATAGTTATAAGACCTCCAAACACATTACATCTTAGCTCTAGTTAATCCATCACGAAGACTGCTTTCAATCGCAGTACTGATAGTTATAAGACCTCCAAATACATTACGTATTAGCGCTAGTTAATCCACCAAGAAGACTGCTTTCAATCGCAGTACTGATAGTTATAAGGTCTCCAAATACATTACATCTTAGCGATTTCTCATAAGACTGCACACCCGGCAGTTTGCAGTAATCTCGCCTACTCTCCAAGACCTTAGGAACATCTCATTAAATAAAGTTCTCGTATCTGCAGATAATTGCTCATAAATAGGCAAATAATAGACAATGATGCCTTTACCGAAATCCACAGGTACACCTAAATAATCAACATCTTTCCCGAACACTACTCTGGGAACACACACAAGGCACAGGGCTGACTATCCAGTCAACGCCCAAACTTAGACTCCTCTCAGACTGCCACGGGAACACACTTCTCCCACTAAAACAGTCACCGGAGTCGGCTGTTCACGGACTACCCGTGAGCTATTCACAGCCGGCCGAAACCAGTATAGAATAACTAACTGACTAGCGCTCACGACGCTTTCTGTACACTCTGTTTTCTAACATATAAATGTTTAAACAACTCACTATCAAACAAGCCAACAAGTGCCACAACCCTGAATTCACACTGTACAATCAGCATAGTACGGATCACTTCCCTTTTCACCTTAACAGGTCCGCTATATCCCCACGAGTGCTAGCAGGCGCACACTCAGATGTGCGTTTAATGAGGTCGCGCCGGTTAGGTTCGTTGAGGTATTGTCAATGCGAGACAATACCAAGGTTGCACGAGTTACTTTCGCGAATAGGTGGGGTGGGCGCGATGCAGTCAGGTGGAAACACGTGTCGTTGCTTCATAACCACCTACCTATAGTCGAGCAATAGCATGGGATAGGTATTGGGTTTCGCGGTCAGTTAGGGTGTTTCGGTGAACGCGAACCGAAAGTAGAGTCTGAACCACTCCACCAGTTATGTTATACTAATTAAATGAGTACATAATGTAGTATAGGATGCTTTGTCCAGGTTATAAGGTTGGTGTAAGGTCAGGAACGTCCGGTGGGAGGTGTTTTACATGTGATAGTAGCTAGCAAGTAATTGCAACCACGTTAGAGATGTTTTGTGTACTTTAAGGGCAATGTTTAGCTATGCTATGCTATGCTTATGAATGTCATGGATTATGGCGCCATAAAGGCAATTTAATATGTTTAAACCTTGTTACGAAAGAATGTTTGTGCTATCTGGATATCAACTATAATGTGTGCTGATGTAAGAGTTGCTATCAGTGTACAGCGCACTGGGTTATGGTTGACCAGGGGTGGATAGTCGTTGTCATTTTTCACGACTGCCAGAACCTTGCGTAACCTATTTCATACTCACGTTGTTTTTGTTGATGGTTGGAGAATGCAGTAACGACAATGGTATTGGAGAACTATGGCACTCTTTGTTCATAGGAAGTTATGCTGTTAGTGGCATACGGTCGTCCAGACTCCTTCAGGGGATCGGGCGATGCTTCCTCCGGATGGAAGAAAACTTCGTTTTCTTTTTTAAGGGGGGTGGGGGTGTGGATGTCAGAGCGCTATTCTGCAGTGCATCTTAAGTATTGCGGTCGTCGTTAGGTCACTCGGAAAGGCCGAGGTTATCCGAAACGGTGGGTCATGTGACTACCGGAAGTCGGCAAATAAGCCCAAAGTTTGGCAGTCAGAAACTAGCCTTGCGTTCAGAGAGGACGGACATTTTTTTTCATTTGCCAGCAAGATTGCTGTATGGTTCATATTGTAGACAATTTAATCGAGTGCTTGCCATCTTTCGGACCTGGGGGATAAGTACGTTGTAATGCTAGAGCAGTGTATTGTCTAGTTCGAATTATCTACAGGCCGGAGTTTAATAAGATGTCTATGATTTGTGAGTGTTTCATTTCCATAGTTTTGCCGCTCAAGTGAGCGATATTCATTGCAGTGGTTTTCAGTGTAAGGCGTACTGTCGTGTATGATGCTGATAGGATAAGCTGCTAAAGCAAGTTTTCAGTGGCATTTCATTATTGTATTTGATGCGTTCATTGGCCGTGTGAGGCCTTATTGTATTGTGAATATTATTAAAGACCTGTTAAAGATGTTCATTTCTATTGCCAGCCATTGGTGTGTGGTATACTCTTTGATGAACGAGCCTTATTATAAATAATATTATAAATCCACATTGCAGTGGTATAACCACAATAAATGGCTCCTGACAAGCCCTACCTGAGTGAGAGCGTGGGCTAGTGAGTCATTCTTGTTGATAGACGGTCAGATACGTTGACGTCACACTGAGTACATTTTTCCGCCGGGCAGGAGGCTTCGCGAGGAATTTACGTTCTTTGATCTCCTCTTTCCCCCCCCCCCCCCGCCCCTTTCCGTTTCATAAAGGATAATGACTTATCGTCGTTTGATTAACGATTAGTCAGATGTTAAGATAATGTTATGATGCTTAACGGGAAGCTCTGACGATTGGTTTCGATCTTTAAGTAATGTAACAATCATTAGATTACGACAAAATAGTGTAGAAGCGGTTTATTGGAGGCAATTCTAGAAGCTATGACTCACCGCGTCTGTCTTGCATCAAAATATTGGCACTTAAATATACAGGGCCAAATTATTAGTCGGCGCTCACAAGTCCTGGATTATCATTGCCTTGAATAGTGTCAGTCATAAATTCAGTCTGCCTGGTTGGTGGATATTGTGATTAAGTCTGGGTATATACGAAGTCTTAATATTGATGGTGTATGAATTTTTGCTAAAGGAATTTAACAAGTCAGAGTAGGCTTTCTGCTGGGATTTTATTTTATTTTTGTCTGTAGTTTGCGATCAATTACCTGACTTCGTGGTAATCATACGAAGAATAGCCAGGGTAGTTCGTTGTAAAAAGTTTGGTGGTATTATTAATTAATCTATCTCTATATGAATTTAGGACCTACGGCTGGTGTAGTATGGTGTAATATATTAAGAGTACCAGACTATGTTATGACAACTTTGAAGATAATAGTATATGAACTCGGGAGTTTTGTTTAACTAAAGTGGCCATGGGTATTTAAGTTTGTTATCGGTGATAAAAACGAGTGGTGAAGGACGTTTAGTATTATGATATGGGGTATGCAGTTGTGTGTAGATATTTGGGATATTTTGATAACCCTCAATGGGTTGCCTTTTAATATAAGAATAGTGCTGGAAATTATTTAAGTAAAAGTTATTTTATCGGGATACAGCGAAGCGGTGTTTTGGGTAACTGACTCGGTCACAACCTGGCCTCATAAGCAATCAAATCAGCCCGCGTCTGTGTTAAGCGTAATAGACAACCTGTTGTCAGTGAAAAAGAGAGGGGAAGGGGTCAGCTCTCAAGTCTGGCCCGAGGGCAGAAACAGGGTAAAGCATGAGGGCTTGTATTGAGTGCAGATTTATTATGGCATGGGAAAGCGGGGTGTAGGTAAATCTTTGGTTGTTAATGTGTTTGAATCATGTAACTTGTGAAGTTGTGTATATGAGTTGTTATTTTGTTTTACAGCGATTCTAGGCGTTGTAGGTCCCTAAGCCTTCTCAGAGAGGGAGGCAAGAGACATCAGTGTAATTGAGAAAAAACTGGGGTACGCGCAAAGTAACGCGCTCCCCTAATTACGTCTGCAATACGTAGAACCATTGATAATTCTGACGTGAGGAAACATATATCTCAGCGCGGAATTGCCTAGAAATTGGAGCTCTTAGCTTGTACGGCCGAATACAGAACAGGCTACGTTGCCTGGCATTGTTTACATACTGCCACAATAAAGCATAGGCCATAACCCAAAGCGGTTTAAATCGTCGTTTGTGTGTGAAGAATTTAGTTGCCATCATCATTGCTAGATCTACAGCCAGAAGCAAAAATGGATAGTCACCAAGGGCCCCTTCATCCGTTATTCTGGAGAGGAGAGAGGGAAATCATAGCTTTCTAAATGCGACCGGGAAGAGATACCTGACAAAGTGTAACGCAGCTGAGCCTCAGACGAAGGCGATAGCGTCAGGAAGGCACTGAACTGAAGTAGAGGTGAGAGAGTAGAGTTAGATAATACTTAGAGGAGAGCCTCTGAGTTAGTTCTGCAGAATTCAGTGGAGTAGGATTTTGTAATGTATAAGTTAGTTGTGTAGGAGCGCCTTAAGACATTTTAGTCAGATTAGTAAGTCTTCCTCTGATTGGTTAAACGGGACAGAGTGAAAAATAGTCTTGTAGTGTGTGGGACTCCACAGTGTAGTTAGTTAGTAATAGTAGTGTTCAGGTGGTAGTTGCTCTCACTTAGAGACTCCCGCCCGGTATATTTCTTTAACCATAGTTTTCGTGTAGGCGTGGTTAGATGTTTTTTGATAATTGTGTCATTTATTGTTTTGCCATTTTTCCAGGTTGTGCGACCTTGCACGTTATTGTTGTTTTTTTCTCTGTGGTAAAGATTGTTTTGTTTAATAAACTATAAAATGTGCTCTGGATCAGTTTGTCTTTCACTATACTGTATTCTTTAACTGTACAGTAGTGTCTGTGGCTAGTAATTAGTGCCTACCTTATCTCAAGGTGAGCGTGAGGTGGCGAGACAGTAGCTAATAAAACAAGTCACAAGTGGCGAGGGACAGTCAATCTAGGTTTTCACCCTAGAAGCTATAAGTCTCATCCTCCACAGTCACTTTAACTCTCATCTTAATCTATCTTCTCAGACTTTCCTCAAAACTGGTGTCTTGTCTCTTTACTCAGAGAGACTTTCCGCAAAACTGGTGTCTTGTCTCTTTACTCAGAGAGACTTTCCTCAAAACTGGTGTCTTGTCTCTTTACTCAGAGAGACTTTCCTCAAAACTGGTGTCTTGTCTCTTTACTCATACAGACTTTCCTCAAAACTGGTGTCTTGTCTCTTTACTCAGACAGAATTTCCTCAAAACTGGTGTCTTATCTCTTTACTCAGACAGACTTTCCTCAAAACTGGTGTCTTGTCTCTTTACTCAGACAGACTTTCCTCAAACCTGGTGTCTTGTCTCTTTGCTCAGATAGACTTTCCTCAAAACTAGTGTCTTGTTTCTGTACTCAGACAGACTTTCCTCAAAACTGGTGTCTTGTCTCTGTACTCAGACAGACTTTTCTCAAAACTGGTGTCTTGTCTTTTTAATCAGACTTTCCTCAAAACTGGTGTCTTGTCCTTGTACTCAGACAGACTTTCCTCAAAACTGGTTTTGTCTCTGTACTCAGACAGACTCTTAATTAAGCCATTTCGTGACAGCTCCTTAAGAAGCTGAAACATTATATTTAAATATATATATATATATATATATATATATATATATATATATATATATATATATATATATATATATATATATATATATATATTTATTTATTTATTTATTTATTTATTTATTTATTTATTTATGTGCATGCAACACAAAGATAGTCCACATTCATCGCGTCAAACAAAATGTTACAGAAAACACTGTTGCAATAATAAATAAACACGAGGGTGCATAGATACAAGATTCCTTAAAGGGAACCAGGAGTAGTTGGGGATTAGGCGAAAATGTGCAGGTAGCAACTGTTGTTATAGTAGAAGTAGTACTAGTTGTAGTATTAGTAGAAGTAGCAGTAGTTGTAGTAGTAGTGGTAGTATTAGTAGTAGTAGTAGTGGTAGTAGTAGTAGTAGTAGTAGTAGTAGTAGTAGTAGTAGTAGTAGTAGTAGTAGTAGTAGTAGTCGTAGTAGTAGTAGTAGTAGTAGTAGCAGTAGTAGCAGTAGTAGCAGCAGCAGCAGCAGGAGCAGCAGCAATAGTAGCTCCTTCATACATAATGGACTGTGGGAATGCGAACCTGAGTTGATAGCCCTCAGCTGCCTCTTTGCCTAGTGTTTCCTTTGGGCGTGTTCTGTTCTCTTCTGCTTTTCTGAAAGCGTTTCGAGCAATCTGAGGTCGCGATGTTGGCAGCTCCCCCCTCCCCTCCCCATGTTACTGGATTTATGTCCAGTGCCGTCATGTCTCTCTTGCACACATCTTTGAATATCAACTGTTCTTTTGCCATCGACCAGAAACAACGTATGATCAATAAATAATTATTTACTGCACAACAAATTTTGACTTTTTGTATGTATGTGAAATTAAACCAAGTTAACCTTATTTTGTTTGGGCTGCTGAATAAGAAAATGGCCATTAAAACACCAGATTAGCTCTAGTTTTTTAAATATCTATAAAACAAGTTTTACACATTTACATATACAAACCAAATGATAATAATGCTCATAGCGGAATTGATTCCCAGCGACGCCTTTTTGCCTGTCGCTTGTAATGAGTTTCTGGAGCATCTCTCACAAGGGTCCAAAATAGTCTGCTAGCATTGCTGCATTAGATTTCCCTTGGTATCTTTTTTTTTGAGGGTAGTAATGTCCTGATGAAATCGTTCCCATACTCGTCACCGACAGCACCGCAATTAGCCAGGAAAAATCCAGATGAGAGTGTAAAAAGTGTAATTTCAAAGACATGTTGCACCCTACTCTCGTAGCGCTGCAAGAGGGTTTCTACAAGCTCCTGGTAATTGTTAGCCTTATTGTTTCCTAGAAAGTTTGTGGCCACTTGCTGGAAAGAATTCAAAGCTAACTTTTCATCCCCTGTGAGGATATCATCAAAGCGCTGATCTCGGAAGAGCTGACGTATCTGTGGACCGACAAATTCACCTTCTTTGATTATGGCCTCACTGAGTCTTGGGAATTTATCACGAAGGTATAAAAAAACTGCCCCGTTTCGATCCATGGCCTTTACAAAATTCTTCATTAATCCAAGTTTGATGTGGAGAGGAGGGAGCAAGATATTGTGGGATTCTACGAGTGGTTCGTTAAGTACATTCATTTTCACAGGTTCAAGTGATTGTCGTTGTGGCCGTCCGGTTTCTTATAGTGGGAAGTCTTGGCACGGCTGTCCCACAGACAGAGGAAACAGCAAAACTTTGTGTAACCCTGCTGTAGCCCCATCAAGATGGCAATGACCTTCATGTCACCACAAATCTGCCACTTATACTTGTCATAGTTGATGGTGTGTAACAGTTGTTTCATGTTGTACGTTTATGTCAAGTGGACTGCATACCCAAGTGGAACAGATGGTAAACAGCTACCATTATGGGGCAGCACAACTTTTAACTCTCTTCAGACCTGATATTTTGTATCATTTTCTCATACTCTGACATATCTGACTTCTAATGTTCCTTGATACATTATAATTTGAAGTCTACCCAAGAGTGTTATACATCAAATTGTTTGTAATTGAAGAGACTACCATATTTAGATGTAAAATTAATATTTTAAAAATTTATATTAATGCGAGTTTTAAAAAATTGAAGGAAAGTCAACAGGAAAAATACACAAAAATTATAAACATGATATTTCACAAAGAAGAAAAAAATAAAGTATTATCAGAACAATTAACAACAGTCATATTTTATTGTAGTCTAACCATTTCTGCATTCCATGTTACATTTCCAAAACAATTCAACATTAAATAATAAAATTATGCAAATTTTTGAAATGTTACATAACTAGGCTTTTCCAAAAAAAATATTTTTTTTTTTAAATCTTCCACTGAATACATTACAGTTATTTTAGGTAGCTGCAACATCTTAGCTAAAATAATGAAATATGACTTCAGTAGACATATTTCTAGTGTAACACTGTATGATCACTAACACATAAGTAAAATCAGTTATGAGGGTGACATAATAAAGACTCAACACATCTTTATATACTTCCTACTAAGGCTTGTGGTATTCTGACAGACAATTCCTATCTGCATGAACACATTTTAAGAAAATATTACAAACTTTACATTTAAATTTGTATTTCAATCTTTACAATTTGATATCAAAGCTTACAACTTCTTTTTGTCTCTGTAAACTTGGGGTCCATTGTGTGCTGAGAAAAAACTTGTGGCTTTGAAGCGAGTAGTGCATCATCATACAAACTTATGTTCCCCAATTCCGGATTAGTTCTTCTGTAAAATCTAGCTGACCATATCTAGCTGGTCTTCTACATTTGGGTGTTTTTTTCTGCTAGTCTTGAAATAAAATGTAAGCATCTACCATAGCAATATCCAGAAAATGAAAAGAAGAGTTTTCCAACATTTATTGGTCTTTCTCAAAACATTGTACTTGTTAATTGGCTGGTCACTCTTGTCCACTACTTTCATAACTAACTACAGTATAAGCTAAACCAAATGGTCCATTTGCAGTGATCCTACCTAAATAAACATCAAAGTATATCCACTAACAGCATCAGCAAGAACCCATAATTTCATCCCCCATTTTGTTGGCTTCTCTCTAATATACTGTCAAACAGGAAACACCCTTTTCTTATATATATTTTCTATTATTCTTTCATAAAATTACAGTTTGAAGAAGTCAATGGGTCTCAAAAACTGCTTTGTATTTTCTCTGGTGCTTACCTCTGACAGTTGCAGACTGGAACCCTCTCAGGCGAAAAAGGTGGAGGGTTGGAAGGTGGGCCTTCATCAAGTCCATCATAACCAAAACATCTGCAAGAAGAACAATTTAAAATTAATTTTTACAGATCAACAATAGAATTCAAAGTTACAGTTTAGTGTACACAGGAAAATTGACACACATTACATTTTCCGTACAAAGGAATACTGTCAATCATAAAGTCATATGATGTAAATAATAATTTTTAAAAGCAGAGACACAGGGCAAATGAGGTCAGAAAAATCAGCTGATTCAGAAGTTACGTCAGATTCACTTTATATTTATTTCCTGGTGCCATGAGTTCTTTGTTAACTGTCTGAAAGGTGAAATATTTGTTTCTTTTTTTCAAAAACAAACAGAAAGCAGCTATACTGACTACAATAGCCCACTAAAACGACTGTTTTACTACTTTTCAAAATCAGCTGTCATTTCGTTAACATTACCTTTACATGTACGGCTGGTGATCTGAGTTGTTCTGAGCTGTATTTTCACCATCCAACTCATCAGACGTTTCCAAGTCCTCTGAATAATCATCAAAACAGGAATCTACATCACTAGATGCATTGTAGTCATTTTCAGACTGCATTTTGTTTACGACCTGTTAAGTCGAGTTGATCGGAAAAAATCCAAAATGGCGGACGGACAAATTCGGTGTTTACGTTTTTCTGCGTGTAATTTCAAAGTCAAAATAAGTGAAAGCTGTATATTTTTTAGCACAAATATAATTTGTAACATGTATTCTTAATATAAAACATAGATTTGAAGTCAAAATTAAAAAATAAATGTCCTTTTTTTACTTCAAAAGTCATCGTATCGTTTGGAACGATTTTTTATATATCCGGTCTGAAGAGTGTTAAGCTCAACTTGGACGAATCAATGAACAGCCTTCAAACGTAGTCTTTGTTGTTGATGCCAACAGACCCACTATATCAACGCAAGCAATGAGGTTATCTACCATTTTGAAATATGGAAGCAGATCGTTTTGCCGAGCAGGAAATATAGACACATGCACTTTCTCTCTAGAAGATTCCATTGCTGCAGTCTGAACCCCAACAGCTCTAAATTTTTTAGCAATTACAGATCTCTCATTAGATCATTCAGTTCACTCTGGGTAATTGTATGTGGCTGTGCAGACTCTTCAATAGGCACGACATCAGAATCTCTTGATGTAGATGCTTTCACATGTGACGGATGTCCACTGGCCTTATTATCTTCTTCATCATCCAGAGTATAAGATTCTGGTGGGTCCGGGCAAAAATAATCCACACTGTTCACACATTCACGAGGCATCTTGAACGACACATCTGCACTCACAGAATCCACAACACAAACGATGACAAGGAGGAAAAGTGGTTGCGATGACCGCTACAGATTCCAACATCCAATTGGCACGGCACTCAAGGCTATCCGTCTCGAGGGGAATCATGCGCCAGGGCTATAGAAAAGAGAAGGACTGGGTCATTCGCGTCGGAAAGGTAAAGCCACCAGCCTTCTGACCGCCCCCCCCCCCCCCCCTTCCCTCTTTCGGATCTTCAAAAAACAGAGCTAATTCGCGATTTTTAAGCTCAAATTCGTGATCAGCATGTCAAAATTAGTTTAAAATAGCTACTTTTGTCTCGAATAAATTTTGGCTGTTGTCTAGATTGTAATATATTAGTTCGTCTGATAAAGTACTCATTATGTTTTTTTCATAGCGTTAAATTCGATCCTGCTAACTGGAAATACAAATCGTACTTTAGACAATAAGTTTAAACTTAACAAGATATGCAGACATTCCAATAAAAATATAAGCCGCAGGCATCTTTTACCATGCCCTAATAACGAGGTCCATGAGCTTTGAGAAAAGGTCGAGCATGCATCATAACAACTTTTGCACCTAACTCCCTACTAGATGATAGTACATTTGCTTGAGTTAAACATTACAAACGTGTTGCAGTTGTGAAGCATAAATATTTTACAAGTATGTAATCCTTCATTTGTATGACAGCATTTGGACTAATTTTCCTTTGATGAAAGGATTGTCCGTCTTTTAACAAACGATTCGCAACCTGCCTTCAGACTGCTGGTTTCTTCCCATATATATGACAATTAGAGAAACATATTCAAATTAAGAATGTATAATACTGCTGGTAATGTGCTAACTTTACACAAACAACTAATGTACTGTTATAAAAGGCCTAGCGACATGAAAAAGAGGAAATTGTTGGCTGATAGGTTTAATACGGACCCTGATTATTATTCCTGTATAGCCAGGCAATCCTATGATTCGATGCACGGAAGAAAGATGATAATTAAATACTAATTACATTTCCACTTACGGGCTGATCACCTGTTTGCTAGTCAATTTGATTACGGAAACAATGGCAGATCGATTGATTTGTCGCTGCCCTAAAGATGCCATTAGGCATGATGGGTCACAGTGGCAGAGAAATCGATTTGTTGTTGCCCTAAGACGCCAATAGGCGTACTGGCCACCGACTGCTTTGTCGGTTGGTGGCTAAGGATGGAAGAAGAAGAAGACATTTCCACTTGGGTTATGACATTTCGTGATAACATGAGTTGGCTGTTTGTTTGTTTGTTTGTTTAAAGTAGATTATTGACAGTAAATGTTCATGGCAATCATCATTATTATCGTCTGCTCATCTTACAGAGCATGGGGGAATAACTGCAGCAGGCGGCCTAGCACGTGTAACTGTGGTTTATGTGGCAGCTCGTCAGGCATTGACGTAAGAGGAGTCTCATAGAAGAGTTGTTCACAAGCTTGGTAATGAAGAACTAGCCAGCCACATTTAAACTCTCAAATTAGTCGCCATGTACGACATGCATCATGGTACAGTAGTCGTATTTGTTTCTTGGTTCCATCCGAGATCACCCGCAACTACACAAGGATATGATAAGAAATATTGACCGTTAATAATCGTTTCATTTTATTCGCTTCCACTTTTTTAAGCTTAAAATCTGTTCTGTATTCAACCCAGATTGTCCACCTAGACTGTTTGGAAATATGTGTTTGACCAGTTGTTCCAAACATTGTGTGAATATGACATGTGACAGTAGAACTGGAGTTTGCCATCAATGTGAAAAAGGTTTCATTGGTGATAAGTGCTTATCTGGTAATGTCTTTTATTACAGTTTATGTTATTATTCTATTTTCAAAGTTTATACAGTTGTGAACACTCAAATAATTTTAAAAAATATTCTAAAACCATACACATATCTCTATTCCACATTTTAAGTTGTTTTAGAAGCGGTGACATTGAAACAGATTTTTTTTAACTCAAACGAAAATCTGACTACGGCGTCATGAAACTAGAAATTATATCTAACACACAACAATAACATAATAGTTATATCAAACAAACTAAAATAACATAATAGTTATATCTAACAAACTACAATAACATAATAGTTAAATCTAACAAACTACAATAACATAATAATCATATCTAACAAACTACAATAATATAATAATAATATCTAACAAACTACAATAACATAATAATCATATCTAACAAACTACAATAACATAATAATCATATCTAACAAACTACAATAACATAATAATCATATCTAACAAACTACAATAACATAATAATCATATCAAACAAACTACAATAACATAATAATTATATCCAACAAACTTCAATTACATAGTCATATCTAACAAACTACAACAACAAAATGTTATATCTAACAAAATACAATCACATAATAGTTATATTTAATAAACTACATAATAGTTATATCTAAGTAAGTTCAATGATATATATTTTAATGATTATATTTAACAAACTACAATAATATAACAGCTATTTCCAACAACCAACAATAACATAATAGTTATATCTAACAAACTCTTTAGCTAGCTTTGCATCATCAAGTTTTAAATCCAGTTCTTTCTTTACTGTTTTGTTGCTGAGTGTGAATATAGTGTAGACTGAACAATCCGACTTATCTAGGGATACAGCTAGATACCAGACTCACATACAAAACACATGTTGAGTCCCTAACTGCTAAGGCCTCTAGAAAAGGCTAAACCTCATAAAGCGTTTGGCAAGCACTGATTGGGGATCCAATCAGAGCACCTTACGACAACTGTACTTGGGATACGTGCGCTCAGTTATGGATTACTCTCTACCCCTGCAAGCCACTGCTAGCCCAACACTCAGACTGAAACTAGATCGCATACAAAACCAGGCACTCAGATTCATCTGTGGAGGCTTGCGAACTACTCCGACCAGCGCATGTGAGATTTCCGCCAATGTGGAACCCCTAGAACTAAGGAGAGAGAAATCAGTCATTATCACGGCAGAAAGATTCTTGCGAGCTGACAAAGATGACCCCTGCAAAAACGTTATCGGTGACCTCAACTCCAGGTACCGAATTAAAAAGACATCTTTCACTAGAAGGTACCAAGAGCTTTCAGGGAAGAACTACATACCAGAGACTAGACTACCTACTCAAGTTGTGCCTGACCTACCACCTCACGTAGAACTAAAAAGACCAATAATACGTACAAACCTTCTACAACCCGCAAATAAAAGCCTCATACCTACGCTGCTGAAAACATTTGCTATGGAAACCATCTGTCAGTACGATGAAGACATTATCCATGCCTATACAGACGGGTCAGCTTTCAAAGCAGTAATAAATGCTGGATACGGGGCCATAATCATCCCACCCAGTACTGAAGAACCCGTCAAAATTGCAGGTCCCTGTGGTATCTGGTGCACAAACTACGAAGCCGAAGTAGTCGCCATCCAGAAAACCCTAACTAGAATTTTTGAACTCTTTGAATCAGACGAAATGGAACCAAATGATGTTGTGGTGTTCTCAGACTCGCAGGCTGCCCTCTTGGCAATAGGAAACTGGAAAACCAACTCGATCAGTATTATCCAGAAGGTTCAAGAAACATGCCACAAAATTATGAACTTGTACGGAACAGAAATATACATGCAATGGATACCTGGCCACATAAACATCACATTAAATGAAGTTGCTGATAGACTGGCAAAGAAGGGAGCAAAAATGCCACAGATTGATCACCCACTGAGTATGTTAACAGTTAAACAAATAGTCAAAAACAACTGTAAAGAAGTTTGGCTGAACACATGGGCACAGGCTAAAACAGGAAGAAGACTCTTCATTCACCAAACAGCCCCAAATAAGAAAGATGCTATGAACGATATCGAACGAAGGTACCAAACCAAAATCTTCAGATTGAGAACAGGCCACTCTACACTAAATGGCCACAGAAACAGACTAAGTTCACAAAATATAGCAAAATGTAGACACTGCCCTAACCCGTTGGAGACAGTAGAACACCCCCTACTACAATGCCCTGCACTTCAGGGACTGAGACAACAACTGCTACCACACAACCCATCCATAGACAATACACTGTATGGCAGCTCAGAACAGCTTATACGAACTGCGCAGTACCATATAATGGCATCAAGGTCACCAAGAGCTGACGCTCAGTGACAGTGGATCAAAGAAGAAGAAGAAGAAGAAGAAGATCTAACAAACTTCAATGACCCAATAGTTATATCTAACAAACTACAATAATATAACAGCTATTTCCAACAACCAACAATAACATAATAGTTATATCTAACAAACTTCAATGACCCAATAGTTATATCTAACAAACTACAATGATATAACAGCTATTTCCAACAACCAACAAGAACATAATAGTTATATCTAACAAACTTCAATGACCCAATAGTTATATCTAACAAACTTCAATGACCCATTAGTTATATCTAACAAACTACAATAATATAACAGCTATTTCCAACAACCAACAATAGCATAATAGTTATGTCTAACAAACTACAATAAAATGATATTTATATCTAACTATATAAATATAAATAATATAATAGTAATATCTAACAGACAAAAATAGAATATTATTGCTAACAAACAAAAATAACATTACAGATACATCCAACAATCAACAATAACATACTAGTTATATTTAACAAACAGAAATAACATAATAGTTATATTTAGAAAACTACAATAACATAGTAGATATTTATAAAAACAACAATAACACAATAGTTATATTTAACAAACAACAATTACATTATAGTTATATCAAACAAACAAAAATAACATAATAGTTATATCTAACAAACTACAATAACTTAATACTTATATCTAACAAACTGCAATAACACAATAGTTATATCTAACAAACTACAATTACATAATAATCACATCTAACCAACTACAATAACATAATTGTTATATCTAACACACTATAATAACATAATAGTAATATGTAACACAACAACAACATAATATTTATATCTAACAAACAACAATTACAAAATAGTTATATCTAACAAACTACAATCACATAATAGTTGTATCTAACAAACAACAATAACATAATAGTTGTATTTAACAAACAACAATAAGATAATAGTTACATCTAACAAACAACAATAACATAACAGTTACATCTAACGAACAACAATAACATAATCTCATTCCTTGTATGAGAGAGGTCTATATTGTGCTGCTCGTAAGTGTATTAATTTAAGACAAATTGAGTGAACTGCAAGAGTTATAGAGAAAACACGGATAAGGTGTGAAATTAACGAGAAAGACGACCTGGAAGGAGGTCTATTAACGCTATCACTCTTTCCAAGTCTACAACTCACTTCTGTAGTCTTAAGTATCACCCGCTCTCTCTTCTTTCTCACAGACAGGTAGAGAAATAATAAGAGCTTAAACAGTTATGGATGAAGGTCTTGAACAGTGCATTAACAAAAGGTTAAAATTTATTAAAGTTCTCATTAGTTTGTACAGAAAAAATAATAAGAATCTCAGCAAATAATATTTGATCAAATAACAAAGTTAACAATTACATCAATTCATACATCAAGGAAAACACACCAGAAGCATCCTGTAGGACACCGACAAATGAAATAAACAGAGATTTAACAGCCCTTCAGCTGGTTATGAGAATACAAAATAAAAACTAAACACCATTTAGTGTCTTTTATGTTAAATCCACTAAAGGCGCTATCCATGCGACGTCTTCACACACACAAAAAACAAGATAGGCTGTAGATTAACGCTGTCTTTCCTCTGACAGCAAATACACACAGGGTCGTACTGACCGGAAGGCAAAAGAGTCGATGTCATCTCAGGGCAACCGTCTGTATTGGGGCTGTTATCCGGTGCGGCGAATTAAGGTAGACGTGTCTCGTATATGGAACTAGATGAGTAATCCGGTTTGGTTTGGCTTGAGACCTTTTGTTGGAACTGCGTACTCCTTTTAAGAACATAGTATGATAATTTCCACTAGCTGGCGATGCTGTGTAAGATGAGATTTTGGTTGCCACTAAGCTCTGACTTGTACTAAATAGGCGAGTAGGAAACCACTACTGCACAATACTTGACGTCAGGCTGAGTCGTTGGTTCTACATTTCCGTGAAGGGTATTCACGTAATGTTTCCACTTGCTTAGTGAGAAGGTTAAGCTAAATATATTTGACAGGTACTTTTTGACATTCATCGTGTTATCTGCTTACTGGAAAAAACCGTTTGGCAGAAGGGAGAATGGTGTATTCCCTCCGTTGCGTACGTGTAGTGCTTTGCTTTAACAGTGGGGAGTTACATGGAACTATGACCAAATATACACCCGTTAACTCAAGAAAAATATAATTGTAACTTAATGTTATAGTACAGTATTTGGTTTATTAATACAAGGCAAGTCTCTGCGCTGTCTCTTTCCACATGAATTGTCCTCCTCTTACTTCAACAATATCAGTTGTCAACATGCATCCCGCATAGGCTAATATCTTTTGCACATACATGTACATCCGAACATTTGCTCTGTGCAAAAAAATCGACGGAGTTTCCTTTCTCTATGAACACATGGGTGTTCCGACCATGTAGTTCTTTTTGTGAGGATGCACCATTCACACTATATATTTAATTGAATTTATATAAAACATAAACACTAGATCCATTACACAATTAAACTGTTTGCGACACGTGGGGTCGATACACAAAATGGAAAAGTACTAACTTTCTAAAATGGAATACATACAAGTGCAATGTTTATGCTATTATGATACTTTGTGACATTACGTGGTATAGGATTCTTTTGTTGGCCAGTGATTAACATTCTAGA
This sequence comes from Oreohelix idahoensis, assembly GCA_024509875.1. Lineage (NCBI taxonomy): Eukaryota > Metazoa > Mollusca > Gastropoda > Stylommatophora > Oreohelicidae > Oreohelix > Oreohelix idahoensis. The sequence continues at coordinate 1,074,356 of JAMPIV010000581.1, forward strand.
CTGCCTTGTAAGTTAGATCTAAACTACACAATAGCCATTCCATGGTTCCACACCCTGCCATAATACGTTGCTCCCAAAAACATAAATAACTACCTCCCACAATTCAGCCGTTATAGCGAAAACACGTCACTAGTCAGATTTATACGACTAAATTACACAACTGTAGTTCCCAAAAGTAATGTCAACTTAAGCTTACTATTTAACCCATTGTAAACACTAACAAAACTAGGAGGCTACTAAACACAGTAAGCATCAGTTAGCTTAAGTTGTTAACTGCGCTACATTGGCACTGAATACATTACTGAGGAGTTGTCACAGAAAAAGAACTCCAAGTCATTGCTACCAGTTATATGTACACTAATAACTAAATATATATGATACGACAAATACAAACTCACTCCGAGATACCAACAATTTTAGCGATGAGGTCGAATCTTTTGCCCACAATTTCCTGTGTCTCATTGGGTTTCTTCTCAGGCCCAGTTTGTGATCGAGTGTAAAGACATTTAAAGTGTATCAGGCTATATAGTCCAGAAAAGGACGCTGACCTGGCCATCTGCGTTCGCGTGCTGTGTGCAGGTGCTCCGGCTACTCCGCTTTCTAGCGTAACCCCGAGTAACATAAACATTAATCTAGAATTTACATCAGAGACACCACATTTCCCTGTAATTCCTAACGTTACCCAGCTTTCAAAGGGTTGACTCTATGCTCAGCTTAAGTACAGGAGACCATTATTTAAGCTGCCGCCCGTACATCGGCTAGAGTGGTCAAAACACCATTACGTGTGAGGAACGTCTCCTTGGGCTGGCGTACTACCAGCATGCACGCAGGTGTGTCTTATGCAATGTTACCGTATGCTGATAATCGCAGACCACTGAGGACTGAGCAATGAATTTATAATGAAGGCCAGAAGAGAAATCAAAAGCTAGACACGCCTTGGGGTGGGGGGGGGGGGGGTCTGAGCGGAAAATAATAAGACTATGGTCGTAATGGAAGAGTTTAAAAAAGAAAACTAAAGATCATATAGTCAGCAAGAATAGAAACAATTTAAAGAGTAAGGCAATAAGAGAGGCTGGGACGGATTGGAAAATTCAGTTTTACTGTAAATTCGCGACAGTGAGGAAGGCTGTAATGTCCACTAACATATTTTCTTTCACACCCCAACAATCCACTGCATCCAGCATTAATTGCACCATTATAACGTCAGCTCACAGTCTCCTTCTTCGGTCTCATGTGCTGCTTCATGAGTAGAACATGACGCTGCCGTTGTTGTCTTTTACCAGAAGGTTGTACGCTAAGACAAAGTGAGAGTTCTCCACAAAAGGTAACATCACGTGTGTGTAAACATACACAGAAAAAAGACAAAGATAATGAAACGGCGTGCAGGAAACGATAACAAGATCTAACTTGAAGAAGCATCGCTACAAGATATAGAATCATCAGAGGCGCAATTAAAGTTGATGGCGCTCAAGGACGGTAAAGAATGGCGACCCTTAGAAACAATCGTCCCTTCATCCCATCTGCGGCCCACCATTACTTCCATTTCTTCTTTTCCTGACACATACATCTTTACGTAATTGAAACTACTCACGTCCTCTCCTTACCAATCAAGCTCTAAAATTGATCTGTTGCTCTTCACGTGACTTTAATTTAAAATTATACACATAAACATAAAGCAGGATAAATGGCATTGCTATCAATGACAAGAGGCAGTTGTGACGCGTTTAACCATAGCGCCCCCCTCCCCCCCACTTAAGAAAAAATGGGCAATCAGGGCTCGTGCCCCACCTGCGTCACCCTAGTTCAGCCACTGAGAACCATAACATTGGTGATAGTAAGAGAGAGCGAGAGAGAGAGAGAGAGCGTGAGAGACTGGCAGGGATATCATAAAACAAAAGATACAAAAGGATAGAGATTTTATTACAACTGAAGGTTACAGCAAAAACCAAACGCTTGTTATTGTTGATCAGAAATGACGTCACTGTACTCCGGGCAAACCCATAGGTGCTTAGTCTCTCTCAGCAAACGTCGAAGTGTTTGAATGCAGATTGTTCTTGTTGCGCACTGGTTGTATACACGCCGGATGCTTCCTCTCATACGCCCATCCCTACTGGTCTTACGTGTGATGCAAAATTCAAGCAATCGTAGCCATGATGACTCATCGATTGCAGTGAAATTCTATTTTAGGCGATCAGCAAATTACCTTAGTATCACTCAATTATCCATATCGAAAGCACCCTCTACAGGTGCTCTTGAAACTACTCTGTCAGTTCTTTGACTGCCTCGTACCCAAGACAGTAGATCCACACCAGTTCCTGAGGATTCGAGGCTTCGATGGAAATGTTTGAATTCATGCCGGGGCCATCTACTTTGCATCTTCCGCGATTGTGAGACTGATACAGCAACAGCCCTTGTTAATGAAGTCTCAGACACAACCGCCTTAAGGCTGCAGAAACTTCGTCTACCTCCATTCTCATGCTTGAAATTCTTATTGTGTATGTCGGCTATGTGCACCGACCATTCTGCCCTTTACTCTAGCAGAAAAGCCCACCCCGATTTCTCGTCAGGTAATACAGACTCAGCAGTGTACACAATGGCATCCCCAGCATGATAATTTTTCAGCTGATCAATTTCCAGCTCTGCCCTCCCGTTGACCCAAGTTCTGCACTTCCTTCCAAGGCTGGTGATGAGTTGCTGGTAGTTCATTCAGTTCTCACCTCATTTACTCTACTCTTCTCCCTTGAATACATTTTCACCTGTGGTCACCTGTCTAATAGTTACCTCTGCCAACACCATCGTGACATCCCCCTCTTCATTGTTGCTCCTTTGATGTCAGCTACGTTCCCATGCAAGAGATACCTTTTGTCTGTCGTTACTCGCATATACGCTTTTGCCTGGGCCATCGCATGTCTGGATCTAACTGGCAGAAATCCAATCATGTGTCGAATCGTCACAACAGGGATAGTTCGCGTGCAGCCCAAGACCATATGCATCCCTTCTACATGAATGCGTTCCAGTCCTTCACATTGTGATATTCACAGAATGAGTATTTTCAGGTTTTACTCGATCACAGACATGACCAGCTGATTATATGAAAATTATACAGAAGAAACAGTAGTCTTTGCTGCAGATGCTGTAGCCATTGTTTTTATGGCTACCAGACCCCACGTGCACTTCTGAATGATGTAATCAGCATGGCGCTTATACGACAGACCGCGATCAAATGTCACTCCAAGGTATTTCTGCTTGTCTTGCTTTTCAATTTTCTCTACACTGAGAGTAATGTCTGAAAGATCTGCTTTCAATTTGTGTTATTTAAGGAGCATCACATGACACTATCTTGTCTATCTGAGCAAGTTCTCTAAATGAGCAAGTCATCGGCAAAAGATTAAAGTTCGTCCCAATCCTTTTGGCTGAATTGTAGCTATTTTTGCTATATAGATTTTCCACAGCACCGCTGGTAATGGAGAACCCTGGGGTACCCGGGGCAAACGTGCATTGATTATGATGTCCATGTCCCCAAGCAAAATCCATCTATCTCACCGTTAAGGCAGCTGCTATCCACTGTGTTAGCCAAGTGTTTACATCACACGCCATTACACAGTCCATTAAGGTTACAAAGCCAACACTACAGTAATCATCCTGTATGTCAATTGCCACAGCCAGCGTTTCATGTTTGCCCTCGATACCTTTATTTACATCGTACTCATATATTCCAGCGTTACTTCATTTGTTTATTACTGCCCACAGTATCAGGGAGGATGTGCACATTATCAAGGTGGTTCACTAATTATCTCACCACTATCTTCTCAAGTCATTTGCCGTAGATATTCTATAATATGACGATTCGATAGCTGCTAACAGTGTGAAACATTTACCAGATTTACAAAGTGGCCGAAGGTTACTATGTAGCCAGTCTCCCGGCATCTCAGTATTCTGTATGCTGGTGTTGAAATCCCTCACTACATTCAAAATGCCTGTGTCATCAAACTCTTTTATATGTTGATACAGTACACCATCAGGACCCAGGGCAGTGTTTCTACTTGTTTTTACAGTATACAAAAACGTCGTCTTCAGATATGAGGTCGAAATATATCTCGCCTCTGATGTCGTTTTCCAGTACACGGTTCTTAATGTCTTGATGGGTAGCTGATAAGGGTGGATTTGTGCTGAAGTGGTAACTTGCCACCCTTATCGACACCTGGTGTTAAAGTGTAAGATGTAGGTGTCTTCTCTGATTTAGGATGTTGCTGTGTATGTGGTAGTGGAACAGTTCACAGGGTTATCACACAGGCAACATGACGTGTAGAGTCATAGAAAGGGTAACTTCGTTGTATAAGTTTCTTTCATTTATTGCACGCCACAAAACAGTCATGATACTTATGACATCAACATGGTTAACGAGTTCAGCAAGATGATATGGCACATTGAAAACAATTTCTGTAGTCAGCAATGATAGCTGTTGTATATATGCGTCATAAGACATCACAGTTCAATAGATTCAGGAATTCATCAATCATCGAGTGCTAGTTCGTGAAGCTGTATAAATAATAATAATTTCTATAACTTCTGCAACAGTGTCAGCTACAGATCTTCAATGTTCATAAACAATAATAAATGCTCCCATTCTGATGCTAGCAGATCAGTTGTATTCAATAAGTCCGTTCACTGTCTGCACGTGAATAGCATACATGGGCTACAGGTCAGCTCGACCTTTATAATGTTCCTAAGTCTAACCATCTGACTTGGACGTGATCTCTGATATAACGAATCCTGGAACACAGACAACAGTCTTGTTGGTCTAGAGCGACCCATATATATTTAACTAGTTCAGGTATACAGATACTGGTGACTTAATCCTAGTCAAAGTACCTCTCCATTTTTCATCACACAGGCGAGCAAATAGGCGACAAAATGACGAACCTCTAGACGATAGCATAAAGTTCGATACAAGAGGAATTACCTTATTTCGGAAAATCAACCATGAACATATGCCTCCAGGCAGGCTGCATAATACTGGGAAATAGTCTAGTTAGCTAACTAACTCACTAAGACACTGTATTTCCCTCAGAGAATCACAAGACGCAGTTGCGTCTGCTCGCTTCTTAAACCATTTCTAAACTGCCCCAACTGGGCGGAACACACAGAACGAACTCCCGGTTTTTTGACATGCGCAGAACGACAATCTCTGAGTTGCCGTTCACAATAAGACGATTCGAAGAACATTCGAGATAAAAGTCTTACCCAGTCGCGCCTTTTATGGTCATGAAAAGAAGCGTTAAGAAAGGTTTCAGACATCTACCATAGTTGACTGATACTACCAAATAAGGAGATGTGGTCACGCTTCGTTCAAGAAATTATAGACCGAACGTGTCTCTATCCAAGAGAAGGCAACTCCTAAAAAATTGTAGTTTCGATAACTCGGATTATGTCCCTTTGACCATAGAAAACATAATACACACTTCAGTCAAAAAAATGATCATACATATGAAAAAATGTTTATACAAACGAAAAATAATAATGATCCGTGCGTAACAGTAGCTTTATCACCTTTATCCGTCTGAGTAATATACTGACAAATGCACGTCTTTTGGCATGCTCCTGTGGAGCTTAGAATATTAGGTATTGGCTGGTTTATATTTTTTCTATTCATTTGTCGATTTTAAGGACCAGAATGTGTGTAGGGATCCTTCGTGCCCACCTGTCTCACAAGGGTCTCTCTCATTTCCTCCCTGGCTTCTCTGTAGAAGCTCTTGAACATATTGAAGGTGGCAAGTGCTAGACTGTGTCAGTACACTTCGAGCAACAAACGTGGCTCGTTATTCACATTTAAAAGTACTCAATAAACTAGAAACTAGTACATACGATAACTGATGCCTTTATATAACGAATCTTCAACACAACAGAAATGACATCAGCAGACTGCCACTTTGGCCGTGAATCACAATAATAGTACACGGCATCGGGTACATCATCAAACAATAATAGCCTGGATCACTCTCACAATAATTTGCTCGTATTTCAACCTGCACTAACTACATTCCATAACTATACTGTTCAAAAAAAAGAAACGCAACTTTGTTGGTGTTACTTTTATAAAAGATATTCGCTGATAGGACATCAGTCAACCTATCGACTGTGTCCACCTGGTCATTAACTTCACGTGGTTACCTGAATTGTACTCACCTCATGATTCGTGAGGTCATGAAAGAGGTCAAGGTCAAAACAACGTTTTTGACAATAACTCGTGACAGGTTCATGAGAATCCCGTGAAACTTACTGAACACCAAAACTCTCTGACCATATTATTGAATGCCTATAAAAGATTGACGCTCCTCGAATAAATTCAGTTGAGAATTCAATGCGCAAGTATGGCTCATCTCACTACAGAACAACGACTCATCATCATTGGACGTTTACAGACTGGACAGTCACAAAGTGTAGTGGCCAGACAATTTAATGTGGTTAGAAGCACCATTTGTCGCCTTTGGAGGCGATTTCAAGAAACTGGCTCAGTGACAGACCGGCCGCGCAGTGGAAGACCCAGAGTCACAACTCCTGCCGAACACCGCTTAATACGGCTGCGTCACCTCAGGAATCGACTTGCATCTGCGTCCTCCACAGTTCAGTCAATGTCAGCAGCTCGTCGAATTTCAGATCAAACTGTCAGGAACCGGCTGCATGACTCTGGTCTTTGGGCTACAAGACCCTACAGAGGTCCTGTTCTTACGGACCGGCATCGCCAGAACCGACTGCAGTGGGCGAACCAGCATCGTCAATGGACCGTTGGGAATGACTGGAGACGGGTTTGGTTTAGTGATGAATCACTTTTTGTGCTCCAGCGACACGATAGACGGAGAAGAGTTTACCGCAGAGTCCATGAGCGCTACGCCCAGAACAGCGTTGATGAGGCTCCTCATGGTGGTGGAGATGTACTGATGTGGGGGGCGATCAACTTCATGGGAAGAAGGGACATGGTGCAAATTGAAGGACGCCTGAATGCCCAACGATACGTCGCTGAAATTCTTCGTCCTGACGTCCTTCAACTTCTGGCTGCACGAGTGTCGATTTTTCAGCAGGATAACGCTTGACCTCATGTGGCACAACTCACCACCCAGTTCCTCGCTGACAACAACGTCCAGACCATTCCGTGGCCAGCCATGTCATCAGACATGAACTCCACAGAACACTTATGGGATGAACTTGACAGACGAATCCGCCAGCGAGACGTGGCTCCAGCCAATCTCCGACAGTTGTCTCTTGCACTGCGGGAAGAGTGGGCAGCCATCCCACAACAACAGATCCAACCTCTAATCGGATCCATGTCAAGGAGATGTCGTACTCTGATAGAGGCCATAGGATGCCATACACCTTACTGAAACGGAGGCCTCAGTCGCAAAGAATAAAAGTCCAAACCAAATTTAATGAACATCATTTCATTGTTAAGGTCTGAAAGTTTCTTCATGCCAAGATTGAAACATTAATTCCGTAAAATAAAATTTTGGTTCAAGTTTGAAATGTGGTGTCCATTACCACTGCAATAATGTTGCGTTTCTTTTTTTGAGCAGTATACAATTTGCCTCCCCGCTCGACGTAACCTTCACTCGCTCGAATCTCTCTCTCGACTGACCCTTTTCACCATTATTCACGAGTGCCTGAAAACATACCGGTATGTATGTGTAATATTTATTTATACTACTAATACCATTCGTGAACACAATCAAGCTTAACATTAACTCACTTCAACTCACAACTAACATAAATACATCTAGCTCCCGTCAGAGCATAAGTACTGACATCCATTCTAAAACCAGTTCATGACAGATCGCTGTCTGATGTGTTTCTTTCATCTCATTAACCCCTTCATTATTCATTGCACATCTTTCGTGCTTTCCTCCATTCCTACGTCGCTCTCCTTTTCTTTTCATGTATTTTCCAAAGCCTCATTCCACCAGGATGGATGGGTAAAAGGTGTTCTTGCTGAACTTGTCCTGGCATATAGACGCAAAATGTGTAGTGGGTTATTACAGTCATGTGAGTCTGCAGGGTACTTGAAAGTGTGTTTGGATGCCTTGTGTCTGGTGATCTGTTCCTTTGCAAAGAGGACAACACAAGGTGGATGACCACTTTCCTGTGCTCCTAATACATCCCAATGCGCAAAGGTGGATCAGCATTAGATATCAATGTTAGATCTATGAAGCCCAAAAAAAATCAACCTAACACAATAATAACAATCTTCAGCTCAGATGTCAGAACAGTACTTCTGCATGGCTCCGAAAGATGGAGAACACCAAACTACGACAACCAAGAAGTTACAGACTTTCAAAAATGAAAAGAATAGAAAGGTTTAACTTGTAGGACAAAATTAAAACCTTGGATCTGATGACAAGAACCAGACAAGTTACCAATTGGATAAGAAATGAGAAGGCGCTGAAGATGAGTGGGGCACACTTTTTAAAACCTGCATGTTCATCTCTTAGTTGTCTATCTACTGGTAGGGTGATTTTGTTTAGAATTTTTCTTGGTGCTGAAAGAAACATTATTCCTTTTAATGTGTACTCTTATGTCAAGCTCTCTTCTAGACAACTCAATATATCACCAGATATCCTTCTTTCCATTATGCGTGTACTTCTTCTCTCTCCTAGACTTTAGCAAGTAATTTTTAAACATGTTTGCAGAGATGTTGATTTAGCTTTGTTGGCCTCTGCTGGAATGCCATCAGCACCAGCCGCTTCTCCATTGTTTAGAAGCATCATGGCTTCCTTTATTTCTTCTTTAGTTTCTCTTTCACGGTTGACTTGTAGCTCATTTTCTGCTGGCTGGACCTCTGGGGGATTTTGTGGAGCTGGTCTATTGAAAAAGAAAAGGATTCCGTTACATGCCCATTGAGGTATATTTGGAATATGGTGTTAGGCCTATATTTTCATGTCCATCGGCACACTAGGGGTGATGTCGTCAGCATCACGCCGGCCGCCTTAACCTACCCAAAGTAAATCTGGTGCCCAATTCATGAGGCTGGATCGAAGCTAGAGCCGTTTTCAGTCTAAAAAATCCCATCTCAACAGGGGATTGAACCATGGACCACCGAGCTAGGAAGCCATTGCACTAACCACTGCGCAACCGCGGCTCCGGTCTATTGAGAAGTTGCTCAAAATGTTCTGTCTCCCACTTCACTTGCTCTTGTAAACATATAAGTAATGTTCTGTCTCCCACTTCACTTGCTCTTGTAAACTGATAAGTAATGTTCTGTCTCCCACTTCACTTGCTCTTGTAAACTGATAAGTAATGTTCTGTCTCCTATTTCACTTGCTCTTGTAAACTGATAAGTAATGTTCTGTCTCCTACTTCACTTGCTCTTGTAAACTGATAAGTAATGTTCTGTCTCTCACTTCACTTGCTCTTGTAAACTGATAAGTAATGTTCTGTCTCCCACTTCACTTGCTCTTGTAAACTGATAAGTAATGTTCTGTCTCCTACTTCACTTGCTCTTGTAAACTGATAAGTAATGTTCTGTCTCCCACTTCACTTGCTCTTGTAAACTGATAAGTAATGTTCTGTCTCCCACTTCACTTGCTCTTGTAAACTGATAAGTAATGTTCTGTTCATATCTTCGAGGAAGCAATTCGCTTGCTTGTATTTCCTTAATAGATTGTTTGTGATGTTGTATACAGGTTTCTCAGAGTTCATGTGGCTGTAGGTATCTCTGCCAACTCCTGAATATTTCCTCCTGTCTCTTTTGATACTTTTCGTACATCTTTGTTTGCTTCTGTATACATTTCTTGAGCCTTGACTTTGAAACGCCTGCTTTTGTTTCGTTAAAATCTGCTTTCTTGTTTGTTTCCTTTTTTTTTATTAATGTAATTTACCTTATTAACATTGTCTACTGTTATCAATGCTATGTACTAGGATTCTCTCTTTCCCAGTCTTTCTTCACCGTCTCATGCCATAAAGTTTTTAATCTGTTGCCAGTGCCTTCCGTATTCGCATTTCTCCAGCAGTTGAAGCACTGCCAGTTGTTGGATATTGTGACCGGCTGAAAAAGGAGGAGGGCGGCCTGCACGGAGGCCGTAAGGAGGCAGCCCTTCAACTTGCAAAGGCACAACGGGCCAATCACCTGTTTGCTTTAAAACCCGATTAAGCGAAATCAAGAGAGAAATCCAGACGGATTCTAAAAGCGACGAACTGGAACGGACTACGGACTACGACTTATGGAACTTGGAACACAAGAAGTATAAATGAGAAAGAAGAGGAGCTGATGGAAGAGATGAGGAAAGCAAAACTAGAAATCGTGGCTATATCGGAAACAAAGAAAAAGGGACAAGGAGTCATGGATCTCGATGGCAACACGCTGCTCTACAGTGGTGTACCTACATCTGAAAGAGCTAAAGGGGGCGTGGGTTGCATTGTGGCCAGAAACCAAAAAAGATAGTATCTTTGGATGGAACTTTGTCTCGGAGCGCATTATGGTTGTAAAACTAAAAGAAGGAGAAACCATAGTCAACCTTCTTCTTCTTCTTCCGTCCTTAGCCACCGACCGTCAAAGCAGTCAGTGGCCATTACGCCTAGTGGCGTCTTAGGGCAACAGCAGATAGGTTTTCTTTGCCATTGTTTCCCATCACGCCTATTGGCGTCTTTAGGGCAACGGCAAATCAATCCATTTGCTGTCGTTTCCGTAATCAAAGTGACTGGCAAACGGGTGATCAGCCCGTTGGTCATAGTCAACCTGGTCATAGTGCATGGGCCAAATGAGGATGAGAGAGCAGAAATCAAGGAGGAATTCTTCGAGCTGCTTCAAAGGACAGTGGATGACTGCCTTGATGAAATTATCATGCTCGGAGATTTCAATTCCAGAGTTGGAAATGACCATGCTAGATGGGGTGCAGTTATCGGAAGATATAGAGAAGATACTCTCAATGACAATGGAAAGCGACTCCTTAGATTCTGCAGTGAGCAGAATCTGATCATTGCAAACACAAAGTTTCCCCATAAGCGCATACATGCATACACTAGATGTGAACCAACAAAAAATGAGAAGTCAATGATCGACTATGCCATTGTTAGGAGGAGCTCATTCAAATATGTCCGGGACGCTAGAGTCTGGAGGGGGCCAGAGATTGGAAGTGATCACTACCTGCTTACAATCAAAAGAACAACTGAAAGAGTTGCTCAGCCTAGGAACTGCCCAACATCACGCAAGAAACCAAGTAAACAAACGGGAGAAATGAGAATTAAGACCTACAAGCTGAGAGAGCCAGAAATTAAGACCAGATTTCATGGGCTTATTGCTACAGCGGTGAGAAGCACATAAGAACAACCTGATGACTTGGAAACCCTCTGGCTTAAATTCAAGGACATTATAAAGACAGCTGCTGCAGAAGCATGTAGTGACGTCCGACTTGGGAACACGAGAAAGAGGACACCTTGGTGGACAGAAGAAGTCAAAGAGAAAATAAGAGAGAAGAAGATGGCATGGAAACAATGCTTAGTGTCGTAAATTTATTTTGAGAGAAAAGAGTCTTGGAAATAGTAGTCCTATTTAGAGTGTAGACTGGTGGTGAAAAGCTTAGTGATAGAAATGGTTATAGAGTAAATAGTTGCTTCACAGAGCGCTGGGGAGAGTAAAGACAGACTTATTTACGACAAATCGTTCCTCTCAATCTTCTCTTCAACTCTCCTGGTCAAACAATTATTTGCCAGTTTCCAGACACACACCTGTGCTCACACACAGATGCACGTGAATACAAACTATATTAAACAGATAGGGGAATTTGGGCCTTGGTCTTTCAACACAGTACTAGATATGTTTTACGTGTTTATTTAACAGTAAAGAATCAGTTACAACATATATCATATGTTTACAAACAAAATATATCATAGGTATAGAAAATACAAATGACAAGGTGGGGAGGGGTTTATGAAGATTGGTATCCACTACGCCCTTTCCTCCTGAAAGTAGACAGAGATAAACCCAGTCCAAAGATAGGTAATTTATCAGATAGATAGTTAATTTAACCCAACGGTAAATCAATGTACTCTGATACAAGAGGTTAACAATAACACCTGGTAGGTGGTGGAATAAGTCATATTGTTCTCCAAATGTTTTTCCCTTTACTAAGCAAGTTTTAAAAAATGGGGGGGGGGGGGGGGGGGGGGGGGGGGGGGGGGGGGGGGGGGGGGGGAGGGGGGTGGGGGGGGGGGGGGGGGAGGGGGGGGGGGTATAAACAGAGTTCACAAAAAGGAAATCCCCCTTAAAGGAAACAATACAATGAATATAGACAAATATGCTAATTATCAAGTAAGGCAATTGATGAATTTAGCAACTATATATCTCTTTCATTCATGCGCGCTAGTAAAGGCCTTCACTCATCTTGCTTACACTTACCGATTGTGAAAAAATCTGGCACTCCATAGAATAACACAACAGCAATTACACCTCAAACTGAATGTATGAGTGTTAGTTCAAGTTCCAGCCCCAGATTAGCGGGTAGGCGGTCAGCACATAAAAAGGACCCCGTAATCGCTGGAAAATGAATCTGTATTTGTGTCTCTTTTCTTAATAACAGTTTCTATGAAAGGGGACGGTCTCTGATACCGGGTGAGGATGGTGTGGTCTATTTGACTTTGCCGCTGATAATAAAAACTCTTACGCGTGCTGATACACTTTATCCGTGAGGTATAGTTTACTTCCAGGGAGAAAACTAGTCACATCACTGTTCAGGTAAATATGTATTCTCTCTCTGTATCAGTAAACTAACAAAAGCTCGGGCCAGTGTTCTTCTTCCCGTTACAACTTAATTTGCTTGATGGTGTGTTAAATTTGTCTTTGGGGGTGCTTTCTTTGCTATAAGTTAGATAGCGGACTTCCAAACATAGAATCGCCTCAAAGATTAAAAATTTACACAGTCTCAACAAGTTCTGAGTCAGGGAGACTCTACACACTGTTTATGCTTTGCTTTGCTTAGATTAGATTTGCTTAGATTTGATTTGCTGGGATGCAAAAGGGATCACTCTATATGAAAAAAAGAAAACATGTAATTCATATCGAAAAATCCAATAACATTCTAAAATGCGATAAATTTAACGTTAAGACTATTATATGCATTCGCGGATTTAATTATGTATTTAAGAAAACACTTCGCGAGTTCTAGTGATAAAACACACATAGAAATTCCTTCGCGACTTTAAAAGTTAATTTAATCATTTTAAGCATCTATTATTTTTGGAAATACTATAATAGATATATCATTAATTCTACAACTGGAAAATTTTGAGATAGGTTTAATTTAATAGATTTAAATCAACACAAAATCCAGTGAAATAACATAAATGAACTAGACCACTGATCCCTTTAGAACAAGTATATTATACCGTTTAGCACAGAATACTACACTCCAGTATACCAAAGAAATCTAGAGGGAATTTTAGCAGGATTTAAACTATAAGCTAGTGAGTTTTTAAATGTCTGGCAACGAGTGATAACATGGCCTTCTACGGGGTTCTATATATATGAAAATGAAATGAAGATGAGTGAGACATGAGAAATTTTCGCACCTCTCTTCATCTCGAGAAGAAAATGAGATTTCTACACCGCTCGACATAGCCTGTTACTACATTTCCTGGTCGCTCGGAGTTCTCCCGTTCCTCAGTCTTTCGGGCAAGTTTGCCGATTGACACAGAGGTGCAAAGTCTGCGAGAAGGCTTGCCTCGTCTACTCTGGTTCACATTGCCGTGTCATCTCAGCAGCAGGAGACTTCCAGACATCCTAAGTGTCTTTGAGGTTAGCCGCTAAACTCGTTTGATTTAGGCAACGCCCCCTATTTGGGCAGGCTACTGTCCCAGGTAATGAAAAAACTGCCTAGAATCGCTCTAGAGACAGGAGTGATCTTCTGGCGACGCCTGGCTAGCTATGGGGGATGGGCGAAGTGAGTAAATAACTTCTCATAATTGTTCCCGGGATAACAATGGGGTGGTTTAAACTGCTGCTTAAGTCAATGCGATTCTCTGAACAGGACGTACGATAACAGTCTACATATCTAATTAGTCAACGTGGAAACGTTTCAGGCTGATGACGGTTTCAGCCACTGTTCAGGGGTTCTAATGTTATGCGAGAAAACATACCCTGTCATCCAACTCTTTCAGGGACGCTAAATTGTCCGTCACACTTAGGAGCTAAAACACAGCAGGACAAATAGAGAAATATAGAGAATATGTGATACTCAGAACAGAAGCAAAGAACAAGATGCTAGAAGCAAAACAGAAGTCCAGGGAAGAATTTGGAGAAAAGCTAGAAAAAGATGCGCAAGAAAACCAGAAATTGTTCTATAAGACCATAAAGAACACGAGGAAGGAAAAACAATGCCCTCTCAAATTTATAAAGGACAAGCAAGGCAAATTGTTTACTGCCCCGAAGGAAGTAATGGAAAGATGGAAAGAATATTTCTCAGAACTCCTTGATGGTGAGCAAGGTCAAGCATCAGAAATGATAACCACTAGCACAGAAGAGGAAACCAATGGTGATGAAGATGACATAAAAATGGAAGAACTGAAGGCAGCACTGGAGAAAATCAAGATGGGCAAAGCAGCAGGGCATGATGGTATAACACCAGCAATGGTTAAGTGCATGGGAGCATCAGGTGACCTATTACTCTTAAAGGTCCTACAGGCAGCGTAGTGCAACAAGATTATACCAAAGGATTGGGAGATTGCCATCATAACACCAATTTTCAAAAAGGGTGACAATCGACAATGTGGAAACCATAGAGGCATATCCCTTTTCAGTGTCCCTGTAACATTTACTCTAGAATCCTAGAGCAGAGACTCAGACGCCTAACTGAGCCACAATTGGATGAGGTCCAGTGCGGATTCCGAGCAAATCGAAGTACTCAAGACCTAATCTTCACACTCAGACAGCTGAGTGAAAAGGCCCTTGAGTATAAGAGTGAGATTCATCTTTGTTTCATAGATCTGGAAAAAGCATTTGACAGAGTCCCCGGGAGCACACTTTGGGACTGTTTGGCAAGGAAGAACATTCCAGCACCTCTGATTCATGCTATACAGAGCTTCTACAAGTCTTGCAGAAATTATGTGAGGACAGCAAACCTTAAGTCAGAAGAGTTCAGGACCACCACTGGTGTATAAGGTGATATCCTGTCATCTTATCTTTTCATACTCCTCATGAACGATGTTATCAAATCATGTAAGGAGAGAACAAGAAAGTATTTAGTGGGGTACTGGAAGATGAGACAGGTATGTATTTCAGAGCTGGCATTTGCTGATGATGTTGCTCTGATTGCTAAATCAAAGGCACATCTCCAATCCAACCTGCAAGTCTGGAAGGAAGAGCTGGAGAAGAGAGGGGTGGTCATAAGCAGCTCTAAAACAAAATCCATAGTGATATCACGAGAAGAAAGAAGACATCAGATTAAGCAGGTAGAACAGGTCCTGGAGCAGGTCGACCACATTAAATATCTCGGAGCTATTATATACCGAAAGGGAGGCATCAAAGAAGAGTTGGCCATTCGAAAAGCAGCAGCTGGGAGACTTTTTCAGGCCATAAATCGAGGATTCCTCAGTGTTAAGTGTGGAAATTCGTACAAGCTGTTCTGTTAGTGTTTCTGTTATCATTGAATGTTTGTGGTGGTTGTTGTGGTGAAGTACCACTGACAAGGACGATGTCAGTAAGGTCGGGCTTACTGTAGTGGCCGACAGTTGTATAATATATATATATATAAGCGAATGAGTTCTTTAGTTTGGTCTATATTCTGTTATCACCCACACAACAGTATCGTAAGGTCAGGAAATCCACCAACGGGTAAGACGAATAAGGTTTTTCCTACGCATACACCATTTATTGATCACAGCAACATTGACATCACGGATAGTACATTGTCACAGGTTATAAAATGAATCAGATCGCATGAATAGCAAATCAAGGAACAGTCAAAAACATGTGGTAATAATCCAGAATGAAATTGGTTGCGTACACAGCAACTCACTATACATTGCATTAGCAAATATCCAAAGTTACAATGTCAAACGAGTGGTAATAATCCAGAGTGAAATTGGTTGCGTACACAGCAACTCACTATACATTGCATTAGCAAATATCCAAAGTTACAATGCCAAACGTGTGGTAATAATCCAGAGTGAAATTGGTTGCGTACACAGCAACTCACTATACATTGCATTAGCAAATATCCAAAGTTATAATGTCAAACATGTGGTAATAATCCAGGATGAAATTGGTTGCGTACACAGCAACTCACTATACATTGCATTAGCAAATATCCAAAGTTATAATGTCAAACATGTGGTAATAATCCAGAATGAAATTTGTTGCGTACACAGTAACTCACTATACATTGCATTAGCAAATATCCAATGTTACAATGTCAAATGTGTGGTAATAATCCAGAGTGAAATTAGTTGCGTACACAGCAACTCACTATATATTGCATTAGCAAATATCCAAAGTTACAATGTCAAACGTGTGGTAATAATCCAGAGTGAAATTGGTTGCGTACACAGCAACTCACTATACATTGCATTAGCAAATATCCAAAGTTATAATGTCAAACATGTGGTAATAATCCAGAATGAAATTGGTTGCGTACACAGCAACTCACTATACATTGCATTAGCAAATATCCAAAGTTACAATGTCAAATGTGTGGTAATAATCCAGAGTGAAATTAGTTGCGTACACAGCAACTCACTATATATTGCATTAGCAAATATCAAAAGTTACAATGTCAAAGATGTGCTAATAATCCATAATGAATCTGTTCCCTTCAAAACACACTCTGGACACACTAGCGAGACTATAAACCGTCTCGAAGCTCTGCCAGATACATACTTACCGAGATTGTAGTTTCTCAGTACAACTCAGTAAAAATCTTTGCTCAAGCGCGAACTAACCGCTTGAGATGTGAGCTCAGCTCATCCGGATCTCTCCCCCAACTACTCCGAACATTTGAACACTTTCTTTATCTTTAAAAAACTAACACATACTCACTTGAGCTATGTTAAAAAAATGTAGCGTACAAAGCACCCAAATAAAAAATCATCTCATAACTTCAAACGTGCTTACTAGCGTGTCTATAAAAAATCAGACCCGTACGTAAGAATCCCAAACAATTAATTGCTACCGAAAAACATGAAAGTGGTTGGTAAGAAAACGAAGATGGCTGTATACCGCTCCACCTATGTCCCAGTCTTGACATATGGATACGAGTCATGGACAATGACCACAACCCACAAAAGCCAGATCCAAACCTCAGAAATGAGGTATCTGAGGAAGGTGGTTAAAGTAACAAGAAGAGACATGGTCCGCAACCAGACGATACGTCAAGGCCTAAAATCTCACCCCCTGCAGACCCAAGTAGAACAGTCCCAACTAAGATGGTTTGGCCATGTCTGCAGAATGGGAGAAGATCGGCTACCACAACAAGCATGGGAAACAAAGAGCCAGGGATCCCGACTCACTGGACGACCCAGAGTCTGCTGGGAGGACAACATTAGACAATCTTTGAAGGACCGAGGACTAGAATGGAACCAGGCCAGGAGGAAGACAACCGATAGGATAGTCTGGCGCTCTCTCTTCCAAACCTCTACACCTCCCGGTAGAAGGGGAACGACCAAGTAAGTAAGTAAGTGATTCGTGTATACACACGTTAGAATCCTCGTCGGTGCTACGGAGTTCGTTTACTGTGCTGTACTGTGTTGAGATCCTCCGTGTGTAATCTAAGGGAGAAGATCGGAGCTCTGAAGAGTTTTCTGTGTGCAATGAAATGGGTCTTGAAAACCAAACCAAACCAAACCAAACCAAACCATTATGTTGTGACCTGTTCGGAGTCTGAAGATAACAGCTTGTTAATTCTGTCAAACTGATATTATACATCGTTCAGAAGAACGGATGCTCTGACTGACACTTGTTTCTGTATCTGCTTCTGATAAAACTCTTTGTTTTCAGTTATGCTTATATCAAGCTGAGGTAGCATTCCTTCTTCCTTTGCCAAAATGTGTCAGTCTTTTCATTGTTATTTATGTTGTAAGGTGATAGGATCCATTATAACAACTCTACGTAATCGTTAATTTAGTTTGAAGAGTATTTAGAGTATTGCTCTTAGGTCACTTAAGTTTGCATTTGTTAGACATCAGCGGTTTAACCACAGATTGTGCATCTGTGAAGAAAGTCACATGTCTCTCAGTCTCTGCTGCCATTAGAATTTCATCAATAGTTTTCATTACCCCTGATACTGATCTGTTGTTACTTCAGAATGTTTATGTTGCCACTGACAACTTTTTTGTGTGTACCATTGCTTAAATTCAGAAAATGTCCGTCACCTTCATTATCTGGTGCATTAGACACTGAGCCAAGTGTAAGCCTGGGTCAGGTGTACCATGGGTTATGTAATTTATGGTTAGTGCTCGTCTTTCTTTTACCGTCTTGCTGCTCTATCTTTTAAATACCAATGATGTTTCTACCGTTTCAGAGAAGCGCTCCTGTTGTCAAACAGAAGCATGTGTGCAGTGCGTGTAGCTTTGTTGATGAATTATGTATTGGGTCTGTTATTATTTTTGTTTTTGCTATATCTACAAATGTGCAACGCTTTAGTCTTCTCCTTGTTAAACTATTTATTTACTGGTACATTGAATGGTCTGTCAGTGTCCTAAAATTCTCTGCTTGTTGGGTATTTTAATTGGGTATTAATTTTGCGCTCTATTAAGTTTCCTACACATCTAAGTAGACTGATGAGTCTGTAGCCATTCGGCTCTGTCAGATCTTTGTATTTCTGTGCTACTGCTATCAATATTGCATCTTTCTATGCCTTTAGCTCAATTCATTTTTTTCTAGCTGCAGTTTACGACGTCCAAAATGTTCTTTTTTGCCTGGGTGCCTTGGCCTATTAACATATCATTCGTTATCCCATCTTTTTACGGTGACTTATTTTTCTATAGTGACCTCATTGCCTCTTCTGTTCCTTCCACTGTTAAGTTTGCCATCATGTGCTCATCTGGTGCAGTTTTTCTGTTGTCACAACTCCTTTGTTTATCAATGATGGCGTCTTTCTTGTCTATCGGGGCATCAATGTGCTTTGCTCTGTCATAGTGTCCAATAGGTGCATTTGCAGCTTTTTCCCCTATTCAGCATGTTAGCACCTTGTTTGAAAGAACTACAAACCATACTGGACTGAAGAATTACAAAAGCTTGAAGATTAAGTAACAACAGCCAGAAACATGGCAGACAGAGAAAATAACTGACGCAAACAGCTTACTCAAATCCTTGGCTGCAAAATACAAAAACGAATTAAATCAAACAACAGAGACTGCTCGATGCACACAATAGGCAATCTCAGCCTAGATAAAAAAAGGACCAAACTGTGGAAACTGCCTAGAAACGTGAACAATGAAGAATCGTTTAAAAAACAAAAAGGCAGAACAAAGTCATTTAAAAAATGGCACTCAAGGACGCACGACATATTTGTTTGGATAGAACAACTTTAACGCTGTCTGAGTGCAATCTGAATGTTATAAAATCATTTTTAAACGAAATGACGATTTACAGTAATGTCATAAACATGACAAATCTTAACAATAATCATATTTGTTATTCAGAAAAAGGTAGCTGAGCAGAAGAATGGTTAGAGCTTTTGCTGTTCGAAGCACAGTACTGGGTTCATAACATGATAGCATCTCTCTCCAGTCTACTCTGGGGATTACTAAGGAAAGGCAAAAGCAGAGAGTATGGGAACCATTCCTTCCTGCAGCTCAAAGCGAAGACATTGTATAGTGAAATCGTATCAGTTCTCTCCACTAAAACAGGAAATGAATGAGACAGCCTTTACATTTGTCAAAGCAGTGCAGAGAGATCTTTCCGTATTCAATGTGGAATGTTTTCTCTGTCTGTCCACATGCTCATTCTATCTACCTTTCGGTCCATTTCGTTGTATCTGTCCATCTTTCTCCCTACTTCTCTGTTCATGTGTTTATCTCCATGATTACATGGCCGTCTGTGTACCTGCATAATTACTTGTCTTTTAGATTAACACCACTTTATTCTACAGCCAATGACAAAGTAATAACATTTAGGTTGTTGATAACACTGTTGATTGTGGTTTTATTGTGTGGCACAACCTGTCTGTTATATCTGCTGAAGAAACTGGAAATCCCCGACTATTTGAACGATTTATCCACTGCAGAAAGCGATGACAGAAATTCGTGAAGATAAATGGACGTTGCAATATGTTAGCTCTACGGAATTCTACGAACTGATCTTTCATCAAATTTCATTAGACTGCTTAAATAATGTGAATAGTCACTATTCTTCATTGGTTCCTAAACCCACGCCCTCATAAAAGTACATGGAGTTGGGAGTCTACATTACTTTACGTACGGGATACTTCGACCATTGACAAGAGATGACAAAAAAATTAATAAAATGGGACACACCTTCCAGTGCACGTTTACAAATATTTTTAGTGTTTTTTAATACTTTGTGATGTCCTTTTCAGTTATAGTACTTTTTAAGAATGATTTTTTCCTCGGTTTCTGTTTTTCTGGATTGAAAAAAATGAGACGTTAGTACCGCTGGAGGCGACCCAGTGCAAGTGATCATCTAGTACAAACACTCAGATATCTCAAGATCTACCTAGAAATACATTATGCATGGTTTAAGGTTGAAAATATTTGCAATTTCAAATTAAGACATCTTGTGTGTAACTTTTGTCCTTGCTGAACGATCCGTTTCCAGTACTTCCATGAACATGTTCGTATACAATTTAAAATAAACAGCATTTGACTGAATGTTAAATACACTTGCAAGAAATGGTCGCTTTAAGCTGATCATGAATCAAGTGAGTTTAAGTAAGTTAGCTCATGGGATTTTCCTTACAAAGCAGGAAAACATACTTTTAATTAAGTGAACATTGTTCTTTTGAGCGCCGTCGGGAGAGATAAATAGCAAAGACAGTCTCATAGCAAATACTGCCGTAGAAACGTAAAGTGTTAGACACTTCGCTGTACTAAATCCAGCATCCAGAGATGGGGGTGACCAGTTCGATTGAGGTAGTAATACTATAATACTGAAGTTATTGCAAGTCAGAACTAATTTATTATATTGGTTAACTCAAGCATCTGCAATGGCAATAAAAAATAAAACTGTTTAACATTGCATCGTATTCATGATGCTTCATGTTAAACTCACGAAACACATTGATGTACAGTAAATAAACTTTTTTTTTTTAAATGTGAACTATTTAACAAATTAGTTGTGTTAAGTGGAACAAATATGACTACCAAGTTACAGATAGTCTATACATAAGTCAGTGTGTATAATCTCGGATTCTTCTAAAACACCGGATATTCATTAGAAAGAATGGCATTAAATGCTTTAGAAAATCAGAATGTGATGGTAATTTGACACGTTTCGGCAGTTTACACTTTTTTTTGGGTACAAATCAATTGATATTATTTATAAAATCTACCATAATTAAAATATTCCATTCTTTGTACAACAGTACATTCATGACTCTAAAAAATAAATATCACATCATTCATCAACATCTGTCACTAATTATGAAACCCTCAGTTTATTGTGCAGGGTGAAAATGTGAGCAAAAATTATCTAGACCACAGCGTGTTTTTCTGTTGAGTCCTGAACGTTTCAAACGTGACCCCAATGTTATATTCCATAGCTTTACTTGCTATTAGCAGTTAAACGTCGTGTTGGACCCGGGAGCCTCTAGGGAGACAACAATGAGACTACCGATCACTCTGGCATATCATAAGTGGAGGCTAATATGACGTTGGTGCTTGGGGATGGAAACATCATCATGTAAAAGTGACCGTTGCAGAAGCCACTACTACAAGAGCGCATAAATAATGGAGTGGTTGTGACAGTCCATCGACCATATTAGGTTGTTTATTTACCAGATGCTCGACTCATCAAATGTTCAATTGCTTATTTTGCAGTGCAACGAAAGGCTATACGCCTCAGATTAACATTCCCACTACTTCGTAGAGGCGAGTAAAAACCTCAGTCACAACGCTCCCTGACTAACCCCGCAGTCCGTTATAGTGTGTTATTGGCCATTACCACCCCCACAATGTACACAATGTTATTTGAACAACACAACTTTCCAATATTACACAAAGATACTCTTGAAGATATATCAACTACAGATGCAGGTTTTTCTTGTCTTTACTGATGAAGATCCCAGAACACAGCGTTTGTTCCACATTGAACATCATTTGCATTGAAATATGAAAGCATGTCCTTAGTCGTCTTCCTAGAGGCTGGAATAAATTCTAAGTTGTTGGTCGTTTATATCAAGTCTTAAGTTACCTGTTTAGTCAAGTCACCAAGTACTTCTAACACCTGTTTGGGAATCCTTGATCTAAAGTTCTCACATACAAGTTCTATCCTTGATGTTATTTTTCGTATCTAGACATCTCCTGGCTTGAGAATCACTGAGCTAGCTTAACAATAGTAAAATCTGTCTTAAATGTTATTGTTCTTTTCTGGAATGATGATTACGTCATAATGGTTCTCATCTTGTTAAATTGGCTTCTATAAGTTGAAAGTAGTGTGATAGGGTGGGCGAGATGATGATGATGCTGTTGTGATATGTGATCACTTTCTTGCACACTCGCAACCAACCCGATCGACAATAAAACTCTAATTCTAAGGCAGGGGCAGTATTTATTTATACAACCCTGTCAGTGACCCTAACCCACAAAGCAAACTAATGAACAAACGGTTCTTGTGTGATAATTCACCGGCAAATTAAAATTGTGGCAATTTATAACCCAAACCGAGCACCGTACTCTTTCCTTACAATTTTTTTCTTTTTTTTTTCGCCTGCGCGGGGTTAGTCCATTTAGCAGGTAGGGGTTGCGGGTTACTCTATTATGTATTTTCGCAGGTAGGGGTGGTAGCATGGGTCATTTTTCAGCATGGCACGTTGTTTATGTATTTATTTTGTTTAATGTAAAATTTTTGCCTCGTCTTGGCGAGGCGCGTTCCGTTCCGCCTAGTCGTTTATATTAGGGCGCATGTCCTAATATAAAAGACCCTTAAGTCTACGGAATTGCTAGTCATCATCATCATCATCATCATCATCATCATCATCATCATCATCATCATCATCATCATCATCATCATCATCATCATCAGCTTTTAAGTCCCTAAGGAGCATTTGCTTTATACCAAGTCTTCCTTTCCTCTATCATCAGCTCAGAGTCTTTCCATAACTTCTTCATCCTCTTCTTGTCTGTCATCAGTTCTCTTCTCCGTGTATTCCTTGGTCTTCCTCTGCCTCTCTTACCCTGGGGGTTCCAGACCAAGGACTGCCTGGTAAAGCTATAAGCAAGATTGCTCAGTGTGTGTCCTATCCATCTTCAGCGTCTTCTTCTCATGTCTCGTTCATCTGGCACTTGCCTGGTTCGTGTCATCAGTTGCACATTAGTGATCTTGTCATACCACTACAATCCTTCTATTTTAGACAAGCGACCATTTATGAGAGCGTCCGTGGTTTCAGCGCGGGCTTCTGGCGACAAAGGTAGCGGGCTGGAGACATGGTGGCGTAACGCTACGATCTACCCAGCGGTAAGTGGATGGATACCTGACTCTGCTCTGAAAGGTAAAGGCAGCCAGGAGGGGAGCTGGTTATAGCACTACTCCGAGATCATCCAGGTCTGTATTATTTTGGCTTTTTAATGTCGCAATTACTGACTGTGCATCAGTAAAGAAAGCAACTTGTCTCTTTGCGACTTGTCTCTCTGCGCTTTCTTCTGTCAATATAACCTCTGCTACAGTTTTCAGGGCCTCTGCCTCTGCTCTGAAGTTGTTGGAGAATCGTCCTGTCGCCACTGACAGCCTTTTTTCTGCACCAGCGCTTAAGGTCAGAAAGACACCCCCACCTCCATTTTCTGTTGCATTTGTTTCTGATCTATCTGTGTATGCATGGGTCCAGATGTTGCGTGGATAATGTTTCTCTAAGTATTTTGTAAACGACTGTGACTGACGAAGCAATCCAAATACATCATTCAACTTTTGATAAGCTTTCTGGCGTTTTGACAAGGTAGAGAGCAAGCTATCAATAAGGACAAGAAATGTTCGGCTTTTAAACTGCTGAGAAGGCGTCTGAGATTTATCAATTGTGCTGGAACCACTGAAATCATCATACTCTCGATTTCGTTTGTGTTTTCTTCGAGTTTGTTCTTGATAATGTTCACACTCAGCCACATCCTTGGCCTTTTGCTCTATGTCTGCAAAAGCAGACCGCATAGCTTGAATATACCCCCGCAGGGATTCATAGAGTGCACAAGCTGTATTCAAATCTTGGATAGAAGATTGCAAAGAAGCACTGGTCATTTGAAAACGGTGTAATACTTGATCCCACAGTATGATCATTATTCCAGTTTCTAACTTCATCATGGTTGAAAGTAGACGAGCCTGTTGATGACACTCTGCCTTCTGATCATTGTAATCTGAAAGATCATCCAAGACTTGTTTTATTGCAGAAAAGCTGTGTAAAAGTGCTTTTGTTGGATCTGCCCAAGCGGACCACCTGGTATCTGACAGTCTTTTCCCAAAGGGCAAATGGGACTTATTATGAGTACCACCAGCACATAATGTAGTAGAAAGGAGACCCCACCGGTAGGTAGAAGCAGAAAAGAAGGTGTACAGGCAGGCTTTCAACAAATCCATAGAAAATGACTGCTTCTGTCCGCAAACAGTTAAGATAAAAGAAATAAAGAGTCACACAGTCACCCTGTTATGCTCTTTCTCTCACAACTTCGTGACATCAAATGAAAAGGCGCTAAAGATGGCATACATCACAAGATCATTGGTTTAACGCTCTTATTAGAAGATGACCAAAAAATGATGTAAATATTTATTGGCGCGGCTCCCTAAAAGCGCGGGGCTCGTAGCATATGCTACTTTTGCTACTAAGTTAATCCGGCTCTGATTAGGTAAATATTTGACAAGGATCAGTGCATAGTGAGGGAGGCGACCAATTCCCCACCCAGCCCTCTCCACCCAGCCCTCTCCACCCAGCCCTCCACACCCAGCGGTGAAAACAAATAAAGGATTTCTTGCCAGGGTAGTTTTGTGGGTTTTGTGGACCCTGAAAAGGACCGTGGTAGGAGCAGTTTTGTGGCTTTTGTGGGCCCTGAAAAGGACCGTGGTAGGTGCAGTTTTGTGGGTTTTGTGGGCCCTGAAAAGGACCGTGGTAGGTGCAGTTTTGTGGGTTTTGTGGGCCCTGAAAAGGACCGTAGTAGGTGCAATCAAGATCAGTCAGGTACCCTTTTACAGCTGGTTAGACTGATGCGAGACACTACCAAGCTTTGAACCCGAAACCCGGTAACTTATTGCGGTAGTTTAGCGTTAGAGAATTCAACATACTAGGTCGCTGCCGTTGCCTTCTCTAACTCAAGATCAGAGTCAGGTACCCTTTTACAGCTGGTTAGACTGATGCGTGACACTACCAAGCTTTGAACCCGAAACCCGGTAACTTATTGCGGTAGTGGAGTGTTAGAGACTTCACCACACTAGGTCCAGCATCGAGAGGTGGGGCCTACCTAGCTATAAATGGGTACTTAACTTTGAGTTACGGAAGGAAAAGACAGCGAGGATGGAAACTGGTCTCTCCTTTTTAAAAAAATGTATTTCTTGTCCTTGTCACCTGTTTGTAACTGTTTCTGGGGAGGGGGGAATCTCACAATGTGAAATGATCCTTTTTCAGTCAAGAAAAAGTACGGTGCTCGGTTTGGGTTATAAATTGCCACCATTTTAATTTGCCGGTAAATAATCACACAAGAATATTAAACCAGTAAGCTAACAAACAAAACACCCAGCCAGTGTTCAATTGCTAATCTGGATCGCAAACAAAGCACCGACTAGTTAAAATCATGAGAAACACCATGCTCTCACCTGTCAAACTGTCCTTCTTCCACGCTACCTGAAACATTCAACTATCATGCACACACACTCAGCCCATGCATGTCGTCTAATCAGACTAGTATGGTGTTGTGCTTGAGGCTGGCATTCTCACTATGTAACACATACTGCTACCGAAACCACTACTGCAAAAGCATCAGAATGCTTTGTGCGGTCTCCATGCGGAGGCCAGCCACACTGGTGGCCATATGCTCCATAAGGAGCGAGAAGAGACACAATTTGTTCCCAAGTGGACCCACGTGCTCTCATAAATTACCCGACACATAACAATAACTAAATAATAATGAAATAGGCATAAAATAGTATTAAACGATATGTACAACGAATACTCTCATTAATGAGCATAAACCACCACCTCGCAACTGATCAATCTCAATATCCGTCCCTACACTCTGAAGCATGTCGTATATGCCGACTGATGAGATTGGGAACTCATCATATAAAACACATTGTTACAGAAACAAACCACTGCCATAGCATATACATGCTTCGTGCAGGCTTGTGTAGGATTCAGACGCACTGGTGTCGCCTTACTCCACAAGGAGCAAACAGGAACGTTTATGTCTCAAATGTGCTCCACGTACCAAAAGTAGGGTTATCATATTTACAAGGCATATTAATGACTAGAACTAACTACATCACTAGGCATATAACACGTGGCTGCCATCTTGCGAGGACAGCATACAGCCACGCTAACAACCCAGCTAAGCTGCGTGGTTGTACATTCTATAGTAACCTTACATTATAATACTAAATATTATAGAAATAATGACTTAGCAAAGCTATTTAAAGCAGTACAGATAACCAATAGAGATTTTACACTGTATAAAGGACTTTGAAACTAAGAAAGCTAACACCAATTAGCTATACCTGATCTTACTAATTCGTACACCACATTATCAGTCTAACATTACTGAAGAAGCACCGGACTTTATTCTAGTAAGCTGTAACATTTTAATAAATTGCAGCACTCACCACACTAAAATAAACTATTTCGGCATCAGCACCGTAGTTAATAAATATAACAATCTAAATCGCGCCACAATTAAATATTATTCAAACCGACGTGTCGGATTTACATAAGATCATTGAAGGTTTCCTTAACCCCAAACAATATGGAAATACTTAACCATTAATTTCATTTCCACAAATGTAATAACTGAATATGTCAGTTCTAGTACCGGCCACGTGTTATATTTCCTGAACATGGACTGTCTGCTCCAGCCACGCCATATCTGAATAAATTTAGATCTGAAACCAACCGCTCGCGAAATATAAATAACATTGAATTAAGTATATAATTATTTAAAATACTACGGCACAAAGATGGTGATCATATATCCTTTCTAACACGATAAAGACGTTAGAATGTTCTAGAATAATATTACATCTACTCACAAGTCCTAGGCATGTTCTTGAACTAGACTTTAACAGCGACTTGCCTCAGCGTCTAGCTTGAAAATAACAGAGGATTTCAATCGCCGGGCAGCTTAGGCGTTCCTCTCTTCTGATTGGCTGCTATCCGTAAGCGATATGACTAATGGTCTATTTTTAGATCCTGACTGAGTAACACTAAAATGGCTGCCAAATCGCTATGTTGTAGTAAAAAGGTAGAGAATGACAGACAAAATGGCGAGGAGAAGATGGCCTGTCACAGTAGTAAAAGCTCGTTCCCGTCTTTTTTCTTTAAATATTTTAGGACCACTTTCTTAAAAGTTACACAACACTTTTTACTGTAATGTTCTCTTAAGTAGTGAGTAGCATTAATCGTAGCATAACTCTGAGATCGGTTAAGCTGTATAAAATCACTTGACAAAACGAAAGTTTACTTTCACCTATCTCGCGTTGTCACTACTGTGATAAACGAGCGCCAAAGCCTTATCGCTTTTTCTTTTCCAACATCTTTCTTATTTTATTTTCTCCCACATTGTGCTCTTTCATTCCACATTTGCTCTTTCATCGTTGTTCTAGTAATATTTTAACCACGACTGGGTTTTAAACTGTAATCTTCATTAATCGCGACTTGTTACACTCCTTTCATTAAGACTTCCACCTTGCATTATCTTTTGAAGTTCAAATTGCCTGGCGATTAATCTGGTGAAACACACCTAGTTTTATCAACATCAAACACCTGGGCATGGTACAATTTCTTTGATATCTAACTCCCGGGGGAAACCTCACGATACATACCATCTTGGAATATTGTTAACTTTATGGAGAACGCGGCTGACACAAAAGATTAGTCTCTTTATTGCTCGGCAGCTGTCCAGACAAGCGTCATGACCCCACATTGTGACAATGGCGCTGGAGCGACCACATTACACAAATTTTGATAATTTTGGGAGACGTCCAGCTTGGCCATGTGAAGAAGTCTTCTCAGGCTATTTAAACAAACCGCAATGTAATACAATAGCCCGGCACGACAAAGGGACTCTTTAGCCGGCATACGGAGAACCGTCTCACAAAGGATGAAAGAAATTTACAAGCAAGAGTCAATGGAAAGCAAGATAATAGAAAAGAAATAGGTCTAGCCGGCCAAATAGCAAACACAGGGGGTCTTACAGAAACTGACAGGCAACGCGAAGGAAAGTTGGTGACGAATAACCCAAACCACTTTTAGACTGACAGGGGACAAGACAGATTCTAGGTATCAGCGACCAGATGGACTCTTAGCTATTGGTTTTAGGGGCCGGGTTGTACGTCATAGGCAACGGCACCCATCTTGAACGTTTGTATGAATATAATGGTACCACGCAGCTCGCTAGAGATCAGTCCAGTTTTCAACATTGTGGTGTAGAATAATTCCCTAACGCCTAGCATTAATTCACGTGTTTATTCCTGTGTGGATATTGAATTCAAATGCGGAATTTATAGTGTTCTTACAGGAAAACTATTAATAATTTTTCTTAGTTTTAGTAAGATACCTTTTGCCATTAGCAACATAACTACATGTGCGGAAGACAGATTTCCCATTAATCCTTCTTTTAAATGATTAATAAAATCAGAAGATTTTCCTCTAAGATGATATGCTGATAGGAAGTAATTAATATTTCATACTTTACCTTCATCTAGTTGTAAAATCATCATTTCGGTCTTCCAAGTAGTGCATTCACTTTCATGCACAATATATTTAACATCATTAAAATTGAACTCATAGAAATCAATAGTGAGGAGTAGTATAAATGAAAGTCAACCATTGTTATTAAGCTTGTGTGTGTCTTCAGTCCAACAGAAGTCTCAGTAAACATATTACATGTTGAGCGTCTACCAAGAAAGAAGCTATCAATGCGGACATTTGCATAGCAGAATTCGCCATAGGACATCCCTCACTTCATTCTTCAATTAAGAAAGGAATATTTCTCGCCCACGATTAAGACGGTAGACGCAGTATTTTTCGTCACCTTATATCGCATGCGCACAAGTTCAATACATATTTAAATCAAGTTCAGCTCGATCGAAAGCTTACTACAAGGCTCATTCTAAAGCGCATAGTTGATAACTAATTTAAAAATCAAGTTCAAATCACTCGAAAGCTTACTACACGAGTCAAGTTAAAGCTCACATGTTGATTCTCATAGTTATATCAAGTTCAGCCCCATCGCAAGCTTACAACAGGAGTCAATCTAAAGCTCACAGTTGATTACATATTCAAATATTAAGTTCAGCTACTTCGAAAGCTTACCGACTGAAGTCAAGCTAAAGAGCTCAAAAGTTGATTCTCATATTTATACTAAGTGCAACACTCTTAAGCGCATGCTATGGTGCAGACTCTATAGTCACAGGCTTAGTTGGATATACAGATATCAAATGCAGCTTACTCCAAAGTATATTTCACGAATCACGATTACATACTAAAGTTAATGAGTCTACACATAAAGAACATTTCGTGAAGATATCCAAGTCTGGCCAGTACCTTTCGGAGATTAGACAACTGATATTTTTCATACAATAACTGTTAACTGTTGGTCAGCGCTACAGAGATATTGTCAAACAGCGAAGAACTGTATATAGTCAACGTTCTCAGTACATCAAAAGTTTTCATCAGAACGTAAATTAAATATTAGACAAACATAAAGGTATGTTTTCAGGCACTCGTAAGAAATATAGAAGTAGAACACTTAGACAACAGAAAAACAACAGACGTGAGTGGCTTACCCAGGGTTCGAACCCCGTACCTTCCGTACGACAACACCGCCTAGCTATACAAGCGAATCACACTAACCTCACGGCCAGCTAGGCATCACCAAAAAAGGTAGCTTTACTGACAGGTCATCAGTGCGAAACACAAAACAACACCGGAAGTTTACAATGGGCACCTCAGCCTATTAATGACGCAATCACTTCTGTTGTTCCCCTATTCTGCAGTATATGTCAGTCCAAACAAGACAAAGACCTTGATACTGTGTCCAGTAAATGATAGAAGATTTAAGGACAGTAGTATAGAACAGAGGGTAGGTTTCTGGTATTGTATAAACATTAATAACACATAAGGAAGGGAAACCCGAGGCCTGTAAACAGTAAATTAATATTAGACAAACATAAAGGTATGTTTTCAGGCACACGTAAGAAATATAGAAGTAGAACACTTAGACAACAGAAAAACAACAGACGTGAGTGGCTTACCCAGGGTTCGAACCCCGTACCTTCCGCACGACAACACCGCCTAGCTATACAAGCGAATCACACTAACCTCACGGCCAGCTAGGCATCCCCAAAAAGGTAGCTTTACTGACAGGTCATCAGTGCGAAACACAAGACAACACCGGAAGTTTACAATGGGCACCTCAGCCTATTAATGACGCAATCACTTCTGTTGTTCCCCTATTCTGCAGTATATGTCAGTCCAAACAAGACAAAGACCTTGATACTGTGTCCAGTAAATGATAGAAGAAGACATAGTAGTATGGGTAGGTTTCTGGTATTGTATAAACATTAATAACACATAAGGAAGGGAAACCCGAGGCTTGTAAACAGTAAATTAATATTAGACAAACATAAAGGTATGTTTTCAGGCACTCGTAAGAAATAAAGAAGTAGAACACTAGACAACAGAAAAACAACAGACGTGAGTGGCTTACCCAGGGTTCGAACCCCGTACCTTCCGTACGACAACACCGCCTAGCTATACAAGCGAATCACACTAACCTCACGGCGATCTAGGCATCCCCAAAAAAGGATGCTTTACTGACAGGTCATCAGTGCGAAACACAAGACAACACCGGAAGTTTACAATGGGCACCTCAGCCTATTAATGACGCAATCACTTCTGTTGTTCCCCTATTCTGCAGTATTTGTCAGTCCAAACAAGACAAAGACCTTGATACTGTGTCCAGTAAATGATAGAAGATTTAAGGACAGTAGTATAAAACAGAGGGTAGGTTTCTGGTATTGTATAAACATTAATAACACATAAGGAAGGGAAACCCGAGGCCTGTAAACAGTAAATTAATATTAGACAAACATAAAGGTATGTTTTCAGGCACTCGTAAGAAATATAGAAGTAGAACACTTAGACAACAGAAAAACAACAGACGTGAGTGGCTTACCCAGGGTTCGAACCCCGTACCTTCCGTACGACAACACCGCCTAGCTATACAAGCGAATCACACTAACCTCACGGCCAGCTAGGCATCCCCAAAAAAAGGATGCTTTACTGACAGGTCATCAGTGCGAAACACAAGACAACACCGGAAGTTTACAATGGGCACCTCAGCCTATTAATGACGCAATCACTTCTGTTGTTCCCCTATTCTGCAGTATATGTCAGTCCAAACAAGACAAAGACCTTGATACTGTGTCCAGTAAATGATAGAAGATATAGAACAGAGGGTAGGTTTCTGGTATTGTATAAACATTAATAACACATAAGGAAGGGAAACCCGAGGCCTGTAAACAGTAAATTAATATTAGACAAACATAAAGGTATGTTTTCAGGCACTCGTAAGAAATATAGAAGTAGAACACTTAGACAACAGAAAAACAACAGACGTGAGTGGCTTACCCAGGGTTCGAACCCCGTACCTTCCGTACGACAACACCGCCTAGCTATACAAGCGAATCACACTAACCTCACGGCCAGCTAGGCATCCCCCCCAAAAAAGGATGCTTTACTGACAGGTCATCAGTGCGAAACACAAGACAACACCGGAAGTTTACAATGGGCACCTCAGCCTATTAATGACGCAATCACTTCTGTTGTTCCCCTATTCTGCAGTATATGTCAGTCCAAACAAGACAAAGACCTTGATACTGTGTCCAGTAAATGATAGAAGATTTAAGGACAGTAGTATAGAACAGAGGGTAGGTTTCTGGTATTGTATAAACATTAATAACACATAAGGAAGGGAAACCCGAGGCCTGTAAACAGTAAATTAATATTAGACAAACATAAAGGTATGTTTTCAGGCACTCGTAAGAGATATAGAAGTAGAACACTTAGACAACAGAAAAACAACAGACGTGAGTGGCTTACCCAGGGTTCGAACCCCGTACCTTCCGTACGACAACACCGCCTAGCTATACAAGCGAATCACACTAACCTCACGGCCAGCTAGGCATCCCCAAAAAAGGATGCTTTACTGACAGGTCATCAGTGCGAAACACAAGACAACACCGGAAGTTTACAATGGGCACCTCAGCCTATTAATGACGCAATCACTTCTGTTGTTCCCCTATTCTGCAGTATATGTCAGTCTAAACAAGACAAAGACCTTGATACTGTGTTTCCAGGGACCATGCCTTCCATCACTATTTTTTTCCAGACATTTATGTCTTTTTATATGACGTTTAGTGAGTGCAGTACTTCTCTGTTGGTCTTTTTTTCTGTCCAGGGTATTCTTAACATCCTTCTGTAGCATTTCATTTCGAATGATGTAACCTTTTTTGCAACAGTTTTATTGAGTGTCCAAGTCTCGCAGTTTAGTTGTAGCAAAACTGAAAGTGAAACTAAGAACAGCTGGACCAACTGTAACTACACAGAAAAGGTTTGACATCAGCAAATTGAAGGATCCTCTTTCCGGAAAAGCTTTTGCGGTTGATATAAAGAAGCGATATAAATTTGCCAAAAGTCAGTAAAAGACTTTTACTGATGATATAGACCAGAAATTCAACACCATTTCAACAATATATAAGGAAAGCAGCAAATCATGCTTGGGATTCCAGCAAAGGAAGAAGCAAGACTGGATAACACCAGAAACATTAAAATACGTAACGATGAGAAATAAATGAAAAAAAGAGAAAACAGAAGCGATGTCCCCCAGGTTAAAGCAACTATACAGCAAACAGTACAGTCAGATGAACAAGGAAGTTAAACGCCAAACCCGAGCCAACAAAAGGAATTTCCTAGACGATCTTGCAAGAAAGGCAAAAGAGGCAGCACTGAGAAATGAACAAAGCACAGTATACAAAATAACTCAAATCATCAGCGGAAAACGAGGTGCAAACAATATTACATTAGTAAGAGATAAGCAAGGAAATCTCATCACGACAGCAGAGGGACAGGAAACAAGATGGGTAGAGCATTTCAGAGAAACTCTGAACAAGGAACCACCAGAGACACTATTGAATGTTCCTGAGGCTGATCTAGATGTTAATACAGATATTCAACGAAAAGAAGAAATCATCACAGCAAAAAGGGTTAAAGAATGGAAAAGCTCCTGGCCACGATAACTTAAATGCAGAGCTATTTAAGACTGACCCTGAGCTAGCAGCAGAACTATTAGAACCACTATTTGCACAAGTCTGGAAAGCAGAGACAACACCAACGGAGTGGAACAAAGGAATAATTGTCAAATTGCCCAAGAAGGGAGATCTTGCAGACTGCAATAATTGGAGAGGAATAACTCTTCTCCAGTTCCCACCAAAATATTAGGCAGGATAATTTTACAGAAAATTTCAAAAGCAGTAGACCACAAACTGGGGAAAGAACAAGCAGGATTTAGAAAGAACAGAAGATGTGTAGATTATATATTTACCCTCAGGAACATTATACAGCAGTGCTCAGAATGGCAAAGACAGCTGTACATTAATTTCGTGGATTTTGAAAAGGCTTTTGACAGTATACATTAGGGCAGTTTATGGAAAATACTGAGAGCTTATGGAATTCCAAGCTGCTTAGTGTCAATTATAAAAAGTCTCTATGCAGAATTTACGTGTAGCGTTGGGCAGCGCAACTTAACCTTTGAAGTGAAGACAAGAGTACGGCAGGGATGCCCCTTATCAACCACTCTATTTTTAACAGTCATAAACTGGGTTTTGCGCCAGACAACAGAGAGCTGTCCAAGAGGAATAAGATGGACTACGTTGTCTACATTGGAAGATCTGGAATATGCAAATGACATTGCACTACTAGCACATTCACGTCAACACATCCAGGAAAACACGGATAGCCTTAATAAGTATAGCCAGCAGGTGGGCTTGAACATCAATTTAAAGAAGACAGAGGTTATGACGCTCAATGTGAGCAATCCTGAGCCCATATCAGTAATGAATCAGCAACTGGTACAGACAGACACCTTAACATACATAGGATGCATAGTAACACCAGACGGCGGAGCAAGCAAAGACATCAACAACAGAATGAAGAAAGCAAGAACAGCCTTTTTTAGTTTAAACAACATCTGGAAGTCCTCTCAGTACAGCACAAGCACAAAATTAAGATTATATGAAAGCTGTGTGCTTTCTGTGCTTCTCTGTGGTGCGGAATGCTGGAGAGTTACAGAGAAGGAAATGTCGAAATTGTCCTCTTTTCCCACAACATGCCTAAGAAAAATCCTCCTAATCTTTTGGTCAAATACTATCACCAACCAAGATCTGCTTACTCGGAGCAAGCAAGAGGACATGCACACCATCATAGCTGGCAGACGCTGGCGCTGGGTTGGCCATGTCCTTAGAAGAGACCCCGATGCCATCACAAGATCAGCTATGCTATGGACCCCTGAAGGAAAACGAAAGAGAGGCCGATCAAAAACAACTTGGAGCGTATAAAGTCAATGAGTCTTGAAACAGCCGTTGACGTTTTTCTTCATTATTTATTGTGGACGCCACAGTGACAAAATGGTTACGCAAATGTGTAGGCACATCAAACAGTCATTATCACAGCAACATTCAATACAGCAATAAACGGTAGACAGCATTACAATGATGAGTCAGATGCATGTTATATTTCAAAGTGCTGTAAATGTAGTCAGGTGAACAACTCCATCCTTTTCTATAACAGCCAGGAGATAACCAGATGTATGAGATCAGTTCACTCTCCTTAGTTTGACTTCAGCAAGACAGACACGTCTGCCGAAGTATAAATAATGTCCTCAAAAATATCCTCTAGATAATAAAGGTTTTCCAAACCTAGTTCATTTAACAAAGTAGCAAGTAATGGTCCTTGGTACCTGCATCAACCGATGCAGTACAATGCAGCGACATGTGAGCTAGGAAAAACATCTCGTGACGACGACTTTCGCAGACAGGCTATGAATCGAAATCGCTCACGACCCAAAATCAATAGAGTTAATGAAAGAGTCAATTTACCTTGCTTTCATGAAATACACAGAAATATCACGCCTCCCGACATGTGGGAAACACTAGAGGTATTATCTCGAATAAACGAAATATCCATTAAGAGGACTACACATCCCTGACAGAACAAAAATAGCGGAGATCCCCTCTTCAACGAGGCATCTCTTTCGCCATTCCAAATCGCTCACTCCCACTAGTGGTGGGCGGAAACCGATCGACAAAGAAGCAAGACAAGTCATGCGCAGTCCAGCGCAAAACGACCACAGCTCAAACTTAACTGCATTCGATACCAACGCGAGAAGACAAATGCTTACCGAGAAAAGTGACTATAAATTCCAAGCAGTTGTTGCCCTTGCGTTATAAAACAGATATTGAAATAAAACGATGTTGCGAGAATTTATCACGCAACATATCACCACCTCCTCCCGATAAAAAAAAAATGTGGAACATATTTTTTTTTTCAATATCAAAGAGCAAGCGATAAGCGGCTCAAAACGCACGAATTATGCGCTGATAATTAACTAAATTGCCAAACAATAGGCTAATTATAGAGTGTCTGGTGAGGATATACCTCAACAGAAAAATAAATATGTCTCAAAAAATATTCACATCGGGGAGGTGTCACCAACACACATCACGTTAGCATGTAAACACAATATACGTATGCAAGTTACTATAATCATCATTAAACAGCATACTCTAATATTGTCTTTAAAAATGGATGTACAAATCTGATAGGAAAATTTAGATAGTACATTCTTTGACATGTAATGACATAAGTACATAGTAAAGTTAAACTACATGACGATCCAGGACATATGCTCTGGTATTCCGAGGGTAAGTACACAATCTAGAACTCGTAAGGTAAGTCCTCAGCTCAACAATGACATTCTGAGAAAGTACAAGCAATATAATGCTAATTAATAACTAATATGCTTCATAAGGTACAATACATTATTAATAATTGTGGCTGTTTAGTAAACTAACGGCCCTTATATTAACTACTCAGTCCTCCTCTATCATTTTAAAAAACGAACAGAAGAAGATGACAACAAAGCACGATAGTGTGTACATATAAAGTAAGTACAGATGTGCTAATCTATTGTAGAAATATAGGTGTGTTATGACTCTGTAATATATGGAAATATAGGACAGAAGTATTAGTTGGAGTCATGTGGGCATCTAGACAAAATGTCAGCCATCACATTATCCGCACCACGGATAGCTCGTACCGTGAAGTGAAAAGGTTGAAGAGCTATAGCATATCGAGTGGATCTCGAACTCTTCAAATTCTTAGTCTGAATAGCTGTAAGAGCTTTCTGATCAGTCTCTAGAATGAAATGTGCGCCCAGGAGGAATCTTTGTAGCTTTAGAATTGACCAAACCATCGCTAACAACTCACGGTCTAAAACCGAGTAGTTCCTCTCTGCCGCATTTAGTTTTCTAGAAATGTACATAACAGGATGCAGAGTATTTGCATATTCTTGCATCAGTGCTGCTCAAATCCCAGTGGATGAAGCATCACTCCGAAGAACAAAAGTCCTATCAAGAGTAGGTAATCTTAAGATGGGAGGAGAAGAAAATATATTCTTGATTTGGTCTAGTGAAGATTGGCATTCTTCAGACCAACGGACCAGATTAGGCGAACCTTTCTTCAACAATGTTGATAGAGGTGCCATGATCGAAGATAAATTTGGAATAAATCTCCCATAAAATTGAATTAAACCTAAGAGACTCCTAACTTGTTTCTTCGTTTTAGGAACAGAGATGTTCAGTATTTTGGAAGTATTGTGGTCTTCTGTCTTCAAGAGACCATGACCAACACGATGACCCAGGAAAGAGATTTCACCAAAACCAACAAAAGCTTTAGAAGGTTTTGCTGTCAAATTATTCTCACGTAGAGTGGACAGTAAGTCATATAACCCTAAATAGTGATCTTCCCAGGTATCACTGAAGAGACAGATGTCATCTAAGTATGCGATGACATCCGAACGATGTGACAGAATTCGACGCATCATGCGAACGAAAGTGGCAGGGGCGTTCATGAGACCAAAAGGCATAACATTCCATTGAAATAGACCCCTAGGTGTAGAAAAAGCAGTAAGAGGTTTGGCATGCTCTGCTAAAGGCACTTGCCAATAACCTTTAGACAAGTCAAGTTTAGTGAAGAATCTAGAATTAGAAAGTCTAATCAGTAGATCTTCTAACAAAGGCATCGGTTCAGCGTCGAACTTTGTGACCTGATTCAATTTGCGATAATCAACGCAAATTCGTATGTTCTTATCCTTCTTCCGGACAATAACCATGGAAGAAGAATATGGTGAAGTCGATGGTTCAATTATATTTAATTGAATCATTTCATCCAATTCCTTTTCCACTTGCGACTGAAAGTGTATAGGAATAGGATACGGCCTAACCCTAATTGGATTATTGTCGGTAAGAATTATGTCATGTTCTATGACATCTGTGTGTCCAGGAATGTCAGTGAGAACATCCTGAAATGTTTGTAACATCGACAAGTCTCGTCGATGTTCGTCACCAGAAAGATTAGGAGAAACAGAAACGTTTTTCCAAGATTCCGTGGAATGTAATGGAACCACTGGAAGGGGAAGGTTGACATCAGAGAAGGTAGCTTCCTCATCCTGAATGACAGACAGGGATGAATAATGACCGTGAGGTGCAGGAGCATCATCCGTTGCCTGGAAAATAGGCAGCAAATAGTCCGGACGTTCGTGAAATTCCGAAAGCATGTTTATGTGGAAAGTTTTATGCTTTCCATCAATATCGACCACATAGTCAACATCGGAAATCCGAGAGACTATTGCATACGGACCTTTCCATGCAATAAGAAGTCTATTTTCCCTACTGGGGAGTAGGACGAATGCTTTGTCACCTGGACAAAGTTGTCGTAGACATCTATTCTTGTTAGCAAACTGCCTTGCCTTCTCTTTAGCAATTTCTGATGAAGCAGTTGCTAGCTTACATGCCTCAATGATCTTTTGTCTAAGAGCAATGACATACTCATATGAGGATTGAGTTTCATCGCTAATATCATCGGCAGTGATGAGATCGTGTAATAAAGACATAGGGCCGCGTGGACGCGCGCCAAAGACAAGTTCGAAGGGAGAAAATCCTGTGTGTTCATTAGGGACTTCTCTATAGGCAAAGAGAGCCGCGGGTAAAACCCTGTCCCAATCTTGAGGATGATCTTCAGTTATCTTACCAAGCAAAGTCTTGAGCGTTCTATTCAGACGCTCAACTAACCCATTAGACATAGGATGGTAGATACTACTGAGAGATCGTTCAATATGTAAGGTAGACATTACCTGTGACATAGTGTCAGATATGAGTTGAGTGCCATGGTCTGACAATATTTCTCTGGGGAACCCCAAGCGAGAAAATATCAACCAAAGAGCATCTGCGATATCTGTAGTAGATATGCTCTTAAGAGGAATAGCCTCTGGCCAACGTGTGCACATATCGACACATGTAAGGATAAACTGATGTCCTCTGGCCGACTTGACCTTAAAAGGGCCAATAATATCTATGGCCATTTTCTGAAACGGCCGAATAGGAATGTCAGCAGCCTGGATAGGCGCAGCATGTCGTGGTCCTCTAGATTTGACCTCCTGACATACCTTGCATGATCGGCAGTAAATACGAATGTCCTTATTGACAAAAGGCCAAAAGAAAGCCGCAAGGACTCTCGACTTCGTACGGGCAAAACCCATATGTCCAGCACATTGCGAGTCATGAGCATGTTGCAATATTTGGACTCTCATGCTCTTGGGAACAAGAATTTGCGAATGTGCCGACGTAGCCGAATCTTGTACCATACGTACAAGTACGCCGTTTCTCATTGCAATCCAAGATTTTCTATTTGTATCCTGATTCGGATCACCTTTCTTCGCAAGAACGAAGAATTTTTTTAAAGAAGAATCTTCTTCTTGCAATTTTATGAAAGAGTCACGAGTGATCACTAAGTGACTATCTTGGCTATCAACTTCATTATCACTATTCAGTGAAGTTTCGGGTGTTTGTAGAGCTTGTGCTCTTGTAACTACTGCATTTGTAGCTTGCATGTTATTATCTTCCCAAGCAGCAATCTGCTGTGGGGTACACTCCCTAACTCCGTGAATACGACCAATAATAAGGTCCGCAATAGGATTAGGTAAGAGACAAGCATGCACATCTCCAGTAAAGAAAGGAGTGGCAATGCGAATTACAGCAGTAGGATATTTTTCTAGAGTGCCGCCAAATGTGACACATTTAATAACCCTTCCTGTAGCACAAGATGGATCTACAAGCGATTGTCTAACACCAATAGTGGTGCATCCGGAATCGAAAAGTAGTGAGACCGGAGTATCATTAACAAGACCCTTATGTAGAATTAAAGAACCCCTCCCGTCATGCGCAACAGCAGCAGGAAGAGCGGGAAGTGGGTGACCACAACTCAAAGTAGTTATGGTACCCGGTTCGAATAAAGTACTGCATTGGGGGCATTTGTTTGCTCTCTCAAAGTCAAAAGCAGAACTAGTGACAGCGTCAAAGTTTTTACTATCAACAACATGATTACAGGCGCCCTCAGTTTCCTGTTGTACAGCATTAGCCTGCTGATATCTCTTTTTTTTGTGTTGAGATCTACCCCGACTATTATTACCTCTGAAGTTATCAGAGTTATTATTATCTCTGCAGTTATTATTGTCTCTATTGTAATTGTTATACTGGTTCGAATTCCAGTTTCCACGATTACTATCATGTTCACATTGATGCGAACATCTATTTGTTTGGTTCTGAGGTCTTCGGCAGGAATAACCTCTATTACCATATCCTCTTTTGAAATGCTTATAATTATTAGGGTGATAGTAACGAGTACTATCAGGTTGTCTCCAATTCTTCGAAGAAGAATCACCATGAAATTGATTTCCATGATTTTGACAGAAATTACCGCTACTCTTTCTATCAAAATTTTGTTGGGATCTACGAGCAAAGTTTTGACCATACGGAGCTGCCGAAGCAACTGGTAAACCTTCTTTCACCTTAGAGTTACCCATGGTTATGTGTGGGTGCGCAGTTACGTATTGGCAACAGAAATCTTCCATTTCTTTTATTGTTTTAGGTTTACGTTCATGAAGGAAAGCAAGGAAAGACTCATTGACAGACGACATGACTTTGTCTCTAAGTATTAAGTCCATAAGTCCTTCATAAGTTTTTTTCCGTCTTAGATAGTTCAACCCATCGTGAGAAAGTAATGCGTATTCTTGCAATAAACTCGGAGAATTCAACTCCATTTTCAGGTAACATGTTTTTAAATTGTAGACGATAGCCGTCTTCGTTAAGCTGATATTTCTTTAACAAAGCGGCCCTGACAACCTCATAATTGTTCTTGTCAGGTTCATCCACCATATTTAATATACTTAGAGCTTTACCTGTCAGTATCCCTGATAACTGATAAACATATTTTGCTTTGTCTATGTTATGAGCTGTACATGCTTGTTCAAATCTGTCCAGATAGAACATTATGTCATCGCTGGAAGGACTAAATGTTGGTAACTTAATCTTAAAAGTATCATTATTAGCCTTACCAGAAGATGAACCCTTGTTTGAATCATTACCATTACTCATGCTTGTCAATTTCAATTTTTCCAACTCTAAAGCTAAGACCTTTTCTTCATGTTCCATTTTTGCTTTCTCTTTCCTCTCATCAGACTCTCTCTGTAATCTTCTTTCCTCAGCCTGAGCCTCTTTTTGAAGTCTTTCATTTTCTCTTTTTCAAGTCTTTTATTTTCAGCCTTTTCAGCCTCTTTTTCAAGTCTTTTATTCTCAGCCTCTTTTTCAAGTCTTTTATTCTCAGCCTCTTTTTCAAGTCTTTTATTCTCAGCCTCTTTTTGAAGTCTTTCAGCTTCTAGCTGTAGCTGGAGTTTTCTCTCCTCAGCTTCTGATTCCCTTTTTTGTTTTTCCATTTCCATTTGGAATCTTTTTTCATCCACCTGCATCTGCAGTTTCTTTTGTTCAGCTTCCATTGCTTTATCATATCGAGCAGTTGCAAATTCTTCTAACTTATCACCAGTCTTCCCAAGCAATTTACCCTGCTCAATAAAGTGCTCAAATGTAGACATGTTGTCTAACATATGAGTCCAAAACCTGAAATAATTAACTAATTTATTTCAAACCTAAGTGTAACAAGTCTTAATTAAGCACTTGTATATTCACATCACCTTATATTATCCCAGTCTCTGTGGGAAACAAGTCTCCAATCAAAGAACTTGTATATGAAATATCAGCACTCAATTCTTGATCATAAGTGCACTTCTCATTCAATAGTGCACGACACTATTCATCATTCATTTATCATCAGTATAGTAGTAACAGTGCATTAGCATAGCCCATTAACTAATTACTATAACTGTAAACAATGACTATGTAAACACATGCAGAATGTAAACATTGAAAATGTAAACAATACAAACAATGTAAACAATAACAATGTAAACAATAACAAAGATCAGCAACAATACAAAAACTTTCGCAGAAATCAACTAAAAATAAAGCAGAAATTAATGAAATATCACAAAAAATGTGACGATATCTGCGATAGAATTAAACAAAATACATGACACCACAGTGTATAAACAAAAATGTTGTATGAAACTAAATTATAGACAAGAGTAGGCTAACAAACACAAACAAATCAAAACAAAACTAAAGAATGCGAAATAATAACGAAAACAATATTAAAACATGTCATCACAGCTAACATAAATAGCAACAGAAGTCGCTTAGCAAATTCCAGTATTGGAAATTTGCAAACCTTACAGAAAACGCTCACAATAGACGACCTCTATGACGTGGCATAATCTAACGGAGACACCACCCAACCGAGAACCCGCTGAAATATAAACATATAAATATACAAATAACATATAAACATAAAACATATAGAATGAGATGATACACAGAAGACTCAGCAGAAGTATAAGGGCACAGTTTACATACAAACAGGCCACTTAACTTATAGGCTTCCAATCGTAGAACAGCAGAAAAAACGGATGTCAATCAACGTCCTAAAGAGCGAAGCTCCAACGATGATGGCACATCTGAACTGCTTCCACTGCTAACACGATGGTACAAGAGCTTCTGACATACTGTGTGTTGAGTTGTTTCGGCACTTGACCTTCTAATCCAAAAGTAAGTTGATGGAAATCGGTACTTGGCCTTCTTCAGAAAACAACCCGTTTCAACCGGCACTTGACCTTCTCAAAAAACGACAGCACTGGAACCTTGACAGCAGCAACTTGCTTGACTTGCGTAAAAGATAACAGCAGTCCGAGTTATCCGGCAACATGTAACAACGCCGGGTACTGTCAAATTCTTGTTTCCGTCAAAAAATTGAAATTTGACTTTTACCGGGCAACGCCGAGTACTTTGAAAATTTTGAAGATGTTGACTGTATTGAAGAATGTTAATTTCTTGAAGGATGCTGATGAATTCTTGTTGAAAATGAAGTGGGTAAGGGACCCCGTGTTTGCTGGTACCAGAATCAAACCAGCTTATGGCCACCAAATGATGCGTGATGCCATATGATGATGGATGGCATCCGCATGTCTGGTTTTGTGTAGTGTGTAGATGTGTTCAGTCAAAACAATGTTCATGCAACAATAACAGGGCAATCCACATAGGACGTCAGTAAACTCACGACGTATAAAGTCAATGAGTCTTGAAACAGCCGTTGACGTTTTTCTTCATTATTTATTGTGGACGCCACAGTGACAAAATGGTTACGCAAATGTGTAGGCACATCAAACAGTCATTATCACAGCAACATTCAATACAGCAATAAACGGTAGACAGCATTACAATGATGAGTCAGATGCATGTTATATTTCAAAGTGCTGTAAATGTAGTCAGGTGAACAACTCCATCCTTTTCTATAACAGCCAGGAGATAACCAGATGTATGAGATCAGTTCACTCTCCTTAGTTTGACTTCAGCAAGACAGACACGTCTGCCGAAGTATAAATAATGTCCTCAAAAATATCCTCTAGATAATAAAGGTTTTCCAAACCTAGTTCATTTAACAAAGTAGCAAGTAATGGTCCTTGGTACCTGCATCAACCGATGCAGTACAATGCAGCGACATGTGAGCTAGGAAAACATCTCGTGACGACGACTTTCGCAGACAGGCTATGAATC
This sequence comes from Oreohelix idahoensis, assembly GCA_024509875.1. Classification (NCBI taxonomy): domain Eukaryota; kingdom Metazoa; phylum Mollusca; class Gastropoda; order Stylommatophora; family Oreohelicidae; genus Oreohelix; species Oreohelix idahoensis. The sequence goes on from JAMPIV010000581.1 coordinate 1,118,028, forward strand.
GAAATCGCTCACGACCCAAAATCAATAGAGTTAATGAAAGAGTCAATTTACCTTGCTTTCATGAAATACACAGAAATATCACGCCTCCCGACATGTGGCAAACACTAGAGGTATTATCTCGAATAAACGAAATATCCATTAAGAGGACTACACATCCCTGACAGAACAAAAATAGCGGAGATCCCCTCTTCAACGAGGCATCTCTTTCGCCATTCCAAATCGCTCACTCCCACTAGTGGTGGGCGGAAACCGATCGACAAAGAAGCAAGACAAGTCATGCGCAGTCCAGCGCAAAACGACCACAGCTCAAACTTAACTGCATTCGATACCAACGCGAGAAGACAAATGCTTACCGAGAAAAGTGACTATAAATTCCAAGCAGTTGTTGCCCTTGCGTTATAAAACAGATATTGAAATAAAACGATGTTGCGAGAATTTATCACGCAACACCGAGCAAAGTGGAATCAATTTGTTGTTGCCTTACAAGACGCCACCAGGCGGAATGGCCACTGACTGCTTTGACGGTCGGCGGCTAGGTTAAAAAAGAAGAGAATAAGTCTCACAGCCGTATGTTGGTACTGGGAATATACATGCTCTGATCAGTTGTAACTTTGTTTCTTTGCTTGTTCCTTGCCATAGGTTTTTTATCTGTATTAGTTTATGTGAAGCAATTGCAAGTCTTCTTTTAATTTCTACAGCACAGTCACCAGAGCTGTTGATGATTGATCCTAAGTATTCGAATTCAGTAACACTTTCCAGTTCTTCGTTATCAATTTCAATTTCTCGTTTTGTCTTTACTTTGTCTGTTGTCAATACTTTGGTCTTCTTGGTGTTTAGGTATACATTCTGGGAGTCGCTGTGTTTTTTTGGGTGGACATAATTAATTGTTCAAGTCCTTCTGGCTTGGTCGATAGGAGGACTGTGTCCCTATATGTGTAGATATGTAATTAATAAACCCACTAATCGTTTGATCATTATCTAGTTTGTAAATGTATCACTCGTGCTGTCGGTGTTAAATATTTACATACAGGTTGGGGTTTTTTCTGTTACGGGATCTAAGGGCAGAAGCTAAGGTCGTGGGGAAACAGAACTCTTTCCATAATAAACTAGAGAACACTGTCCTGTGGAAAGCATTCGCATTTTCTTCTTCTTGTCCCTATCTCGAATAGGTCTCTATTCTTTCTCAACGAGCCAATTTCTGGAGACGTTCTTCATAATATCTGATAGGCTATTTTCGGCGAAAACTACCGTTGTAGTTGGCCCAACACTCACCACACGACAACTAATGTTGTAGTTGCCCCAACACTCACCACACTATAACTACCGTTGTAGTTGCCCCAACACTCACCACACGACAACTACCGTTGTAGTTGCCCCAACACTCACCACACGACAACTACCGTTGCAGTTGCACCAACACTCACCACACGACAACTACCGTTGTAGTTGCCCCAACACTCACCATACGACAACTAATGTTGTAGTTGCCCCAAAACTCACCACACGACAACTACCGTTAGACATACTAACATGAGATTTCGCCTCGCGTAATAGCGGGCGTACGCAAAAAAAACAAACAACTGTTATGGCGTCAAGTATATAATACGAAGGAAGGTCAAAAAGTAATGCCTCCTATTTTTTATGTATGTAAATACTGCATCGGTGTGCTATTTGTAAATTTAGCAGGATTCCTTAAACACTCTTCTGCATTGTTTAGCATTACCAACCTGTTTCAGTAACAGGTGGCACCACTGTAACAGTTTAAAAATGGCTGCCAAAGACGTTCGGTTAAAACAACGTTATGTCATAGAAAGTCGACAGACAGACATAAAGAAACAAGGAAAACCATAGTCATCAACCTCCTGCACCGTTACGAAACTAAAGGAGAAGAGTTTTTATCGAATATTGTCACAGGTGATGAGACTTGGGTTCATTTTGTTGAACCAGAATCCAAGAGGCAGTCAATGGAATGGCATCACACAACATCGCCGACAAGAAAGAAGTTCAAAAGTTCACCATCTGTAGGGAAAGTTATGGCCTCCGTGTTTTGGGATGAGAAGGGTGTGATTCTTCTCGGAACAGGGAAACACGGTAAATGCAGACCGTTACATTGAAACTTTGAAGAAGCTTAGAGGTCGTCTTCGGCGACTTTACCCATTAAAAGATCAGAGAACTGCACTACTGTTGCACGATATGCCACGCCACACACCGCTAAACGCACCATTGATGCGATTGCAGAACTTGGCTGGACATCATTACCACATCCCCCTTACAGTCCCGATCTTGCACCGTCTGACTTCCATCTGTTTGGACCACTGAAAGAAGATCTTCGCGGACATCACTTTGAGGACACCGAGACCCTTAAACGCGCCGCACGCCAGTGGTTTAGGAAAAAGGACACAAATTTTTACCGTGCGGGGGATACATGCCCTTGTGAGAAGATGGACACAAACTGTAACAAATAACGGAGACTACATTGAGAAATAAATTTTTGAAGTTCAGACTTGGGGCTACATTTCAATGTGAATTTTATCTGTTTTCTTGCCTATTGAATGAAATTAAAAATTACGAGGCATTACTTTTTGACCGTCCCTCGTATAAAAGATTTATGTAAAACAATTTTATTATGGTGTATTTATTTGACGTTGACAACATTCGTAATCATTTTCCTTTCCGCTCCGTACTAACCATGATGCAACTGGTCCTCTTGTATGACGCCTACACATTCTTTTGTAGCACAGGTTCCTGTAACACGTCCTTTAACATGGCGAGATTCCCAGCACAACCCATATTTATAATCCACCGTATGACGTGCCTGCGAGGGTTGTACTTTTATTCTGTCTATGTCCCGGGAACTATACGTGGCAACATTATTATTCGCACCATACTAATAACCTTACATATACATGTACAACGACAGAGAAAAACATACATACAAGGGGATTGACATAAGTCTTGGGCCTGACCATGAAGGAGTCACAGGAGGAAGATGAAACTTGGCACATTTAAAGTTCATCATATTTGCACTGAATGTGTAAAGTACGCGTTTATTTCTTCAATGAGTTTTCCCGCTACGGTGCACGGCGCAATGTACAATATTGACTGGATCTGCTGCTCCAAAGATTTGACAAAACAATGGAAAAGAAGGAGGCCAGAGCTGTGATAACATTTCTGATGTTTCAGGGAAAAACTCCTACAGAAATACACAAGGAGAAGGAACCATGGTGACAGTAGATGAGACTTGGGTACACCATTATGACCCCGAATCCAAAATTGCCAGCATGCAATGGAAAACCCCGGGCTCCCCAACACCTGTCAAGCCGAGGGCGCAGAAATCTGCAGGAAAAGTGATGCTGACTGTTTTTGGGGACGGCAAAGGTGTCCTTTTGAAAGATTATCTGCCTCGTGGCAACACAGTTAATGGACTGTACTATGCAGATCTTCTCATAAAACTAAGAAAGGTTGTGACCAGGAAACGAGGGATAACGGGCACTCAAAATCTTCCTTTGCTTCAAGACAACGCCCTCTCACAAAGCACGGCTTGTGCAGCTAGCATCCAACGATTTGAATATTGAAATTCTTCCACACCCACCATATTCTCCAGATTTGGCTCATCAGACTTTTTTCTATTCCCAAATCTTAAAAAACAGCTACAAGGAAATCATTTTGACAGCGATGAAGAGGTTATACTGGCATGTGATGACTGGTTTAGTTAGAAAAATAGGGTGTTCTACTCCCAAGGTCTTTTCAAGGTCAAGCAGAGATGGCAGAAGTGTGTCTATTCAGACGGTGGCTATATTGAAAAGGAATAAACACTATACCAAATTTCAGCTCTCTGTGACATGTCCTTCATGGTCAGGCCCAAGACTTATGTCAATCCCCTTGTATATCCAATGATTAAAAACGAGAAAACAGACAGGGACATAAAAGTGACAAATCGATTGGCCTGACTGAATGACTAACCGAAGGACTGACTGAATGACTAACCGAAGGACTGACTGAATGACCAAAGAGGAACAGATATTTCACAATTAAACAAAACACAAACAAAAGTCAATGTATTGTTTTGATTTTTATTCTACTTCATATAAACAGTTTCGTTTTTCAGTTGAAGTTCCTGTTAAAACTATATACAGTTACTATATTCGTTTATATCATAATAGGAACTAATTCCGCGGGCTGGACGATAAGGACAAATGTAAGCGTTAAATGTCAGATACACTGCTACTTACAGAATTTCTAAAATAAGGACAAATGTAAGCGTTAAATGTCAGATACACTGCTACTTACAGAAGTTGTAAAAAAAGGACAAATGTAAGCGTTAAATGTCAGATACACTGCTACTTACAGAAGTTCTAAAATAAGGACAAATGGAAGCGTTAAATGTCAGATACACTGCTACTTACAGAAGTTCTAAAATAAGGACAAATGTAAGCGTTAAATGTCAGATACACTGCTACTTACAGAAGTTCTAAAATAAGGACAAATGTAAGCGTTAAATGTCAGATACACTGCTACTTACAGAATTTCTAAAATAAGGACAAATGTAAGCGTTAAATGTCAGATACACTGCTACTTACAGAAGTTCTCAAATAAGGACAAATGTAAGCGTTAAATGTCAGATACACTGCTACTTACGGAAGTTCTAAAATAAGGACAAATGGAAGCGTTAAATGTCAGATACACTGCTACTTACAGAAGTTCTAAAATAAGGACAAATGTAAGCGTTAAATGTCAGATACACTGCTACTTACAGAAGTTCTAAAATAAGGACAAATGGAAGCGATAATTGTCAGATACACTGCTACTTACAGAAGTTCTAAAATAAGGACAAATGTAAGCGTTAAATGTCAGATACACTGCTACTTACAGAAGTTCTAAAATAAGGACAAATGTAAGCGTTAAATGTCAGATACACTGCTACTTACAGAAGTTATAAAATCTTTTTTACACTTATACATTTCGGCTGCTTCATAATTGTCTTCGAACTTGGTCTGAACACTTCTCTGCATGCAGATAAGTAACAACAAGCACATGGTTACCACGGGAAACAGCAGAGGTAGGATAATGTACTTCATGTGTTTATCCTTGTCTGGACCTGTCCAATATGGTATAAGCTATCCATATATAAGCATAAAGTTTAATAGACAGACTTACTATCAAACAGTCAGACAGACAGGTAGGTAGGTAGGTAGGTAGATAGGTAGATAGATACAGACATACAGACATATGAAATTACTTTGAGCGAACTTTATTTTCAAAGGGTTTAGAATTAGGCACGCAGGCCCGTCTAACATTCTACCCTTCCTTTCTCTCGTCTTCCATTCTGAATCCATTTATTCTCACATGTATCTTAAATATTGCTTAAATAATAAAATAACAAAATAAAATAAAATCCCAACACTGTAACAGCACAATAACAGTTACATACATTTACGGTACCTTATCTTAATTAATATTGAACAGGGTAAAACTATCTTTAAAACCTACATATGATGTTATATAATTATTTAGGAACATAGCTAAATTGACAGATTGAGAAGATAGCCAGAGAAATAGACAGATAGACAGATAGATAGAACGAACGAACGAACGAACGAACGAACGAACTTTATTTTCGAAGGGTAAAGAATTGGGCGCGCAGGCCCGTCTAACATTCTGCCCTTCCACTCTCATTAATCTTGCATACTATATCCTTTCATTCCCACATGATGCTTTAAGCATTAATTTAAAGGCATGCAACATTATAAAGTTACCATAACAGCATTCATTTACAGTATGCAAGCATAATAATAAAAGAATGAGTAGGGTTTTTTTTTTGAAACAAACAAGCTAGTAAATGGGGGAAAAAAGTAATAATAAAATAAAATAAATAAAACAATAAATAAAAATAAATAAATTCTGTATACCGACACTCACTCATGCGGTCAATCCGTCTACAATTAATCTGTATTTTTGGTATGCGGGTACATTCTCACGACTCACATTTCTAAAGTACAGTATTATGTGGGTACATTCACACATACATTACATTATATAATAATATTTTAAAGTGAATATAATAATGATATTACATGGATATAAAACAAATTATTCACACGCAAAAATGAGCGGAAGAGGAAAAGAAATGTTGACCTATGGATGAGATGTTGACAGGCAAATACTGTTTCTATGGGGGTAGATAATCAGTGTTGAGGAAGTGTTTGAAAAGTGCTTTGTTAAAAGAATATTGTGTAGGTAGGCTTTTTAGGTGGTGTGGAAGGCTGTTCCATAAGTAGGCACCAGAGTAGGCTAGACTCTTTTTGAACAGGTCGATCCTAGGTTTGGGCAGACGTAACTGATGTAATCGTTGTCCCTCCCTTCTACTGGTTTGAAACAATGATCTTAGGTACGGCGGGGCATTGTTAGATAGAATTGTGTGAGTCAGCTTGGCTTTGTTGTAGAGAAGACGTTTTTTTTTTTAGCGACAGTATTTTGGGTTCTTTTCCTGTCCTTGTGTGTGGTGTCGTGCGATTATCGGTGATCAGACGCACTGCTCTCTTTTGCAGGAAGTGCAGTCTCTTCGAGGTGGAAGCAGGGCAACAATCCCATAGTGTAGAGCAGTAATCTAGATGTGTCTGTATATGTGAGGTGTAGAACAATAGTCTAGTGTCTGCGTCTAAGAAGTGTTTTATTTTGGCTAGCTGGTACGTCTTTTGTGCTATGTGTTTGGTTAAATTCCATACATGGGAGTTCCACGTTAAGTGCTGGTCAATCGTGATCCCCAGAACTTTGTGTTCTGTTACATGTTCAATTTGTATTGATTCCGCGTGTAGCTGTAGCGATCTTTTGGTGCAGCTTAGGAGTTTCTGTCTGGTGGTAATCAACATAGATTTCGTTTTTGTTGTGTTTACTGGCATACGATTCATATTACTCCATTTTGTTAGATTGTCTACATCGCTTTGAAGAGTCATTTCAAGTGCCACGCAGTCATTGTCACTAGTGTAGATAGTACAATCATCTGCAAAGAGGTCACAAGTTGAATATTTTAGATGTAGTGGCAGGTCGTTGATGAACATTGCGAAGAGTAGGGGCCCAAGAATAGAGCCCTGTGGTACTCCTGTAACTACCTTCGAGAAATATGATGCCGAGTTGTTGTGAAGCACTAACTGTTGTCGATCTGCCAGGAATGATTTGATGATGTTTAGTGGATTAGAGCCTATTCTGAGGGTTTCCAACTTTTGAACCAAGATAGTGTGGTCAATCATGTCAAATGCTTTCTTGAAGTCGACAAAAACAGCACCACATAATTTTCCATCATTTATGTTCGACAGCCAGTTGTCTGCCATTTTGGTGAGCGCTGTGTGACAGGAATGTTTGGGTCTGAAACCTGACTGGCTATCAATGAGCAGTTTGTTTGTTGTTCAGTGTTGAAATGTGGTGTTGTAAATGTGTTTCTTTAGTGGTTTTGAAAGAGATGATAGAAGGGATATTGGTCTGTAGCGGTTGGGATCGTTATGTGAGCCAGATTTATAGAGGGGGTACACTTTGGCAGATTTAAATGCTGTGGGGAAGTAGTTGTGTGCAATACATTGGTTGTACACATAGGTTAAGGAGTCGCAAATGATGGGCGCAGCGTAACGTAGAATCTTATTGCTGATACCATCAAGCCCAGATGAATTGTTGTTTTTTAATGCCAAGATATATTTGAGAACTTCATGTACTGTTAGAAAAGGAATATGTCTTAGATCTGTTGTGGTGTGTTCAGTGTTACAGAAGGCTGTCAATTTACTAATATCGCAGTCCATTGGCTTTAGTGTCGACTTGAGAAGGCTAATTTCTGCTTTGAAGTGGTTGCTAAAATGAGTTGCCGTGAGGGAGCAGCTTTTTGGTAAAGAGTTTACTGACTTTGATTTGTGTGTTAGTGTTCTAATGGCTGCCCAGACTTCTTTGCTGTTTGCTTTGTCTTGAATCATCTTTCTGAAATGTAGTTTCTTTTCCTGACGAATGAGATATTGTACTTTGTTTCTAAGCATCCGATACCTGCTGAAATCTTTGAGCTTATGTGCTTTGTCCCGCTCTCTCATTGTTGATAGTATTTCGTTGGTTATCCATGGGGTCTTTCTGATGTTTTTGACCCGAACCTGCTTTATAGGAACATGTTTGTCGAATACGTTGTTGAAAGTTTGTGTCCAGTATGTTATGGCTTCTTCTGGATGCGGAAGTTGGTACACGTATGAGAGAGGGGATATTTGTAGGTCTTGTAGGAATAATTGAATGTTAAAGTTTTTGAAATTCCTGTAATGGACTGTGATGTGTTCCGTTTTAGGTAGATTTTGTTTTAGATTTATAGATAGATAGATAGATTGATTGATAGATAGATAGGTAGATAGATAGATAGATAGATAGATTGATTGATTGATAGATTGATAGATTGATTGATAGATTGATTGATAGATTGATAGATTGATAGATAGACATGTAGGCAGGCAGGCAGGCAGATAGATAGATAGATAGATAGATAGATAGATAGATAGATAGATAGATAGATAGATAGATAGATAGATAGATAGATAGATAGATAGATAGATAGATAGATAGATAGATAGATAGATAGATAGATAGATAGATAGATAGATAGATAGATAGATAGATAGATAGATAGGTAGGTAGGTAGGTAGGTAGGTAGGTAGGTAGGTAGGTAGGTAGGTGGGTTTAGACCGGTAGATAGACAGATAGACATATTTTTGTCTCTATTAACACCAGCTCATTTGATGTACCACACCTGTTTCAATCGTATGTATCTGGTACGGTTGGGCTGCTGACTACGTGTAAAAATATTTCCAAGGGGGAAAGGTGGAGTAAGATGAAAACTGGACAAGCTACTTGCAAGTTATCATCAATTCTTGGCAGTAAGCTCGGAGATTTGCTCATTGACAAAGCAGAGATGGAAATTAATCAACTTTTAAATTGGGATACATTAACACCGAGCACTGGCTGGGTTTTTATATAACTCTTTCAATTTATTTACTGTTAATGATTGGGCTGCAAGCCTTCATTAATTACAAACCCTGCCTTACATTCAGAAGTTCATTTACATTAGTGTATTGGTCTGGTGTTAGTGGGAAGTGGACACGGTGTAATTTTACACAACGACATTCTCACTATTTCACTACACTATCACATTTAAAATTACTGTCCATCAATGCAACAGAACAGATAAAAACAGGAGAAATGGCCAACCTGGAAGTCACATCAAAGGTGGAGTGCATTCATTTGTTATGGCAGGTGGAAGAGAAAGCAAAACCAACAGAATAGTGACACTTTTAAGTCATAACTAAAACTGAATTCCCGACCCCCACCCCCAAACGTCTCCTTTCACCTAGAGTGTAAAGGCTGTGAAAGAACTAAAACAAATGTCTGACAGTGAAACTTGTATAAGGATCACATTACACAATGTTATAATGTTCTGTACAAAGTTTACAACATTTATTTGCTCCTCTTCTTCTTTCTGAGTTTAATTAACCAGTTGCTAATACATTATGTCATCTGCCTGTCTCTATAACATGTCTAGAGGACTATAGCTAACTATGACTGTCAGCGTTTACCTTAACTGACCACTGAATGTGGGTTGCCACATTTTGATTGCACCCTTCTATGCAACAATACCTCTGTAACGTCTAACTTTGTTTACTCTCCGTCTTTTGTATTTCAGTCCTTCATTGATCCTTACTTTTGATCTCCCCACAGAACAGAGGCCTTCTATAGACTTGTACAACGTCATCTTGTCACGTGCTGTCAGCTATTTACTTGTCTTCCTTATCATTTTTATTTCAATCTCCATGTGTTTTATAGTCTCCCTTGTGCTTTGTTTACTCTGGAGATTCCAGGACAAAGTCTGCCATGTAGTGCTATTAACAGGTTTCCTAAATGCGTGTTTTAACCATGAACAATGTCTTTATCTCATCTCTTGTTCAACTGCCGCAAGCACGTAGTCATGGGTCTCATGCGCATGAAGCTAATCCATTCTTTATGAATTTGTCACCATTTTTGAGCATACAATCTGACGTTCGATATCGTTATTCTTTCATTGAATAAGTATTATGTTCGGTACTCAGTTGTTGTCCGTAAAAAATATGGGAATACATTGCGTGTTTTTCCAACGAACGCGGATCAGTTAGTTAAAAACATGTTTTCTGGCCTGACTCGTTTTGCTCAGTCATGATAGGTAATTTCCTGCACGCCAAACGCGTTCACTAACTTCTTATTATGGGCACAAATGACACATGAATTAGTAAATCGTGATTACCGACATTACACCGAGGTCCTTCATATTTGCCTGTACAAACTTCACAGTTTCCAGTCTGTGGATCACATGTTTCATTTAGGCAGTATTGAGAGCACGCAGTGTAACACAACTTTCCGTAATATCCGCTAGGACAATCTGGTTTAACGGAAAAAAATACACTTGTTAATGCATTCTGAGTTGACAGGAGAACACAAAGGCATAACCTTGTTAATACAAACTGGTTTGACAGGAGAAATCAGAGATGTACACTTGTTAATATAAAACCGCGCTGGGCTATTTAGTTCAAATGATGACGTGTGTGACCGCATGGCCTTCCACGCTAGCATTATCCCTACTACTTCCACGTATAGCATTTATACGTGCTATAATATGCTACATAAAAGAATGACAGACCTCAAAAGCAAATAAGACGTTTTTACACAAAACGCAGTATCATTCAAAGTTTAGTTGGCAGTTACTGCTCTGACAGGGCAAACGCAGGTCAGTCCCAGATAATAATGAATTGCTTTTATGCGCGGAAAGTCGGAAATGAATGATTGTGTGATCTGGTTTTTTTTAATCCAATTGTTAAGTTGGAAAAGATCACTCATGTGAAAAAAGTCGAAATAACAGAAAGTCGTGTGAAAAAAGTCGAAAACAGAGAGTCGTGTGCAGAAATTGTACCGTGTGGAAAAAAAAAACGGGACTGTGGAAAAAGGCGGGAAAAAAAGAAGAAATAGTATAAATAGAAGAGATGTGGGCGATAGGCAGAGATTTCAGGATTTATGATTCCAATGATACCATGATTTTAGATTAGAGGATTTTTACAGATAGCGTTAGGTGAACTTCGTCTTTGAGGATATCAAGACAAGTTTTTATTTTGAGTAGACAAGTGTGTATATTATTCAGTTGGATTATTATATTTTTCATTTTTGATAAACAACCATCATTTTGTGAAATTTACAGTGTTTTTCTAATAACATCAATAAACTTTAATATAATTGTCTACTGAATTGCTGTTTGTGGAAATTTACAGTAAATTATTTTGGATATACGTTGTTGTGCTGAAACTGTTTTGCTTATCACCAAACTCAAAGGGAAGAACCTACCTGGGAAGAAGAAGAAAAATAAGTGAAGGTCAAGTATTACCATCTCTGGCGGAAGGCCAGTTAGCACTTGAACCACAACAACATATAAAAGATTAACTCTGACTAAATAAAATCAATATAACTACTAGTGCCGTATAACCTACACGGCCACATATCTTCAAATTGAATGCGCAGGTCACGGCATGTCAGAAGAGTTCAGGATCATCACTGGTGTAAGACAAGGTGATATCCTATCACCTTACCTTTTCATACTCCTCATGGATGATGTCATCAAGGCATGTAAGGAGAGAACAAGCAAGTATTCAGTGGGGTACTGGAAGATGAGACAGGTCTACATTTCGGAGCTGGCATTTGCTGATGATGTTGCCCTGATTGCTAAGTCTTACTTACTTAGTCGTTCCCCTTCTGCCGTGAGGTGTAGAGGTAACAAAGTCACAGATGACAATTAACTAAGTCACTAATTACAATTAACTAAGTCACTGACGACAATTAACCAAGACACCCACGACCTTTAACTAAGTCACTGACGACAATTAACTAAATCACTGGCGACAATTAACTAAGGCACTGACGACAAATAACTAAGTCACCTACAACCGTTAACTTAGTCACCGACAACAATGAACTAAGTCACCGACGAGAATAAACTAAGTAAATGACAACAATTAACTAAGTCACTGACGACAAATAACTACGTCACTGACGACAATTAACTAAGTCACTGACGTCCATTTACTAAGTCACTGACGACTGTCGTGAAACATTCTAAATCCACATATATAAATTAAAAGGTAAATGTAAAGCCTAACACATTAATTCAATATAAGGAAATAAGAATGGTAAAGAACAATGCTGTCGTAATGACTGTACTCGAGATCCCCCTTTTTCTACTTCGTCTGAAAATTGTAACGCTTTCACGTTTGATAGTAAAGCCTATAGCAGCATACACGCCTTTCTAACAATAAAACGTGTACTGTATTTCTTAGAAAACCTTGAGATACGCAAGCTGATTAATGACCTAAATTAATACTAGCATTAATTTCATTTTATACACTGCGTAACGAAAAGACAGATGGACTTAGGATAGATAGAGAGAGAGGGCTGAACGGAGGACGCATGCAACACTAACACGCAGTCGCTCGATATACAATTAATGCCACCCCCAACACGCGAAAGGCATGAAGCACTAACTTTTTTCAGATGGACAGTGATAAAAAACACTACCCATACGAGAGTTAGGTTTAAAAACCTGTAAAATGCTTATTAGGAAACATGACATTCTACTGTTTTATGTCTAAACTCCTGACATTAGTCTGACAGTACAGCAGACACCATAAAGTTTGGAAGTGAGGAGGTGGTAACAGCACGACTATCCTAGAAGAAAATACATATTTTGAACGCAGCCACTTAGCCCCATTAAAATTTATATATTTGGGTTCCTTAGGACTTGCTGACAAAGAATATGTTAAGTGTTACGCAAATAGTCTAGAAATTAACAAATTATAGCCATAATACTAGAGTGAGGGTGTCAGACAACACCAAATAATAATCGCACAGTGGCATGTTTTGAAACCACCATTTTACGGGAAATAGGCCACCATGTTAAATCCTATTTGATTGGATAGAAGTAAATGTAAGGCGAAACACGATTAGTCGGACTACAAATACTAATTTGTTGTTGTTAGGGGAAACGGTAGTAGGGGTACTTTTTTTGAAAAGCTGTGTAAACATGGCCCGATTGGTTAGACCCGCCAATATAGTCACTTAGGAGCGTCAGTTCAGTGCCACATTTTAAAATAAACTTACTCAGAAACAGTGCGTTGAGAACCAGCTTATATTTTTCTCTAAATAAAAGCCTGGGACAGAGGCAGATCGGAATTTGTGCCATATTCATCGCCAGTCAACGTATTTGTGTATTATTTCCATGAATTGTGGTAAGCTTGACATATTTGATATCTTTTTAATAAAAATTGAATGTAAATTGATAATTTATGTCTGTATATGTGCGTGGTTCAGTAGCAAACATGAGGCAAGGCCTAGATAGTGCTCCAACCTGAACAGGACGTGTCGGAGAAAAGTAAAACTGCATGGAATTGCCAAAAAATACACTGACACCTATCTTATTGACTAGAAGGAACTAATGCTGGAATTGCAGAGGCGTAGTAACCATTAGGGAGGAGTATACTGGTGTAAATTGTTTCTGATGAAGCTAGCAGTTGGCCTACCGCTCTGAACTCAGTGTTTGTTATGTATTGTGTTCAGTGTGGAAATAGATTATAAATTAGTTCTGATGTAGGAGGTACAACCTTCTTGTTTCAGGGACCGTGGTCCTAAGTTATTGAAGCAGCACCTGGTCTGAGTTTTGCTGAATCCAGAGGCTGATAGCATACTCCTTGGTCCAGATAGCGACTAGTGAGGTGTCTCAAGAACACGGTGAAGCAAGCGAGCAGAGGAGTCTGTATCCTACCGCCCTCACAGAAGATAAGATTCTGTGGCCAGAGCAGCTCAATCCTATGTGCCCCCCTCAAAAATTGACAGTAGATTAATTAAAGAGGGACAATAAATTGTTTCAATTGACAGGAACTGTGAACTTTTCCCAATACTATTCCCACCATAAGCAAACACTTGAAGTCATGATGAAAAACAACAACCAAGCTTGAACAAGCCAGTATTACCTCATAGTACCACTTCACAACTTACACACATAGGATAATAATAATAAAATATGTCAATACAAAGATCATAACTATAAATTGTGTACATATAAATTGTAATTACATTTGATTGTGATTCCTGGTTCACTGTGTAGTTGAATCAGGATATCTATTATTGAAAGGAATTAATACATATATTTTTAACCTTTAACACTTGACTCATTTAAGATAGTCTTATAGAGTGTTTTATGTGTGTGAGTGTCACAGTGTTGTAAAGTGTTGTGGAATAAATTAAATTGTTTATCTGTCTGTTGTTGTTGTGACTTACACTTCATCATTTTCATAACCCTAGACATTCAACGTAGTCATCACAATATTCCAGAATAATTCTGACTGAGGTATAAATGTGGTAGCAAGTAAGGTTATCTGTAAAACACTACACCTATTAGATACAAATACCTTCACAGCTGATCTCAGTCAGTACACTAAGTCCCCTATAAATATTAATATCATCCCACTTTACCACATATATTGGGGTCTCGCTCCTGGGATATTGAACTTTCTCCTATTATATATATTGGGAATAATAACAATTTAAAAGGTATCCTTGGGTGAAAATAAATAAGGTTGAGCTCTCAGTGCCTGTGGTTGTCCTTGGATATTTAGTAGAGATTGAATTGTTTAGTTAGATATTGTTTACATTTACCTGTTAGAAAATGGCGGACCTGGCCAAATTTCGATCTGCTGCTGTGCAGACTGCAAAAGAGTTAGGAATGGAGGGACAAGTTATGATTGCTTATGTCACTACTGAATGTGACAAATTTATTGAACGCGAAGAAAGAAGATTAGAAAAAGAGGCTGAAAGAATGTTAGAGGCGGAAAAAGAAATTAAGAGGCTGCAGATTGAGGCTGAGGCAAAGAGATTGCAGATTGAGGCTGACAAAGAGGCTAAAGCATTGGAGGCGGATCGTGAGGCGGAAATAAAGAGGCTCCAGTTGGAAGAGAAAAAGGCTGAAAGGGAAGCAGAAGAAAAAAGATTAGCTGCAGAAAGGGAAGCCGAGGAAAGAAGACAGGCTGCAGAAAGGGAAGACAAGCGATTAGCTGCAGAGAGGGAAGCAGAAAAGGAGGAGAAGAGATTACAAAGGGAACATGAGTTACGACTAAGAGTGTTTGAGTTTCAAGGCCATGCTCCTGAAAATGGTTCCAGTCCCTTTACCTCCGATGCTACTGCTAGTCAGGGAGCCTCAACCTCAGCTATGAATTTTCATTTAGATCATTTTGTTGAGAAAGAAGATGATATTGAGAGCTATCTAAATAGATATGAACTATTAGCTACCATGTATGGGTTAGAAAGAGAAAGGTGGAGCTTAAAGTTATCTCAAGGGCTTCGTGGGGCAGCTTATGAAGTTTTTGCCAAAATGAGCAGAGGTGATCAAGAAAATTATGACATGCTAAAGCAGGCTCTTTTGTTAAGATATGAAAAGAACGCAGAATTTTATAGGAAAAAATTTAGGAATGCTAAACTACTGTCAGGTGAAACCTATCACCAGTTCTCTGCACGGTTAGAGACATACTTGGAGAAATGGACTTCTCTGGGGAAAACCCAAGATCTTAAGGAAATGATCCTTATAGAACAACTAAGAGAGTCCATGGCTCCAGACCTGAGAAAGTTTCTCATGGAACAAGGTGCAGAGAGGCTGGGTGAGTTACTAAATGTTGCTGAAAGGTATCAAGCAGCTCAGGCAGAAGTATCAGGTAACAAAAAGAAACAGGTAGACAATTATCAGGCACCACACAACTTTAATGAATTTGATCATAGAGATCAAAACAAAGGTAAGCACCAGTTTGATAGGCCACGAAATGACTATCAAAATAAAAACCCACAATTCAAAGAAAGGAAATATGATAATAGGAAACCCTTCAGACAGGAAGGAAAATAATGTCAAATATGCAGGATGCATAATCATAATACTAGTGAATGTGGTAGGAAAGTTCCTCCATATCACGCGGCATGCATGATAACAGTGGACAAGGGGAAGAAGAAACTGACAGAGAATCATATAAATCTTCAACATCCCCCATCTGTGAAGAAGTGAAATGTAACGGGGCCAAGGTTAGGTGCCTTTACGATTCAGGTTTAGAATATGACTCAGTTGTGAGTGCAACCCTAGTGCACCCGGAACGGTATACCACAGAGAAAGTGGAGATACAAGGGGCCGTAAAGGGAATATCCACCATGACACTTCCCGTAGCCGAGATCAATGTAGAGACAAGGTACGTGGAAGGAGTGATTAGAGCAGCCGTGTGTGACGACCCTAATTACCCGCTGGTGTTAGGAAGCAAATATGTTTTTCTAGGAAGCCCGGTAAAACCTGTGGTAATGGCCACGCTTCAGGTCAGGTCGACCCCTAGTAGAAAGGAGGAGGAACCACCACTAGTTTATTCTCATAAGCAGATGAGAAAGGCCCAGGCAAAAGATAAAACATTAAAACCTTGCTTTGGTAAATTGCCAACAAGCCATGCACACCCTAAGAAAGGACAATTTTATTTGAAGGAAGGACTGCTCTTCAGGAAAGCTAGAACAGGATCCAAAGAACAGGGACAATTGGTATTGCCAACCCCCTACAGAGAAGAAGTGATGGCACAAGCTCATGTTGTACCAGACGGTGGACACCAGAGAAATGGGACAACCCGTCAAAGGACATCGGAAAAATTCTATTGGCCCCAAGTAGCTGCTGATATTGCACAATTTGTGGGGGCCTGTGAAAAATGTAGCAAGGTACAGTCCCCAAGTTGGGAAAATCATAATCAGATGCCAGCCAAGCATTCTGAAACATATGGGCCTAACAATAACAAGGAAAATAACAATAATAAGGTTGACATAGAGGATAGGTATCCACCTTCCCCCCAACAGTGTTCACCCAAAATATTTAGATTCGCAACTCTGAGAAGGGCATCCAGAGAAAATAGAAACTCAGACCAGTCAACCCAGGAACAGTTTGAAGCCGCTGTTAGGGAGCTGGCTGACATTGACATTGAAGATGATCCGCCTAAGTTAAAACCGAAACAAATTGTTAACAGAAGAACAGTGGGCAGTGGACGAGTGAGCAATTTGGAAAATGCTCACAGCGCTTCACAATATGGCTATTAACTTAGCCTTAAAAGGGCACTGGTGACATTGGTAGTCACCCGACCCTACACCGTCCAAGGGGAAGTAGTGTTCGGACCCTGGATGGAGATAACCCACACATCTTATAGCAATGCTAAGGGCGAATTGATTTCTGATGCAGAAACTCATTTCCCCACATATTATCTTAATTCACCAGATTGTCGGTAGGTGGAACTATAGTTGGTGAATATGGCCTCCATTTGAGTGGCACATTATAGAACATTATAAATATATTATTAGAAGGGTGTTTCCACATTCAATCACGCCTGAGATCAGACCAATTGTTGGCTGTGAACATTTCGGAGGAGCAGAGTGTCTCCATTGTTGCCTTTTTGAATTGAGGATAGTCCGAGTGTTTATTAAGGCTGATCAGGAAATATTGGACCCCCTACCCAACTCAGATATCACCCTATAGATCAACTCCTCATAACGTACAAATTGAGGAACATCTAATATTCTCGGGACATGTCATTGAACAGACTCAGAGAAGGAAAATGGTGAATATTGATTGCTAAGCAGTAGTAAGACAAGCCGTAACCCTTGCAGCTGTACAGTAACATATCTGAAATGGATTCTTGGATTGCAGAGGTCTGGGGCAGATTTCTTGAGTCGTGCCTACTTTGAATTGACCCACCTGCATTAATCCATGATCATAATGAAATCAGAGAAACGTTGATGCAGATTTTCTAAGCCGTCATCCGTGCGATGAAAATCAAAGAAATCACCAGGCATAGACATAAATTTCTCTATGTGTAAGTAGAATTATAGACTGACGTATAACGTCTGTTTTAAGAGGGGAGAATTTGTCGTGAAACATTCTAAATCCACATATATAAATTAAAAGGTAAATGTAAAGCCTAACACATTAATTCAATAGAAGGAAAGAAGAATGGTAAAGAACAATGCTGTCGCAATGACTGTACTCGAGATCCCCCTTTTTCTACTTCGTCTGAAAATTGTAACGCTTTCACGTTTGATAGTAAAGCCTATAGCAGCATACACGCCTTTCTAACAATAGAACGTGTACTGTATTTCTTAGAAAACCTTGAGATACGCAAGCTGATTAATGACCTAAATTAATACTAGCATTAATTTCATTTTATACACTGCGTAACGAAAAGACAGATGGACTTAGGATAGATAGAGAGAGAGGGCTGAACGGAGGACGCATGCAGCACTAACACGCAGTCGCGCGATATACAATTAATGCCACCCCCAACACGCGAAAGGCATGAAGCACTAACTTTTTTTCAGATGGACAGTGATAAAAAACACTACCCATACGAGAGTTAGGTTTAAAAACCTGTAAAATGCTTATTAGGAAACATGACATTCTACTGTTTTATGTCTAAACTCCTGACATTAGTCTGACAGTACAGCAGACACCATAAAGTTTGGAAGTGAGGAGGTGGTAACAGCACGACTATCCTAGAAGAAAATACATATTTTGAACGCAGCCACTTAGCCCCATTAAAATTTATATATTTGGGTTCCTTAGGACTTGCTGACAAAGAATATGTTAAGTGTTACGCAAATAGTCTAGGAATTAACAAATTATAGCCATAATACTAGAGTGAGGGTGTCAGACAACACCAAATAATAATCGCACAGTGGCATGTTTTGAAACCACCATTTTACGGGAAATAGGCCACCATGTTAAATCCTATTTGATTGGATAGAAGTAAATGTAAGGCGAAACACGATTAGTCGGACTACAAATACTAATTTTTTGTTGTTACGGGAAACGGTAGTAGGGGTACTTTTTTTGAAAAGATGTGTAAACATGGCCCGATTGGTTAGACCCGCCAATATAGTCACTTAGGAGCGTCAGTTCAGTGCCACATTTTAAAATAAACTTACTCAGAAACAGTGCGTTGAGAACCAGCTTATATTTTTCTCTAAATAAAAGCCTGGGACAGAGGCAGATCGGAATTTGTGCCATATTCATCGCCAGTCAACGTATTTGTGTATTATTTCCATGAATTGTGGTAAGCTTGACATATTTGATATCTTTTTAATGAAAATTGAATGTAAATTGAAAATTTATGTCTGTATATGTGCGTGGTTCAGTAGCAAACATGAGGCAAGGCCTAGATAGTGCTCCAACCTGAACAGGACGTGTCGGAGAAAAGTAAAACTGCATGGAATTGCCAAACAATACACTGACACCTATCTTATTGACTAGAAGGAACTAATGCTGGAATTGCAGAGGTGTAGTAACCATTAGGGAGGAGTATACTGGTGTAAATTGTTTCATATGAAGCTAGCAGTTGGCCTACCGCTCTGAACTCAGTGTTTGTTAAGTATTGTGTTCAGTGTGGAAATAGATTATAAATTAGTTCTGAAGTAGGAGGTACAACCTTCTTGTTTCAGGGACCGTGGTCCTAAGTTATTGAAGCAGCACCTGGTCTGAGTTTTGCTGAATCCAGAGGCTGATAAAATACTCCTTGGTCCAGATAGCGACTAGTGAGGTGTCTCAAGAACACGGTGAAGCAAGCGAGCAGAGGAGTCTGTATCCTGCCGCCCTCACAGAAGATAAGATTCTGTGGCCAGAGCAGCTCAATCATATGTGCCCCCCTCAAAAATTGACAGTAGATTAATTAAAGAGGGACAATAAATTGTTTCAATTGACAGGAACTGTGAACTTTTCCCAATACTATTCCCACCATAAGCAAACACTTGAAGTCATGATGAAAAACAACAACCAAGCTTGAACAAGCCAGTATTACCTCATAGTACCACTTCACAACTTACACACATAGGATAATAATAATAAAATATGTCAATACAAAGATCATAACTATAAATTGTGTACATATAAATTGTAATTACATTTGATTGTGATTCCTGGTTCACTGTGTAGTTGAATCAGGATATCTATTATTGAAAGGAATTAATACATATATTTTTAACCTTTAACACTTGACTCATTTAAGATAGTCTTATAGAGTGTTTTATGTGTGTGAGTGTCACAGTTTTGTAAAGTGTTGTGGAGTAAATTAAATTGTTTATCTGTCTGTTGTTGTTGTGACTTACACTTCATCATTTTCATAACCCTAGACATTCAACGTAGTCATCACAATATTCCAGAATAATTCTGACTGAGGTATAAATGTGGTAGCAAGTAAGGTTATC
The DNA here is from genome assembly GCA_024509875.1 of Oreohelix idahoensis. Taxonomy (NCBI): domain Eukaryota; kingdom Metazoa; phylum Mollusca; class Gastropoda; order Stylommatophora; family Oreohelicidae; genus Oreohelix; species Oreohelix idahoensis. Next base: position 1,138,362 of record JAMPIV010000581.1, read on the forward strand.
TGTAAAACACTACACCTATTAGATACAGATACCTTCACAGCTGATCTCAGTCAGTACACTAAGTCCCCTATAAATATTAATATCATCCCACTTTACCACAACGACAATTAACTAAATTACTGACGACAATTAACTACGGCACTGGCGTCCATTAACTAAGTCACTGACGACAATTAACTAAATCACTGACGACAATTAACTAAGTTGCCCACGACCATTATCTAAGTCACCGACAACAATTACCTCAGTCACCGACGACAATTAACTAAGTCATTGACAACAATTAACAAAGTCACTGACCACAATTAACAAAGTCGTTGACGACAATTAACTAAGTCACTGACGATCATTAATTACGTCAATGACCACAATTAACAACGTCACTGACGACCATTAACTAAGTCACTGACGACAATTAGCTATGTCACTGACGATAATCAACTAAGTCACAGACGACAACGAACTAAATCACTGACGACTTAACTACGTCACTGACAACAATTAACTACGTCACTGACGACAATTAACTACGTCACTGACGACAATTAACTAAGCCACAGACGACAATTAACTATGTCACTGACGAGAATTAATTAAGTCAATGACGAAAACTAACTATGTCATTGATAATAATTAACTAATCCATTAACGAGAATAAACTACGTCGCTGACGACAATTAACTAAATCATTGACGACAATGAACGACGTCACTGACGAATATTAACTAAGTCACTGACGACAATAACCTAAGTCACTGACGAAAGTTAATTACGGCACTGACGATAATTAACTAAGTCATCAACGACCATTAACTAAGTCACCGATGACAATTAACTAAGTCACTGCTGACAATTATCCAAGTCACTGACGACAATTAACTACGTCATCCACGAACATTAACTAATTCACCGATATCAATGAACTAAGTCACAGACGACATTTAACTATGTCACTGACGAAAATTAACTAAGTCACCGACGACAATTAACTAAGTCACTGACGACAATTAGCTAAGTCTCTGACGACAATAACCTAATTCACTGACTACAATTAGCTAAGTCACCCACGACCATTAACAAAGTCACCGACTACAATTAACTAAGTCACCAACGACAATTAACTAAGTCACGGACGAAAATTAACTACGTCACTGACGACAATTAACTTAGTCGCTGACGACAATTAACTAAGTCACCGACGACATTTAACTAAGTCACTGAAGACAATTAATTAAGTCACTGAAAACAATTAACAAAATCACTGACGACAATTAACTACGTCACTTACGATATTAAACTAAGTCACAGACGACAATTATCTAAGTAACTGACGACCATTAAGTAATTCACTTCATTCATTCATAACCCTCCACTCCCAAAGGAGCATAGGCCTTGAACAAACACATGCCAAGTCCTCCGGTCACGTGCCATCATCTCAAGTTCCTTCCACGTTCTCGTTATCATTTTCACCTCTGTTTCCAGCTCTCTTCTCCATGTGCTTCTTGGTCTACCTCTGCCTCTCTTGCCCTGTGGGTTCCAGAACAAGGACTGCCTTGTAATGTAAGCAATTTTAAGCAATTGGTTTTGAAAATACACAGGGAAAAGACAAAGATAATGAGAATAAATGCAGGTAATGATAACAGGGTTGAACTTGAAGAAGCACCAATACAAGATGTAGAATCGTACACATATCTTGGCAGCAATATAGACAAAGTTGGAGGGACAGACAGTGATATCAAAATATGAATACAAAAAGCAAGAGGAGCTTTCATTGCATTGTGAAATATATGGAGACCAAGAGAAATCGGATCCAACACAAAAATAAGAATCTTCAACTCAAATGTGAAGTCAGTCCTATTGTATGGCTCTGAGACATGGAGAACAACAAAGACAACAACCAAAAAGCTACATACTTTCATGAATGGGTGCTTGCGTAGAATAGAGGGATTAAAATGGTATGACAAGGTTACCAACGTGGAACTGATGACAAGAACTAGACAAGTGCCATTGGAACAAGAGATGAGAAGAAGACGATGGCGATGGATAGGACACACACTGAGGAAACCTGTTGAAAGCATTACAAGTAAGTCATTAACGACAATTAAATAAGTCACTGACGACAATTAACTAAGTCAATGACCACCATTATCTACGTCACTTAGCAAAATTAACTAAGTCACTGATGATAATTAACTAAATTACTGACGACAATCAACTAAGTCACTGACGACAAATAACTGTCAATGACGACAATTAACTACGTCACTGACGACCATTAACTAAAGTTACTGACGAAAATTAACTACGTCACTGACGACAATTAACTAAATCAATGACGACAATTAACAAAGTCACTGACGACCATTAACTACGTCAATGACCACAATTAACTAAGTCAGTGACGGTAATTAACTAAGTCACTGACGACAATTAAGTAAATCACTGACGACAATTAACTAAATCACTAACGACCATTAACTACGTCACTGACGACCATTAACTAAGTCGCTGACGACAATTAACTAAGTCACTGACGACAATTAACTATGTCATTGACGACAATTAACTACGTCACTGACGACACTTAACTACGTCACTAACTACAATTATCTAAGTCACTGACGACGATTAACCAAGTCGTTGACGACGATTAACTAAGTCACTGACGACAATTAACTAAGTCACTGACGACCATTAATTAAGTCACTGACGACAACCACTTAAGTCACTGACGACAACTAGTTAAGTCACTGAGGGCAACTATTAAAGTCACTGAAAACAATTAGCTAAGTCACTGACAACAACTAGCTAAGTCACTGGCGACAGCTAACTAAGTCACCTACGAAAACTAGCTAAGTAAATGAACAGTTAACAATTAGCCAGGTGGGACAATACGATTAAACCAACATTTGGTTTACCATTTTTCACCTGCTTATTGCTTAGACCAATGGACTATTGATAGAAAAAAGTTGATTACTTCAATCAGATCTGGAATGCAAGTAGCAAAATTGTGCTTGGATTAGCAAGCAGTAGTGGACTTACGATAACGAAATGTCTACTTGTCCGGGCATGACATGCAGGACAATGTAACTTCTCAGTCTATCTTGATTTTACCAATCTGGACACCAAACGTATCACGTAAGGATTTCCAGCAAGGTCCATTAGCATCTTGTAGTATTGCGGCAGGCGTCGCGACATAACAATTTCCGGTGATGTCATTAGAAACTAGCTAAGTCACGGACGAAAACCAACTAAGTCACTGACAACAACTAACTAAGTCACTGACGTCAACTGGCTAACTCGCTGACGACAATTAACTTAGTCATGGACGACAACTAACTATGTCACTGAGGCCAACTAGCTAAGTCAAAGCCAACAACTGATTTAGTCACTGAGGATAAATAACTAAGTCGCTGACAACAACTAGCTAAATCACTGAGGTCAACTAGCTAGGTAACCTAGAAATACTAACTACGTCAATGACGAGATAAAGCTAACTCACTGACAACAAGTAACAAAGTCATTGAGAACAGCTAGCTAAGTCACTGACAAAAAATAACTAAGTCTCTGAGGGCAACTAGCTAAGTCACTGACAACAACAGATAAAGTCATTGAAGACAACTAGGTAAGTCACTGACAACAAATCACTAAGTCACTGAGGACAAATAGATAAGTCACTGAGGACAACTAACTAAGTCACTGAGGACAACTAGCAAGGACGCTGACAACAACAAAGTCAATGAGGACAAATAGCTAAGTCACTGACGAAGACTACGTAAGTCACTGAGGACACTTAGCTAAGTCACTGACGAATGCTAGCAAAGTCACTGATGAAAACTAGCTAAATCACTGATACCAGCTAGCCACGTCCCTGACGACAACTGTCTAAATCACCGACGACAACTAGTTTAGACACCCATGACAACTGTCTAAGTCACTTATTACAATTAGCTAATTCATTGACAGCAACTAACGAAGTCACTGACGACAACTGTGTAAGTCACTGATGACAAACGTTTAAGTCATTTAGGACAATTAACTAAGTCATTGACAACTGTCTAAGTCACTTAGGACAACTAGTTAATTCATTGACAACAACTAGCCAAGTCACTGACGTCAACAGTCTAAGTCACTGACGAAAACTAGTTAAGTTACTGACGACAACTGTCTAAGTCACTGATGACAACTAGTTAAGTCACTAACGACAACTGTCTTAGTCTCTGACTGTCGTAGGGAAGGTTAATTGTTTTATTTGGCCCGTCTAAGTAGAGTGGATGTCGACAGATACGCGAAAAAAGGTATAGAAACTAGATTTCGCTGGTGGTAGATTGAGGGAAAGATAATTCTCTAGAGTGATTATGTTATCTTCTCCACCCTATCCGTACGACTGTACTTTATTACCAGACAGCATTTGCCTCCCTATCAAGAATAGATAAGTTACTCTACACACACACAGCTATGTGACAACAAAACACACAAACATGAAAAACTACGGATAAATGGATATGGGTCTGACTAACACACACAGGTAAGTTTCTTTGTAGTTTATTATCATTAAACTCGACAACAAAATATCTAAAGGAAAAGATCAAGAGTCATTTACATGCACATGAAATAAAGCAGAAAAAAGTGCACCCTCCCGAATGAAGAAAAAACCAAAAATTATTAACACAAATGTTGAAGGTTAGCACCATGTTACAGAATGAACAGTATTTGTACTCTATGAGACCCATTAAAGTAAACAAAATTTAGACAAATCAGATATATGAATAGTTTCCAGAAAACAAGGAAAAATACTCACACCCTCTCTCAAACAGTGGCCACTCTCACACTCTTACCTAATTGCCTGACATAGTAGGTCTGAAATATCCCTTGGTAATATAATTAGTCCGTGAATATATTATCTATTTCACTTAATATTCTGTCACCCCAGTTGTCGCAGATCCAAATTGGCCCCAGTTTATTCCCAGAAACTAACTAGTGAGGTGAACGCCTAATAAGGTGCTTCTCTTGGATATAAGTGTTACTACACATAGTTAAAACTGTGAGAGTTCTTGAGGCTCACCCTTTAACGGTAAAATACTTCCAGTATTGGGAAACATCTGGTTGCTAAAAAATGTTACAAAAGATGATGATAGTTCTTCTATCGGCCAACCCTGTGTTAGAGCACCGATTCTGCGCAGCGAATGTATCTAGGGATATACTCCACTGGAATTACGATTCTCCGAAGTCGGGGAACCAAAAATAATGTTATATGTACACCACTGTGGCTGGTAAAAATATAAATCTGGATTTGGTAAGTCCAGTGTTAAATTTTATTGTTGTCAAATACCATTTGGCGAGTGAACGGTTATAAATAAAATTGGTAACCCACAAGCCAAGTAAAGAAGAAAATTAACAAAACAAAACAAGACCGCTTGACGCCCTTGTGATCAGGTCTGCGAAAAATACAAGAAAACATTTATGGAAAAAATGCTACTACTATATATACACACACACGGGGACAAGACGATCTCTTCTCCACTCCGTCAGTCCTGACTAGGTTTAAAAGGCACACAGTGTTTCCTTACGCCTACACGCAAGCAGACGTCGCTAGCGGCTGAGTTCGGTCGTGCTGATTTATGTTAACTCACCCGCCCCTGCTCGCGCCAGCGGTCAGCGTACAATGTTAATTATTATTTAATTTTTCCACACGCGCTCCCTAAACAATGATCGCCTGTCCTTAAAAGCTATTAAATTGTTGGCGTCTGTTAGTTTTCACTTTTAAAATCATTTGCACTATTATCCTTTTACCAGAAAATTCAGAATGAAAATCTCCACAAACACTAATACACCATATCCACACTAGCAAATCACAGAGACATGAGGTTTTGTCTACGCCACTGACGACAACTAGTTAAGTCACTGACGTCAACTGTCTAAGACATTGACGACAACTAGTTAAGTCACTGACGACAACTGTCTAAGTCACTGACGACAACTAGTTAAGTCACTGACGACAACTAGTTAAGTCACTGACGACAACTGTCTAAGTAACTGACGATAACTGTCTAAGTCACTGACGATAACTAGTTAAGTCACTGACGTCAACTGGAAAGTCACTGATGACAACTGCAAAGTCAATGATGACAACTACTTAAGTCACTGACGACAACTAGTTGAGTCACTGTCGACAACTGTCTAAGTCACTGACGATAATTAGTTATGTCACTGACTACAACTGTATAATTCACTTACAACAACTGTCTAAGTCACTGACAACAACTAGTTAAAACACTGGGGACAACTGTCTAAGTCACTGATGACAACTACTTAAGTCACTGACGACAACTGTCTAAGTCACTGAAAAAACCAGATATAAAACAACAATATCTTATCGATGTCAAAAAAAAGGATGAACAGTTACTGACAGAAAACACGGAACAGTTTAGAAGAGAACCCAAAAGAAAAAACAGCCGCAAAATGGGAAGGTTTAAAAACAAGCATACAATCAGCAAATGCACATTTACCTAAAAAGGAGCCTAAGAAAAATCAAATTTGGATGACAGATTTCATCTGGAATAAAATGGTAGAAAGAAAGAGAGCAAAAAACACTCAGAATATAAAACAATAGACAATGACATACGTAATATGTGTAGACAAGCAAAAGAACGGTGAATAGAAATAAAATGCAAAGGAATAGAAAATTTGAAGCAAAGCACATGACAAGAGATATGCATGAAAAAATACAGAAATGATCAAATAGGTAGCGGTATGCCCAAGGAGGAAGCTGTATCAAGAACAAAAATGGTGTAATCTTACTTGATGAGAAAAACATATCAAACAGATGGACAGAGTACGTAAAAGAACTATTCGAGGACAACAGAGGTACAAAAACCATCACCAGATTCTAAAGAAGTCCCAAACATTCCCAGATCCGGAGTAGAGAATGCCATACATATGATACAAAAAGGAAAATCAGAAGGCATGGACAACATAAAAATTGAAATGATAGAAGCCCTGGAGAGCTTTGGTATAGATACAATCACAGATCTATGCAACGGTATATACAATACAGGATATATACCACACACCATGAAGACATCAGTCTTTATAAAATTGCCCCCAAAAAACTAATGCAACTGAATGTTCAGACTTCAGAACAATCAGCCTAATGAGTCATGCTCAAAATAATTTAGAAAGAATAAAAAGTAAGGTAGACAGCAAAGCCAAGAAGAACAGTCTGGTTTTAGACGGAACAGCGGAACAAGAGAGGCAATATTTTGCCTAAGAATATTAGCAGAAAAATATACAGAGGTTCAAAAAAGCATGTACATGTGCTTCATTGACTATAAGAAGGCTTTTGACAGAGTCCATCATGTGAAAATAATTGAATGCCTCAAAGACATAGGTATTGATGGAAATGACATAAGAATACTCAGTAACCTTTATTGGGAGCAAACTGCCACAGTTAGATCTGGAAGAAATTATTCACCAAACATAGACATAAAAAGAGGTGTCAGACAAGGTTGTGTGCTGTCCCCCTGCATATTTTATCTATAAACCGAAAAATTTTTCAAACAGATAAAGGAAATACCAGGACTGAACATCACTGGAAGGTCAATAAACATCCTTAGATGTGCAGATGATACCGTGTTGTTAACTGTGTGACCAAACGGTTTTGTCAGAGAATGGATTGGGGCGACCCCTTCTTCCTCCTATCTATGTTTCACTACGGCATTAATCGGTACATTTGGGGTACGGATTTTATTGCGATTTTTCCGGGTCGCACCCTGTTCTTTCTCTGTCCACTGGAGCAGATATTTTGTATCTACATTGTTTCGCTACTTTCAGTATATTGTGTCTTGTCTGTTTATCTGACACTCCTGGTGGATGATAATACTAAACATTTGCAGGAGCGGTTGAGAGAAAATTATCAACAACCAAGCTGGTTAATCGCAGGCGCGGCCGATATCAGTTCACAGATTAACACGTACATCGCCCAGCGCTATCTGCTTAATCACAAAAAAGGCACGGGTACGTCTCCGACAAGGTTGTAAAGAGACGGATTTTGTGTGACCTCAAGCAACAGATAAGACATTACTTTAACAAAAGTAATAATTTGTTACATCTTACACACATTGTCGTGTGAGGTTACCAACTTGTTTGTGAGTTAGTACACAGGGAAATCGGATGTTTACAGCCCATTTTCAGAAAAGTAATGGTTGAAAGTGTGCACAAGATGAATCATGCAAAATATTCAAATCAGATTGGCTGAGCATTTGAGCTCCATAACGAACAGAGTGGGGTAAGGCAGTGAATATAACCTGACACATTTCAGTGTTATTTTACTGTGAGATCCACGCTTGCCACAAGTTCCATTTTTACGCTGCCAAAGTGAACTTTTTTTGATCGTCTCTATTACCTTTCTTCTAAACTATTGAAATTATTTTCTAACTGTTAAAACTTGAGTGATTATTAAATTTTGTTATTTGTAGTTTTACAAATTTAACTTCGATTTAATCCTTTTAAATGTACTGCATGTCTCAGTCAGTTTACTACACACACTCTAAACAGCGCTATACCAGAATAATAAGAATTCCCCTGAGTAAATCAGAGGTGAGGGCTTAACGAGCTAATATTATCATTGCTTAATTCTTCACAAAAGTGGTCGGCAGATTCTAGAATTAACGTGCTCAGCCAAAGCAGCATTGTTTTTGCTTATCTGAAGACCTTGTAAAGACTCCCTTTGTGATATAAATGTCATTACCCTTCTATCTACATCTCTGCCAAGAGTAATCTTGTGTGAAAGTAGTTACCTTTGAAGCCCATATTAGATACTCTTGAGTTTGGACCACTTCTGCAAAGCAGGGGAGGCAATACCGTCACAGGTTTGTGCATGTACTTTGGCGCCCTTCTTTCTCTTTCATCGCCCTATTTTTTGGGTGCACCGTTCATAACTGTCGTTCTTTCCGGCAGTATCTCTTCATTTTACTCATTCATCATCCTATTATTCGGCGTATTTTAGGTCCTACATTTTTTACTCTGAAGCCGCTCCCAGGCGTGTTTACGTTCCACCAGGTGAACTGTATTATTATCTAGGTTAATTAGAACGGTCAGCGGATAATACATTTGTCACCTTAGGCGTCTAGTCACCTTTGTTAGAGATGCTCTTTATTTGACGCAAGCTCGTCGCACAAGATCGATGCAAAAAAACCATATTGTCTGTCCAAGAAAATCGTCTGGCGGATGCACGAAGACACAGGTGACAATTAGATAATCGTTTCCGCTGGTCCGTTGTGATATCAATATTACCGATATTCATTCTGGGGAGACATTATTGTGAGAAAGTATCTAGACAGGAAATGAGAAAGATGTCACGCGTTGGAATTTTAAATTTGAGATTTAAAAAATACGCGGGGGACATTATGATTTAACGCTGCGAGACCTTTAGTTCTAAAGAGCTTACCATTGGCTTAATTTGAGAGCCGGAATAGACTTTGACTTCCACTGGAAAATTATTTGGAAGTACAATCTGGGATTTTGAACTGAGCATTGGAAATGTATTCTAGCGAAATCGGCGTCACAAATCAGACTGCATCGCCACGTCAAGCTAGCAATTCACCAGAGCCCGAAAGAGAAGGATCGGACAAAAGATTAAAAAATTATAAGTGACAGATCAAAGTCTTTGGGCAACTTTAAAACTAAAAAGTAAACCCGCATTTCATAAATAACAAAGACTAGAAACTTAAAGGAGCAGGATCGAATTATTTGGATAACTTGAAAACTTAAAAAAGTAAACTAGTATTTTTAAATAGAAAGACTGGAGACCTAAGAAATCAGATCACCCGTCATAAGAGGAATATTAAAATTTCCAGACCAAGTGATTCGAAAGCATCAACATGCTAAGTCCATTCTAAACTGTGCCAGAAGATTATGTTCCCAAAAGTTACTTTGGGGTAAATGTAAACATTTAATTTTACAAATGTGAATTTGACATGTTTTTCTTGCTAAGTGGTTATATATGAGGCTGGCAACCTCAACATATGAAAATAGTATGTTCATAAACCACTACAGCAAGCGCTCGTGTTTGTTTTATGCTAATTCGCTCAGAAACGCGAAAGCAGAAGCATTCCCAGACTCCGATTGGAGCAGTGATTAGTGATGATTGCATCACATGTGCATCAAGTGTATATTATCATTTTCTGAGATATGTGTACTTTGTTAAATGTAATTCAGACAAGTCATGGCATTTCGAGATGCCAAAGCACATATGTTCTCAATTTAATACCCAGAAGAAAATTGGTGATTTCTAATCATCTTCCCTGAGCTACGCTGTGGATACTCAATAATATAATTATTCAGAGAGGCTAACATTGGTGGGTGGACAGCGAGACAATGCGCTTGTGAATCTTCCAACCAAGTGTACTTAGCAGGGACATTTGCTCTTTTTATTGTGTCTAATGTTTGTGGAACAAACCTATTAGACTGTTCGTGGAATGAAGCTATCAGACTGTTCGTGATACGAAGCCGCAAGACGAAAGTTCGACGTCTCTAGTTGTGAAGTAAAAGAAGGGAATCAACACTAAACGCCTAAATTTGACACGTTGTGTGAAGAAGTACCCTCATCACAGAAGAATAGACGAAACCACGGCTGCAGGACTCACTTAGACCAGCTAAGTTTTTTTGTACAAGGAAAAAGCAAAGAACACATTTTTTGTTTATATCAATCTTCAAACCAAAGTCTCAGTGAAGTCAATTTTAATTAGACCTAAAATTCACCATCATTTCATCGTTAATTTAACTTGTTAAAAATAATTGATTATTACATTTGTTACATGTTTTTAAAAAAATAAACAATCATTGTTTTTTCAGTTATTATCAGTAAGAAAGTAAACGGATGAGCGAGACTCTTTAATCTCTCTCTCTCTCTCTCTCTCTCTCTCTCTCTCTCTCTCTCTCTCTCTCTCTCTCTCTCTCTCTCTCTCTCTCTCTCTCTCTCTCTCTCTCTCTCTCTCTCTATCTATATATATATATATATATATATATATATATATATATATATATATATATATATATATATATATATATATATATATATATATATATATATATATATATATATATATATATATATACATATACACACACACATTTATACATTTATTTACATATATAGAGCTAATTCTAAGAAAATAATTTCGCTGGATTTACACAAGCTGGTGGCTTGAACGAGCTAAAACAATTGCTTAATTCTTCATAAAAGGCGGCGGACCGATATAAGTAAACAATTTCCTTGCCAATGCATCATTGTTCTTGACTTCGGAAATATCTTATCAACCCTCGCTTGAGACAGAAGCATCATTATCCTTCTATCTGCAACTCTACCAAGAGTAATCTTGTGCGATAGTAGACACCTTTGAAGGCCCATATTAGATACTCTTGAGTTGTGGACACTGTTGGACCACTATTGCAGAGCTAAGGGGAGGCAATCCATAACAAACTAAAAGTGAACAGGATTTGCAAGAACTAGTGAAGCAAGTGAACAGTATAAGTCATGGATACGTATTGAAAAAAAACAAAAACTATGATAATTAGCAAAACAGACGATAAACCCACATTAAAGATAAGCGTAAATGGGAAAATCCTGGAACAAGTCAAGAGCTACGTATATCTTGGTCATATAATAACAGAAGATGGCAGATGTGAAACAGAAATCAAGAAGAGAATAGGAATGGCTAAAGCTACATTCAACAACATGAAACATATACTGACATCTAAACAGTTATCTCACAAATTAAAAATTAAATTTCATAAAATGTTATATATATTCTGCACTACTGTATGGTGTAGAAACATGGACGATGAGTAAGCAATTAAAAGAACGAATTGAGACTCTTGAGATGTGGATTTATAGAAGAATTAGGCGCATCTCATGGTAAGAGAAGAAAACAAATAAGGTCCTACAAAATCTAGGTATAGAAAGAGAACTAATAAAAAGGCATAACACCTTGCAGAAGACCATAATAGAAGGGAGAGTTGAAGGCAAACGTGCAAGGGGAAGACAGCACTATAAGTGGGAAGATAACATCAAGAGATGGACAGGAAAGAGTCTATCAGAGTGCACCACCAAGACAAGAGACAGAAGACGTTGGAGATCCATTACAGCCAACCTTCGTTGTGGAGATGGCAGCTGATGATGACAGTTTTTAGTCTGCATTTTGTGTTTAGTTACGCTCTATTTAAGAAAGAAAAATATAATTAAAAAGAATTTACACGAGTTAAATGTTACAATACGCATACAATATTTCAGGTGAGATTATAAAGGTGATGTAATGGTAATATAAGTCGTCCACAAGGACTTGTTAACTGCTGCGGATAAGAAAAGATTATGTGAGAATGGAGATTATGAAATTAATTTTGTTCCGCCATCATTTATGTAAGAAGCGATTGTTTGTTATGTGACGTTACATTTCTTGGGACTTACGTAACGTCACATTTTCTCACACACTTTGACCCCTCATCTCCCTTCATTGCGTGACATCATATATGGGCGATGCCTTATGAGTTATGTGGTAATGAACGATCTTCAAGATGTGTAATAAGCGATTCTCTTGCCTAGAACTTTAAGAAATGTTAAGATTTTCGAAGAAAGTCACAAAACAGCAGATTGGTTTCTGTACTACATCAACCTTAGGAATTGTTGACGATTTCTAAGATACTTCGACGCTATTTGTGATACAGCTGTATCGAGATTACTTCCCATTACAAATGACATCAATGTAACTGTAGCGAAACCGCCAGTCTGTGATTGGTCCCAGGAAAAATAATTGAATCGATGCCAAGAACCTACCACGCGCACAGAAAAGTCGTGGGACATCGCCTTACAGTTACCTGGGAAGCCCAAGCCATTAAGAGAGATCCACCTGTAGAATTGCACTGTAGAGCTATGATCCAGAAAGTAAGTAAATTCAGATGTCGGAGAGAACATTTCCAAGAACAAAAAGGTGCCATTAACGTGATGCTATGAATGAAAAGACTAACTGACATATTACTTTTAAACGTGTAGTAAATTTGTAAAAAACTACATCAGTGAATATATACATTAGTATAAATAATAAATATATAATAAATAAATAAATATACAATTATTAAATGTGTATTTATTTGCCTTACAAATTTCAGTCATGCTGTCTATTTTTGTAAATTAATATTAGACAAACATAAAGGTATGTTTTCAGGCACTCGTAAGAAATAAAGAAGTAGAACACTTAGACAACAGAAAAACAACAGACGTGAGTGGCTTACCCAGGGTTCGAACCCCGTACCTTCCGTACGACAACACCGCCTAGCTATACAAGCGAATCACACTAACCTCACGGTCAGTAAAGCATCCTTTTTTGGGGATGCCTAGCTGGCCGTGAGGTTAGTGTGATTCGCTTGTATAGCTAGGCGGTGTTGTCGTACGGAAGGTACGGGGTTCGAACCCTGGGTAAGCCACTCACGTCTGTTGTTTTTCTGTTTTCTAAGTGTTCTACTTCTTTATTTCTTACGAGTGCCTGAAAACATACCTTTATGTTTGTCTAATATTAATTTACTGTTTACAGGCCTCGGGTTTCCCTTCCTTATGTGTTATTAATGTCTATTTTTGTATTTAATTTATTTATTACACTTTAGTCGGCAGGGATAATGTAACGAGCTGCATTTCCATCACATCTCTAGAGCATGGATAGATCAAGCCAGAAGTTGACTTACGTCACAGCTCCCTGTCTACGTCTATCATCTAGACCTGTGAGGTTAACTAAGTATCGATCCGGTGTCCCCTCTACTTCTATTTCCTCGTTTCTCTGCTCAACTTTGGGAACTCCTCTCAACATTCATCTCGCCACATTCACATGACTCATTGTCATTATGAACGAAAATCCTCGTATTTTCCAGCGACAAAGCTGTCCCGGAAGATGCTATATATAGCAACAGTCGGCAACACAGGATAATTGTGAATCTCATATACTAAAGATCCATTGAGCTCTCTAAAGATCTTTCTATATAAAGGCATATGTGTTTTTAAATTTCAGAGTGCTTACAATTTGAAATACGTTCCGCCTTACTGTAGCTGTTATCTCTGTCGTAACGTGTATTTCTTGCAAGTCCATCAACAGAACGGTGGAAAGTTCAAACTAAATCATATTTTACCTAATGTTAGCTTCATCCTCAAACAAAAGATCACATCCTATCTTCTGTGGTTCACGAATAATTTGAAAATTAAGCTACCTAGCGGTTTAACAGTGGGAATGTTGTGAAAGTAGCTGTAAACGTTGAGACACTGCACCTTGAAGTGCCGGGAAGAAGGGAAGTCTGCAAGTTACCTAGGATACAAATTTGTTGTTCCCAATCTGCCCCTAGAGCTTGCCCAAATGACACCTTCAAATCTACTGGTAGATCAAGATGTACCTATTGACAAGCCCTGGTCATTGTGAGACATTGTCCCGACTGAGCGACCAAAATTGATGAACGGTAACGTCGACCTGAAACCTTAGTACTAACGATCACCAGTTACAACAATGTCTTACCTTTACAACAAGGACCTACAAAGCCGCCGATACAGGACATACATTCCCCAGTTTTAGGCATGCATAATCTGTTTTGACAATGCTCAGGACATTCTTTATTACATGTGTCTCCATAGAATCCTTCACGGCATTCTGGGAAACATCAGAAATGTTCTATCAATTAACAGATTTAGACTGAATGACATTGCTTGTGAAAAAAAAGATGATAAGAAAACACAGGGTGATTGTATAAAAAGTATGATTGTTAATAACATCAAACATTAAGCAAATTTAACAACAATTGTATTTTAGAAGTGTGTCACCGTGAGGTTTCGTAGCATAGTAATTTGGTTTTGTTAGAACAGGGGTGTATAAAAAAAATGGTTTAAGAAATATAAATGATTTAGGAAATCGACTACTTATTCAAAAGATGGGAGATAAAAGTTTGCGCACTTGTGCTTGGATGGTAAGGGAGAGAACTCTTTTAAATGTAAATATTTTCTGAGAGTACACAGTTGTGGTTTACAAAATTAGCATAACGGTCGTTTTTAATAAGCTGGAAGAAGAAGGAAATAGCAGTTAAGCATAAATCCTTACGGGAGATAACTATAAATATTAACGCCCTTTAGATTTACTGAACGAAGAGCAGGACAAACGCACGAGAAAATTGTGAGCGAAGGTAAACAGTTATGGAACGGAGCTCACTGAGTTGTTATGAAGGAATTAACCGTGAGTTGTGATCGGTTAGTGAACTAAACAACGGACCAATCGTATTGAAGGGATAACGAAGAATGGATCACGGGAATGAATAGAAGGACATAGAGAAGTCAGTCCCACCAGAAAACTTAACAAGGCAAGACGTGCCTTGCTGGGCTCTCAAGAACAATGAAACCTGTGGTTTACAGGAGGCTCTACAGATGTAGCTAGACTTAGAATTGTAGCGTTAGGAATTCTGGAGAATAGTTTAGATTGTGGTTAACAATTTGTGCTGAACAGATAGGAATAGAATAGGGGTGCATAGTAAGAACTGTGATAGGTGCTGGACTTCTGTTTAAACGGTAAGATGACATTTTTTTCTGAACATTTTATAGAATTCCAGGCAACCAATTTAAGAGGTTGACGATTCCCACATGTAAAAGGGATGTCCACCAAGAGAAGAACATGAATAGTTCTCCAGAGGTATATATTACATTGATTTACAAGAGATGTCATGCGCTCTCTCATACATGTTGCTTGACAGATAAACAGCTGATGATAAAATAGACGAGGTATCGTCTCAGGCATGAATAATTCAACAGAGTTATATATTACATTGATTTACAAGAGATGTCATGCGCTCTCTCATACATGTTGCTGGACAGATAAACAGCTGATGATAAAATAGACGAGGTATCGTCTCAGGCATGAATAGTTCAACAGAGGTATATATTACATTGATTTACAAGAGATGCGCTCTTAATTATTTGCTGATTGCCAGGCAACCCATTGTGTAAATAAACGAGATGTCACCACTGGCATGTCTAAGTAAGAGGAGACCACAGCAGTAGTACTTTGACGAAAACTGATATTATTTATATATTCATGAACTATGTTTAGCTATCGATACCATTTTCAGAGTTAGGTTTGACAGGTCTAGGAATTTGGAAAGATATCACCTCGAGATATGGAATAGAAAATGGAGTTGTTGAACCATGCTCAATTGAATGTGTTGAATCATTGACATTGTAAATAAACATTGTTGGTTTGAATCTTTTCTCACACAAGTTGAGTTGGATTATTACAACGGTGTGGAAGAGTAGGAATAATAGCACATAATTATATAACAAGGAAAGAAAACCACTAATACGAGGCAGTCGCTAGTCAACAACTAGGAGGAAAGAACGAGACCTGGTTAAACAAAGACGAACCATATCTCATCCAGGAATCAACACCTCTGGCGGTAAGGGCCAGTAAATAAGAGATAGTCATACTTGGAAGATATAGACTGACCAATTTGAGTAGGCTACATCTAGGCCTGCCCCCAGTCACCTAGTTGGTAAATTTAGTAGGGACACGGTCACCTATTATCAATTTGGTGCCGTAACAAGTTCTCAACGGTTACATATTAGCAATTTGGTGCCGTGATCAGTCCACGGGCCCTGCTACATATTATCAATTTGGTGCCTTTGGACCAGTTCTAGGTTAACTACCACCACCACTGTTACATATTAGCAATTTGGCGCCGTGACCATTCCTCCTACAACGACAACATGGCTACACCATTTGCAGAAGAAACATATCAACATCAACAACAGCCTATATAAGCCACTACCAACAGAACAAGAATCCTACATAGAAGCATAAATAGTTGAGTTGAAGAGACATTGAAACATGGAGAAGTGTTCGACAACCATAGAGAACAGAAGGAAGAGAATAGTAATGAGAGACTTCGCTTCAGAGTTAAAGCGCTGTAGAAAGTACACAGTCGATTCCCCTTGGATAAGAATAGTAGATGGATTGGTTGCAAAAGTTTATAAGATTGAAATTAAGGATATTGTTGAAATTAAGCTACAACCATTGACAGTGAAAGAAGGGAGACCAAAATTAAATTTGAAAAAACGAACTGAACCTACAGTTACTAGAATGGAACCTCAAACAAAGAATGTCGCAGTGCAAACAGATGACAGATGTAAGAAGAGTCTAATCCCAGTTAGGGTAAAGTCAAGACAATTTACCGATGACTTACCTGATTTATGTAGTGTTGAAATGGTCGATAAGTTAGAAAAGCTGACATCTGAAGAAAGAGATGTGAAGAATGACAGCGAAATCATGAAGCCAGGTACATTCTTGTATGCTATGTAGTCAAGCACAGAATTGTAAGAGATATAAACAATGCGGAAAAGTCCATCAAACAATTGCTAATATTTCCGAGCTAGAGACTGTATATGGTATGCTGAACAGTCTAGTGTCAAAAGGAATAGGTGTTCTAGAAGACATAAAGACATTACTTATGACCCAGATGGGAAAGTCAAATCAAAGTAACAAGAATATTATCGATAACGTAGAACAAAGTAACATTCAAGATCAAGTGCAAGATGAGAAACAAGAAGCTGTCACATGCAGAAATCCAGAAAGAACTGAAATGAATTTGCAAAGTCATGTACCGACTCCAGAGTTGAGCGACGTTCCATTAGATAGTGGATATTCAAGAGATGATAGCCTTAGTCAACAAAAGAATCAGGAGCAGCTGAAGCAAGTTACAGCATCAGCACAGATAGATTCAGCAACACAAACAGAGAATTAAGTTGCAGTTTCAGCAACACAAACAGAGAATAAAGTTGCAGTTTCAGCAACACAAACAGAGAATAAAGCTACAGTTTCAGCAAAACAAACAGATGTTGACCTTAACACTGACACATCATGCAGGCATATAAGAACAGCAGTAAGAAGGAATTCTATCAAAACAGGTCCACAAGAAGTACAAGACATAGACACAACAATTAGAAAGCGGGAAATAGAGAAGAGAGTACAGAGCGTTAACAGTGGTCCGAAGGAGAAGAAGAAAATTATCAATGTAGCTAACCCAAGTGAACAGGAGGTGAAGACAGCAATAAAAGACCTATTGGATGGAGTTAGTACTAACACAGTAGTACTACATCGTATACAGAAATATCTGGAGATAAATCTTGATACAGACTTATCGGGAAGACAAGATGAAATTCGCAGACTTGTGGTGAAAGTATTGGATGAACTTGATTACGGGGATGTCAAGATAAGGGATAGACCCTTGTTCTCAGATTCGTCATCAAGTTACTTAGACAGTGTATCATCAGATGAAGAAGATAGAATTTTAGACTCCGTCGAAAATGCAGAAGGATACTTGTCGGTCTAGTTTGATTATGTAATGGACGAAGAAGGCTATTCCTATTATTCGCCGAAATTTATGAAAAATCATCCTGGATGTATAAATGAGATAGAGAAAATTACCAAGAGGTCCGAACCAAGCGTACTTGAGTTAAAAGAAGAAATAAGATACATCCTAAGTGGAGACGACCGCAGCACCTGGCCAACATTGTTGGTGCACAGAAAGTTAGAATTTAAGTTTGATATAGACTTATCACAAAGAATACAGGAAATACGCCAGCTGGTGGCCAATGTCACGCAAGAGGAGGCCTTAGCGGCAAGGAGGAGAGAAATAGGAGTAGTACTAGGAGATAAACTCGGGAGATACAAGAGATAGAGAAACAGAGAGGAAACAAAGTGTTAATGAAGTCAGAATAGTAGAGGGGACTCAAGACATTGTTAAACAGATAGCGTTAGGGGCGCTCAAAAGCAAAGAGGCCATGATGATAAAGTTTCTGGAGATGGTAAATAAGTAAGGAGAATGGGAGAGAGTAGCAGGAGGCTATGAAACTAGAATCATAGCACATGTTACAGAACAATATGGCGGCGGTAGCTGAGCCTTGAGAAGGTTACGTATAATTGGTCTGTACCGCACACAAGACAGAACTGAGTACACCTGACGAATAGGGCATGTGTAATTTATTTAAGCGTTGACTGTGTCTTTCGCTGTATTTGAAAATAGGCCACAAATACGTTGGAGCATTCTGTGATAAGATTTTGTGAATAGATTTGGCTTTGTAGAAGAGAAGGCGCTTTCTTAGTGGTAATATGTTAAGACATGCATATGGGTCTACACTCTGTGTGAGGATTTTGTCTGAAATTAGGCGCACTGCACATTTTTGTAATGAATAGAGTCTTTTAGTCTTGGACATGGTGCAGCCATCCCAAATTGTGGAACAATAGTCTAGATGTGTTTGTATTTGGGATGTATAGAACATTTTTTGGGGCTTCTCATCTAGGAAATGTTTGATTTTAGCTAAGTGTTAAACTTGGTTCTTGTGTGATATTTCACCGGGAAATTAAAATTTTGCAAATTTATTACCCAAACCGAGAACCGTACTCTTTCCTTACAATTTTTTTTCTTACTATTTTTTTTCTTTTTTTTCGCCTGCGCGGGATTAGTCCATTTAGCAGGTAGGGGTTGCGGGTTAGTCTATTATGCATTTTCGCATGTAGGGGTGGTAGCATGCGTCATTTTCTGCATTTCACATTGTTTATGTATTTTTTTTTATGTAAAATTTTTGCCTCGTCTTGGCAAGGCGCGTCCCGTTCAACCTAGTCATCATCATCATCATCATTATCATCATCATCATCATCATCATCATCATCATCATCATCATCATCATCATCATCATCATCATCATCATCATCATCATCATCTTTCAAGTCCCTAAGGAGCATTTGCTTTATACCAAGTCTTCCTGTCCTGTGCCATCAGCTCAAGGTCTTTCTATAATTTCTTCATCCTCTTCTTGTCTGTCATCAGTTCTCTTCTCCGTGTATTCCTTGGTATTCCTCTGCCTCTCTTACCCTGGGGGTTCCAGACCAAGGACTGCCTGGTAAAGCTATAAGCAAGTTTGCTCAGTGTGTATCCTATCCATCTTCAGCGTCTTCTTCTCATGTCTCGTTCTTCTGGCACTTGCCTGGTTCGTGTCATCAGTTGCACATTAGTGATCTTGTCATACCACTACAATCCTTCTATTTTAGACAAGCAACCATTTATGAGAGCGTCCGTGGTTTCAGCGCAGGCTTCTCACGACAAAGGTAGCGGGCTGGAGACATGGTAGCGTCACGCTACAATCTACCCAGCTGTAAGTGGATGGATACCTGACTCTGCTCTGAAAGGTAAAGGCAGCCAGGAGGGGAGCTGGTTATAGCACTACTCTGAGATCATCCAGGTCTGTATTATTGTGGCTTTTCAATGTCGCAATTACTGACTGTGCATCAGTAAAGAAAGCAACTTGTCTCTTTGCGATTTGTCTCTCTGCGCTTTCTTCTGTCAATATAACCTCTGCTACAGTTTTCAGGGCCTCTGTCTCTGCTCTGAAGTTGTTAGAGAATCGTCCTGTCGCCACTGACAGCCTTTTTTCTGCACCAGTGCTTAAGATCAGAAAGATACCCCCACCTCCATTTTCTGTTGCATTTGTTTCTGATCCATCTGTGTATGCATGGGTCCAGATGTTGCGTGGATAATGTTTCTCTATGTATTTTGTAAACGACTGTGACTGACGAAGGAATCCAAATACATCATTCAACTTTTGATAAGCTTTCTGGCGTTTTGACAAGGTATAGAGCAAGCTATCAATAAGGACAAGAAATGTTCTGCTTTTAAACTGCTGAAAAGGCGTTTGAGATTCATCAGTTGTGCTGGAACCACTGAAATCATCATACTCTCGATTTCGTTTGTGTTTTCTTCGAGTTTGTTCTTGATAATGTTCACACTCAGTCACATCCTTGGCCTTTTGCTCTATGTCTGCAAAAGTAGACCGCATAGCTTGAATATACCCCCGCAGGGATTCATAGAGTGCACAAGCTGTATTCAAATCGTGGATAGAAGATTGCAAAGAAACACTGGTCATTTGAAAACGGTGTAATACTTGATCCCACAGTTTATAACTTCATCATGGTAGAAATGTGACAGGGTGGGCGAGATGATGATGATGATTATATTGTGATGTGTGATCACTCTCTTTTCACACTCGCACCGACCCGAACAACAATAAAACTCTTGATTCTAGAGGCAGGGGCTGTATTTATTTTTACAACCCATTCAGTGATTCAGCAAACATTAAACAAACCAAACACTAAACAAAACAAAACAAAACAAAACACCCAGCATGTGCCCGATTGCTAGTGTGCTCAAGGCATTTACAGCTTGGCTCTGTGTGTCTTACTTCGTCTGTTCTCTCTGGGCGGCTGTGGCAAAGAAGGCCCGCTTGCCGGCCGCTATCTCTTTTATAAGCCCAGGTCGAATCACTCAATTTACTGCGCGCTAGGCGTATTGATTTAGCCGCATAAACAACACTCGCGATTTTTGCTCTACCAGGCATGAAAACAGATATACACAACTATTTCTAGAGCAAAAACACCACTATCAAATATAACACACAACTATGCACCAAAACTAATTTCTAGGCGTTATTATGGCCTTTTCATCAATCTTGAAGAATTTACATCCCAGCATGCTTCGCGCACATCGAAAATGTGGGCGATAAATGTGCCACTCACAATGAAGGGGGAAGCTGGGGTGTCTTCTTGTGAAGGGGTAAGCCGGGTGTCTTTCCGGCCCTATCACAGAAAGTAGACAACGAGCCTGTTGACGACACTCTGTCTTCTGATCATTGCTATCTGAAATATCATCCAAGACTTGTTTTATTGCAGAAAAGCTGTGTAAAAGTGCTTCTGTTGCATCTACCCGAGCGGACCACCTGGTATCTGACAGTCTTTTCACAAAGGGCAAATAGGACTTATTATGAGTACCACCAGCACATAATGCAGTAGAAAGGAGACCCTACCGGTAGGTAGAAGCAAAAAAGAAGGTGTACAGCCTTTCAAAAAATCCAAAGAAAATGACTGCTTCTGTACGCAAACAGTTAGGATAAAAGTAATAAAGAGTCACACTAAGTCACCCTGTTATGCTCTTTCTCTCATAATTTCGTGACATCAAATGAAAAGGCGCTAAAGATGGCATACATCACAAGATCATTGGTTTAACGCTCGTATTAGAAGATGACCAAAAAATGATGTACATATTTATTTGCGCGGGGCCCTAAAAGCGCGGGGCTCGTAGCATATGCTTCTTTTGCTACTACGTTAATCCGGCTCTGATTAGGTAAATATTTGACAAGGATCAGTGCATAGTGAGGGAGGGGACTAAATCCCCACCCAGCCCTCTCCACCCAGCCCTCCACACCCAGCGGTGAAAACAAATAAAGGATTTCTTGCCAGGGTACAGTTTTGTTGGTTTTGTAGGCCCTTAACAGGAACGTGGTGCAGTTTTGTGGGCCCTTAAAAGGACCGTGGAGGGTGTAGTTTTTTGGGCTCTGAAAAGGACCGTGGTAGGTGCAGTTTTGTGGGTTTTGTGGGCCCTGAAAAGGACCGTGGGGAGTGTAGTTTTGTGGGCCCTGAAAAGGACCGTGAGGGGAACAGATCGCCAAGGATCGCTGAAGCTTGGCACATATCAGGACATACACATGTTCGTTCGTAGCTGCATAATTTAGAGAGGAGGCCAAAATTCTGCAATGTTAAGCAGGATATTGTCGAACGGGTCTGACTGACAAACTTTATTCCGATGTCGCCACGAAAATTCACACATGTAGGAATCTAACATGTGTCTGTGTGTTCCGTTCTGACGTTTGTTGCGTTCTTTCGCAGATTTCCACAACCTCTCTATTCGTTGAGTATGTGCCCCTGTATTTGGGTCGACAAAATTTGCAGAATGATTCACGGTTTGGTGAGTTAAACATGGCAAATTCTGAATGGTACTATATGCGCGCTATTGATCAGACACAACTGTCGTACCAGGACGAATGTTGGCTATGATAAGGGGCATAAGTATAGCCGCTGAGCGGTCCGGCACTGCAACCATTAAAAACTCACTTGTTTCACAACACAGGCTAACAAAATACCCACTGTTGTGGAAATACACAACCGACGTTATTTTTCTGCGTGTGAACACACTTTCATCTATCTCTACCGTCGTATTGGGACCGCCAATTACAGCGGGATTTGCAATTAGTACATTTGCACAAACCTCACAGAGGTTGCTGTTCCATTTAATGGCAGCTTGATTGGTAATTCCTAGCTCTGATTTACAGAAATCAATGCTAGTCATCTTTTTACTCCATCAGTAAATGAACAGAATAATCTGCCTGAAGGACAGCCGTGCGCCCTGTAACCATGTGCCAGAACGAATAGGTATATCCTGCTTACATATGTGACATCTCTAACGATCTTGGCGAACTGTCAAGGACAAACTCATCTGGTGATTGTTAGCACACTGTCGGACGGTGTGTAGAATGCCCCGATTCTGCAAAAACTTCTCACAGTTCTCTTTGTTACGTGTAAAATCTGAAACCTCCAGGAAATTCATTTTCCACGTCTCTGGACACTGCTATCAAATGACAAATGGGTCTGTCGTAAGCGTGTCATCTAAGAATGCAGAAGGAACACGTCTAGTTGATATTATCATACATTTTGTTTTAATGATATTTATTTGAATGCAATTTACATTGCTCCACTTGATAAGATTGTCTGTGTCGCTTATTAATAATATTTCTAGCGTGTTGCAACTTTTATCACTGGTATAAATGGTACAGTCATCGGCAAAAAGCTCGCAGGATGAGTACTTGATGTGTAGTGGGAGGTCATTTATGTAAATGGTAAAAAAAGTAGAGGGAAGAGAATAGAACCCTGAGGAACACCGGTGTCAATAATAGCTGGGCTTGACAAGGAGTTATTGTACCACACTACTTGCTGTCTGTCGGACAGGAATGATTTAAGTAATGTCCTTAGTTTAAAGTTAACTTTCATTGTTTCTAATTTTCTTATTAAAACAGCGTGATCTAACATGTCAAATGCTTTCCTAAAGTCTACAAAGATTGCTCCACATATGTTATCGTTATTGATGTTTAGGTGCAAGTTGTCTATCATCTTAGAGCTGTGTGGCATGAATGATTTTGTCTAAAAACTGACTGACTGTCAATTAGCAAGTTATTACTAACTACGTACTGTAGTGTTGCTTTATGTATGTGTTTTTCTAGTGGTTTATAAAGCGATGATAAAAGAGAAATTGGTCTATAGTTACCAAGGTTACTGTTATCTGACGAGCCAGGTTTGAAAAGAGGATATACTTTGGCAATCTTAAAGGCCGAAGTAAAAATAACTTTTAGCGATACATTGATTATATATATAAGTTAGTGAATCACTAATAGCTGGTGCGGCGTAACGCAGTATTCGATTACTAATTCCATCAAGCCCTGATGAGCTATTATCTTTAAGGCCAATAAGATAGTTATGCACTTCATTAACTGTCATAAAAGGAATGTCGGGTGGAACTGAGTTTGTACATTTGTTCTCACAGAATTCTGAAAGTTTGTCTAAGTCTTTATACGAAGGTGGTATTGTGGATTTCAGACTGTTTATTTCTGCTTGAAAGTGATTGCTGAAGTCTGTGTAAGTAAATGAGGTGTTGGAAGAGAATGAATCTGGTGCATTACGTTTTTTCGCTAAGGTGTTAATTGCCTTCCATATTTCCTTACTATTTGATTTGTTCTGAAAAATATTTCTAAAGTGATTTTTCTTTTCTTTGCGAATTAAATATTGAACCTTGTTCCTGTATACCCTGTATGTGTTGAGGTCCTTATTTTTGTGCACTTGATCTCTATGCGTCATAGCCTCCAACACTTCCTGCGTGATCCACGGAGATTTTAATTGTCGTTTGATGCGAATTTTCTTAGCTGGTACGTGCGTGTCAAAAACACTATAACAATTTTTTGTCCAGTATGCAATAGCGTCATCCGGATCAGGAAGTTGGTAAACATGGGCGAGAGGTGCAGTTAGCAAGTCATTTAAAAATAATTCCCTACTGAAATGTTTGAAACTTCTAAATTTAATACTTACATGTTTATTTTTGGGAACTTTACATTTATTCTTTGACCATGTACAGCATACTGGATAGTGGTCACTCATTGCAATATTAGGGACAGTGCGTTCTATGATGTTTTCTGGGCAAGTTACGTAGATGTGGTCGATTAGTGTGGATGATGCTTGTGTAACTCTTGTAGGCTGGTTAACTATTTGTTTTAAGTTGTACGAAAGTATTATATTTTTCCATGTTAGATTTGAATTGTGTGCATCGATATTGAAATCACCAAGAAAAACAACCTCCTTGACTGTGGCACATACATTGTCCATCATTATTGTGAAATCTTCGTACCAGATAGGTCCTGCACTAGGATTTCGATAAAGATATCCCACCAGAAATGGGCTCTGATTTGGTTGCTTTATTTCCAACCATACACATTCTATCTCTGCTGTCTCTAAGTCGTTTCTGCGGCGAAAATTGAGAGAAGTGGAAATATAAACTGTCATACCTGTCTCTTGTGTTTTTCTTGCGTCTCGCCGAACAGTTTTAAAACCATTTAACGCAATGTCATCGTCTGTTTTTCTGTCATTTAGGCGACTTTCTGAAAGTGCAAAAATGTGAACATTCTTATTTAGAATGTGTGTAAGTTCGGGGAGTTTACCTAGAAGATGGTAAATTTTCAGATGACCAAGTCGTAGACCAACCTTTTGAAGCCACGGTACATAATTACCAGCCATGTTTGTATAGAAAAAAAGAAATATATATATATTTTTTTTTAATTACAAGTTAAAAAGCAGTTCATCATCATCTCATCTCAACCCATAACCCGTCATGGGTCGTAGGGGTGCCATGGTGGAAGCATCAACAGACAGGGTCCTCCACTGCTCTCTATTCTCAGCAATGCGTACAAGTGTGGAGAAACCGTGTCCTGCCCATTCTTTGATGTTATCAGCCCAGGATTTTCTTTGCCTTCCTCTTCTCCGTTTACCTTCGACTGTTCCCTGGAGGATCGTTTTCGAAAGGGAGTCATGACGAGTTACATGCCCAAACCAGGCAAGCTTTCGACGTTTCACTATTGACAAAAGTGGTTCTTGATGGCCTGCATAGGTGTTTATCTTCTCTCTAACATAGACATTTGTTTTGTGCTCTTTATAGCAAATGCGCAAAATTCTTCTATAACATTTATGCTCGAAAGCCTGAATCCTTCGCTCCGTATCTTCAGTTAGTGTCCAGCCCTCACACCCATACAAGAGAATAGATAATACAAGTGATTTGTATAATTTGATCTTCACAGGAAAACTGATGTTACTTTTCCAGATCACATTCAACCTTGTCATGGCAGCTGAGGCCATCTCAAGTCTTGTCTTGATTTCTTTATTTGATCTTCCATCACTACATATAGTGGACCCGAGATATTTAAAGGTGTTAACTTCTTCTAACGTTTGCCCATTTAACGTAATGTTGGTCGGAACATGTTTCTTATGGCTATTCACCAATATCTTGCTTTTTTCTATATTAATTTCCATCCCATATGTTCTTGTTACTTTCTCCAGTCTAGAGGTAAGGTCTTGAAGTTCTGATTCTGTTCCAGCTATCAGATCAATATCATCAGCAAAACGTAGATTACACAGAGGTCGGCCTCCAATCGATATGGTTGATTTATAATCGCAGAGAGCCTCCTGCATAATATGTTCTAGATAAATGTTAAAGAGCACTGGTGACAGGATACATCCCTGGCGAACTCCTACAGTTGTTTTGAAAAAATTCTCCAATGTCATTGCTTGCAAAAACAGCACTGCTTGCGTCCTTGTATAGTGCTTCAATGATATCTATGATGTTGGTATCAAAATTGAATTTTCTCATTATTTGCCATAAACCTTCATGCCAGACTCGATCGAAGGCTTTTGTGAAATCGATGAAGTTATGGTATAAATCATGTTGATGCTGGAGATGTTTTTCGATCAGTAATCTAATATTGAAGATTTGTTCTGAGGTACTTCTTTTTGGTCTAAAGCCAGCCTGTTCCTCTGACAAGATTTCTTCTGATTTCTGTTTTATTCTGTTCAAAAGTATCCTTAACATCACCTTACTTGGATGACTAATAAGGCTAATGGTTCTGTAGTTCTTGCACATTTTTAGATTTCCTTTCTTTGGAAGCGGTATTACTAATGACTGCGTCCATTCTTTTGGCCATATGGAGTAAAAAAAGCAGTTATACACACAAAAAAGCACAAAGTATTTTTACGAATTAATACTTTACCAAGGAAGTGGAATGCAAGGAACGAGAAATTGCAGGAAATACAATATTAAAATAATTAGTACAACTAATAAAAACATTTCAACTGAGTATATGAAAATTGTCACAAAACAATCAGGCTTACAACATATCACACCAGAACTGCTCAACGCTACAAATTGAAGTTAAACGAGAGATGGAAGAAATTAATAATTGTCACAATTCAGACAAGTAAACAACACTTCGCACCTTAACACCGTTAATTCTAACAAATTAAAGCTACGCGTGATAACAAGAAATTGAAATTGTAACAAAATAACCAATCAAAGAAAAATCCTAGAGGATATTAACCGATAAATTGAGAATGATCCGAACTAGTAAAAGTCCTGATTATTTTTACCGTTGTATTAAAATATCAACAAATGCTCAAAGAGTGAAGGCTTTAGTCACAGAGATGTAGTGAGGCAAAGTGTTTGTTCGTCAATAACTGATGTCTCTGCCGGGCATATAATAGGGGTGACGTTGGGCAGTCATCATTAATGCTTGTCTAAGTGACGCAGGGCTGAATTGCATCAGACAGACAAGTTCAGGGTTCCATTGAGGACGAAGATAAGAAATAGGGGAGGAAGTATGGTGATCTCTGATTTCTTCCGTCCTTGTTTTAGCGTTGGTAAGACTATTCTGAGCCTGGGACATTGTAATACTGTTGGTAGAGGTATCTGAGTGGGGCTGCCTTGTGACTAATGGGGGAAATATGGTATCATAAGATTCGGCTTCCTGATTGAAAGTTGCGTTGTGATATCTGGAAGGCTGTCTGCTTGCAATAGGTGTGCTTCCTTGAGGGGCAGTGTGGCAGAGATATTATGATTAATAGATTTCAGATATCTATTCTTTATTCTACACTTGTCTTTTACATTTCTTTCGCTCTTTTACCTTTTTTTCGCATACGCTAGATTGTTAGCAATTCAAACCTTTGTAATTTCCTTTCTAATTTAGCAACGCATTTTATTGCGGTTAGCCAAGTTCTTTGATGAGAGATCGAATCGTGTTAATTCGTTCTCGACAGGAATAATAAGGAAGACCATTGTCTATCACTTTTCCCTGATCTGCTCGCCTATAAGTTAAGTATTCACGGTGAAAGATTTGAGATCAAAGACGAGCTCGCTTATATTGCGTTTATGACCATAGTCTGCAGGCAGAATAGTGTGAGTTCTCGAGCAAAGAAAATCTCGCACGGTCTGGTAAATCATGTTACACAAGATCTAAAAGAGACTGTTCGCTCGATTTGCCTGAATCTGGTTTCGGTTTCGATGTGAAGAATTCGCTTGATTTTGCAGATTGAACGTAGAAATTCCCCGAGGTGTTATCAGTGTTAAGTCTGGCATATTCTGGTTTTCGGGAAATAGCGTAGCATTCTTTGTCAGTTTCCTATATTTAAACCCCAGCAGTTTAGACTTCATTCATTCAGACTCCGCAGTTTCTCTAGACATATCTAGATTCGTTTCTAGATTAATTTATTAAGTATAATCTCAGTTTGCGTTGGAGAATAGTCTTAAGTACTTCTGTGTGAGGTAAAAATATATTGATTAGTATTGTCGAGTGTTTATTGCAAGTTCGAATTATATCTTCACTAGATTTTTGTGCAGAGTGATTTGCCAGTTAGGCTAGTCATTCTAATTCTCTAAGTTACTGTGTTACAGTGGATAGCAGAATAAATTATAAATTCTAGCTAAAAATTCATTTAGCTATAAATAAATATAATTAAATTGCTAATAACCAGTCAGAGAATATATTTAACTAACTAAGTAAATGCACTGATTCATCATTTGAGTATTGACGGAATATGTACGTATTTCTAATTCAGGATGATTGATTTGTTTTAAATGACTAGATTTATTTAACGGGTGTTTTAAACGATGAGACAAGCTCTAAGCTTATAGTTTCTGATTTAAGTTAAATAACCTTAGTGAATATTGTATTTTACTCGAGGGTAGGATAGGATGTGTGTATAATATTATGATTAAGTTTCTGTATGTTTCTTTATCTTTTATACAGTATATGGGTCAAACCCAAAATCTACCAGCGGTTTCAGTATATATATATGAGAATAACCTACAAGAAACATTTTGTATTTAAATACGTGGGTGTCAAAGTTACAACCTGTCTGGCATTGTGTTTGCACCAAGAAAGAGACATAGTACCCATCTCACGAACTTTAAGACTAAATGCAGTAACTGGGCCTATCGAGCCAGATTCTATTTCTTCCCTAAATCTCATGTACATTCAGCCCCTGTGGCCAAAAAAAAATACAAACAGTAACATTTTCGACGTTTGAACAATTGTGGTGTGACCAATAATTTTATATTGAGAGAAGTTACCAACCTGTCATTTCCTAAGTACTGGAAAACTCGAGATTCTAACATTGTGAGCCCATTAAAAATGTCTTACCTGAACTGATTCAAGTGACATAAACAGTAATCCTAAAATATAGTTGTAAAGTGAACGCTCCCCGGAACATTGAATGAAACCTGTATCTGCAGAGCTGGGGTTCTCTTTATCAAAAAGAACATGGATTCACGGTGTGTGTGTCCTAAAGTTTGCGCCTGAAGGTGTAAGACATCAAGTTTGTACGTAAGAAAGAATGTCAGTGGCAACTGATGAATAAACAGAGAGAAAGCAGGACTGAGTGATTCCCTTATGGTATAATTTATGCACCCACTTTGTGTTTTCTTTATGCAAGTTTGTTGCTAATGATGTTTTCCTCTTAGAATAGATTAATATATCAACTCTGATCTTAACTGTAGTGGGAAATCCTAGACCATAACGTATAAATCTGTGACTCTTTGGGGCTATACCTTTTCTGCTAACGGGATCGTGGGCTCAACAGAGGGGCAAAGGATAACACCTATGGGTCTATTCTTTTAGTAATTCATTAACTTATGTGTATTTATATGTTATTGATATTCACACTTATGGTTGTGCTGAATTTTCTAACGACAAATAAAATTTACATAAACTTATTCATGTGTGTAGGTCAGCTCGTCCCAAAATATCTATATTCCATTGTTATAGTTTTCACGTCTGTGCGTCTAACTGTCGTCACTTATATATATATATATATATTATAGTAGACTGTCTGACTAATCTAGATCTGTTGTAGAGATAGGCTGACCGAGAGAAGCTTCTCGAGTGTCAGGGACAGACTCTATTATTTTCCACCATCTCACTCGTGAAAAATCTATTTCTAATATTATCTCCTACTGAGCTACCACCTGTTCTAGTTCTATTCAGAAAGGACCAATCTATGTCGTAATTCCCCTATCACAAATCTACGACAAATGGTTTCTCGTCTAACGGGATTTTTAACTTAGAATAGGAAGACCAGGCAGGATTAGTTTTCTTTATTCTGAAATAGAGTAAGAGTGTGATGTCTCGTGAGTTTTAGTATCTTTAAAAATAACTATCCTCTAGACTAACGATCTGTTTATGGGCTTGCTGACCACACTAATAATAATTGTTTTTCCACAGTATTATTGAGTATTATACATTTTAATTTACAGGGTGATTTTGTCGGAAGATATATTATGTATTGATTTTGTAATACTAAACCGCTAGTAGAGTTTGTGATTGTGTAACAATCACAGGGTTTTTGAAGCAGAAGGTGCTTTGAACTAAGTTAAGGAGTGCGTTCGGACTATTTTTTCGTCCAGTTAATTGCCTCCCTTACCCGATCTGACTTCAGGGGTGAACTTGTAGTGGATTTAACAATTAAGGGAATTTTTTTCTCCAAACACTTTTGCAATAATTGTTTAGTTTCCACTGTAGCAACTTATTTTGTTAGTGATTAATCTTAACTACCATTTATTTGGCATAGTCGCTTGTACTTAGAGCCTTTATAACCATTAATAGCAGCGATAGTTAGATAACTAATATTATAGGAGGAGGTACCTAGTAAAATATTGTATCTTTTTGTTTTGTAATTTCTCGTAAATGGTGTTGTTCGTCCATCACAAGTGATGAAGACCACTCTGTTCATCCAATTATTAGGATGTTAGGATAGTCTATGAGTACGAAGGTGACTGATGAGCCCGATGCGGGCCTGGAAGGATCTCGGACAGTGTGGGCAGGGAATGTTTGCTTCATGTGAAGGTTTTGTTTCACGATCTTTTCTAGCTTGTCTCCGCTGTTCCGCTGCTGCTCTTCTGGATGATTCGCATGCCGCTGCACCTTTACGAAGAGATGTGCGCCAGGCAGTTCGGTCTTGCGCAGCAGCTTCCCATGTGTCTGGGTTTATGTCAAAGGTTTTTAATGAAGCCTTAAGCGTGTCTTTGAAGCGCTTTTTCTGGCCACCATGGGAGCGTCTACCCTTCTGCATCTCACCATAAAAGAGTATCTTTGGCAGTCGATGGTCTGGCATGCGGACTACATGACCTGCCCAGCGAATCTGTGACTGCATCAGAATAGTATCGATGCTAGGGATACCAGCTCTGTCAAGAACGGCGGTATCTTGAATCTTGTCTTGCCATTTGATGTTCATTATCTTCCTGAGACAGACTGTATGGAAGTGGTTGAGCTTTTTTACGTGGCGCCTGTATACAGTCCATGTTTCACATGCATAAAGCAGCACTGGAAGCACCGCAGCTCTGTATACCTTCAGCTTTGTCTGTAGACTAATGCCACTTCGATGCAAAACGTTGGTGTATAGTCTGCCAAATGTGCTGCTGGCTTTGGAGATCCTGGTGTTCACCTCATCATCAATGACGATGTTCTGGGATAGTGTACTACCAAGGTATGTGAACCTGTTCACAGCATTCAGTTTCTCACCATTTACCTTGATGACTGGCTCAGTATAAATTGTGCCAGGAGCTGGTTGGTACATGATTTCTGTTTTCCCCGTGTTGATGGTAAGCCCAAAGTTGGAGCAGGCTTCGGAGAATCTATCAACGATACGCTGCAGATCAGCCTCTGAGCCAGCACTGAGGGCACAATCGTCAGCAAACAGAAGATCCCTGATGGTGTGTGATTTGACCTTGGTTTTTGCTTGAAGCCTCCTAAGGTTAAACAATTTTCTATCAATACGATATATGATGTCGATTCCTGTGTCCCCGTCTCTGAAAGCATCAGTCAGCATAGCAGAAAACATGATACTGAAAAGCGTCGGTGCACGTACACAACCTTGTTTAACTCCATTTGAGACTGGGAAAGGCTCTGATAGCTCACCGTTTTCCTGAACTCTAGCCTGCATTCCATCATGCAGCTGCTGCACTATTGTGATAAATTTCTTTGGGCAGCCGTATTTTGCCATGATCTTCCATAGACCCTCTCTACTGACCGTGTCGAACGCCTTTGTCAAGTCGATGAAAGCTGTGTACAGGTCACAGTGCTGTTCTTGGCATTTTTCTTGAAGCTGTCTTGCAGCGAACCCCATATCGGTGGTTCCACGTTCTTTCCGGAATCCAAACTGACTTTCAGGTAGAAGACCTTTGTCAAGATGAGCCGTAAGGCGATTAAGAAGGATTCTGGCAAATATCTTCCCAGCGATTGATAGTAGTGAGATGCCTCGATGATAGTTACAGTCTTGGCGATTACCTTTACGTTTATAAAGATGTATAATTGACGCATCCTTGAGATTGTGTGGGATAGTTTCACTCTGCCACATTTGCTGGAAGATCATGTGAAGTTTCTCTATCAGAACTGTACCGCCATCTTTATAGACCTCAACAGGAATTGAATCGGAGCCAGGGGCCTTTCCACTAGAAAGTTGACGAATCGCTTTTTGAGTCTCCTCCAAAGTCGGTGTATCATCTAGTGCTTCATTTATAGGAATTTGGGGCAGTCGGTTGATGGCTTCATCGTTAATAGATGATGGCTGGTTCAGAATATTATTAAAGTATTCGACCCAGCGTTGGATAATTTTTTCCTTGTCTGTAATTAGTGTTTTTCCATCTGCATTAAGGAGGGGAAATGATCCTGATGATGTTGGACCATAGACCGCTTTGAGTGCATGGTAAAAAGTTTTCAAGTCATGGCTGTCAGCAAAGCCTTGGAGCTCATCTGCTTTATTACTCAGCCATGAATCCCGCATCTGGCGTAGTTTATGTTGGACGATTCTACGCATGTTGTTGAAAGCGTCTTTCTTGGATGTAGATTTTGGATCATTTAAATATGCTTTATGGAGATGGTGTTTCTCAGCCAACATCTTCTTTATATCATCTGAGTTCTCATCAAACCAGTCATTTTGTTTCTTGATGGCGGGACCCAGGACCTCTGTAGCAGTGTTGTAGATCTGCTCGCTTAGGGCTGTCCAATTTGTTTCCGCACTTTGGCCGTCTAACGAGATAGATTTGAGACGGTCTTCTAGGGTGTCAGTGAATGACTGTTTAATTTTTGTCTTCTTTAGTTTGGTAATATCCAGCCTTTTTTGAGTTTTCTTTCCCTGAGGGCGCCTGGCAGGTTGGATACGAATTTTAAGTTTAGACACAATGAGGCGATGATCAGTCCAGCATTCGGCACCACACATGGACTTGGTCACCCGGACATCTTGCCTGTCCTTCTTCCTAACAGTTACATAGTCAATTAGGTGCCAATGGTTCGAGCGAGGGTGCATCCAGGAGGTCCTGTTGCGGATAGGAAGTCGAAAAATGGTGTTGGTGACAAGGAGGTTATGTTCTGCGCAAGTCTGGAGGAGAAGAAGTCCATTGCTGTTACAGCGACCCACGCCGTACTTTCCGATAGTGCCATTCCATGAGATGTTATCTGAGCCTACTCTTGCATTAAAGTCACCAAGAATAATAAGCTTATCTGCTTTGGGAACTGATGCAATAACTGCATGTAGTTCTTCTTAAAACTTATCCTTGACGTCATCCTGGTTTGTCATAGTTGGTGCATACGCGCTAATGATGGTGGCATGTTTCCTTCCATAAAGCAGCGGGATCTTGACCGTCATGAGTTGGTCATTTAATCCCTTTGGGGGCTCCGCTAGCTTGCCAATAATTGCTGTTTTGATTGCAAATCCAACCCCTGCTTCTCGTCTTTCTTCAGTTCCTCTTCCGCTCCAATAGAATGTATAACCTGCACCCTTTTCGCAAAGTTGGCCCTCGCCTGCAAGTCGAGTTTCACTCAGTGCTGCTATGTCAATGTTGTATCTGGCCAGTTCTCTCCCAATCAGGGCAGTTCGCCTCTCGGGTCTGTTTGTGTTAAAGTCTTTGTCGAGTAGAGTGCGCACATTCCATGCGCCTAGAATGAGGGGGAAAAATCTGTCCTTTCTTTTTCTTATGTGTCGCCCGCTGAAGTAGGGTACCCACCAACCGCGGTAAGCTGGTTAGGTAATGGTGGAGCAGGCAATGTTTAGGGCACCTTTTCTAGCCCCTTCCTCATGCCATGGAGGTGAGCAGTGCTTTCCTAAAGAGGGCTGCTCAGTCACTCAGGGGGCTGCGGAATCCCACTGCTGCTCCGATCAGTGGAAGACGACCATATGGCCTGAGCCGCCTGTGTGTAGGTCTGCGACTACGACTGCCAGCGCACCCACGCCTGCCGCTTCGCCACTCGCCCATCGCCACAGGATTTGTTGTGAGTGGATGGATGAGTGGATGAGTGGATGAAAGAGTGACTTGCGCAGTGATTTGGTTTAAAGTGAGGAAGAATTGCGCAATTCGTCGACCTCACTCTCTCGCCTGGGTCCATCTTAATCCAGTGGCAAGACAAGTCAAGACGACTGGAGATGAAGTCAGGTGCAGTGGATGACTATGGCTTTCTACGTGCCTCGCCATGCTCCTTACGCTCCACAGCGCGTTGCTGGTAATCGCCGTCATGCCCGTTGAACCAACAGGTGGTTTCTTCCGCGCAGTCTACCGAATCTAGTCTTCGCATGCATGGGTAGGCAGACCCTAACTCACCGAAGGTTTATAACCAGTCGGCTACCCTCACCTAGTTTAGCCGGCCTGTCAAAGCCGTTTCTTACTTCCTTCTTGATTAACACTCAGTCAGTTATTTACAATTGCACAGCGGGCAAAGCTTAGGCAGATGCTCAGAGAGAAAGCAGGGGAAGAGGGATTGGACGGAGAGGAAGCAAAAGCTTTTGTCAGGGACGAACTTGACAGATACGATGCGGAGAGGAAAGTAGCCGAAGCTAGAGAGCAGAAGAAGAAGGATGAGGAAATGGAAATTCGCAGGGCGAACGAAAGAGAGAAGGAGAGACAACAGGAGGAAAGAGAGAAGGTAAGGGAGGAAAGAGAGAAGGAGAGACAGCACGAGGAAAGAGAGAAGGCAAGACAGCACGAGTTAGTGCTTAAAGCTCTAGAGGTCCAAAGCCGTGGGGCTGCCTCTACCTCCAGCAATTGAGAGTCTTCTCCTCATTCTTCCTTAACTGATCCTTCTAACACTCAATCTCCTCAACTCACCGCTTTGTCTTTCACTCTAGAATCTTTCCCTTGTCCTAATGAGAAGATTTACACGTGGCTAGAAAAAATTGAGAAAATGGCAATTCTGTACGGTTTAGAGAGGTCGCGTTGGTGTATGAAACTTTCTCAGGCCCTAAAAGGGTCTGCTTACGATGTGTATGCAAAACTGGAAAGCAGCCAACAAGACAATTACGACGTGTTGAAGAAAGCTTTGCTTGAACGGTTTGAAATGAACGTTCGAAAATTTTTGCAACTGTTCCGGAACAGCAGGAAGGAGAATTCTGAAACTTCTCAGCAGTTCTCTTCTCGTCTGAAGGGATACTTAACAAAGTGTCTGGAGCTCTCGCAGCTTGTTTCTATCTATGAAGCACTTGAGGAATTTGTTTTAACTGAACAAATTAAAAACACGTTGTCAAGTGACACCCGCAGATTTTTAGCTGAGCAGGGGGCCGAAAAGCTTGAAGATATTTTGGAAAAGTCTGTGCGATATCATAATGCGCTGGCCGAACTGCCGGCCACAAAACGTAAATCGACAGAAGAGCCTTTTCGAGAGAATAATCTAGACCAATTTTCTCATTCTTCTCACCAAAATAACCACAGAGAAACTGGGCCCCAAAACCCCCCTCCTGAAAAGTCTAAGTTCTACAAAACAAAACAGTCTGATCAACTCAACCGTCCCACATGGCAGCGCGGTCAGAAAGGACAGGGTGACAAAGGGAAAACCCCTGAGCACGGGACATATAATCAGAGCGAGCACACCGAGCCTAAACGCATCGGATGCTTGCTAACAATCTCGAAAGGTAGAATTAATGTCAGTGATTCTCAACCTGTGGGAAACAGACCCTCAACGCGAGGTACTGTTATTTTGAACGCTTTTTCAACTTTTTGTTTATTTGACACGGGGCTTTCTTATGATTGCATTTTTGCCATGCACCTGGTCAAACCCGGTCAAGAGACAGGAGAAGCCGTCTAACTTTGTGGAGTTTCTAAGAGTGATGCACCTACAGCGCATCTCACCGCATTGGTTGAGATCCACTCTGATTTTGTCAGAGGTGTGATCAAAGCGGCTGTTATGGATGACCCCATCTACCCAGTCATACTTGGCGGTAGATATGTGTTTATTGGGAAACCGGAAGAGCCGATTGTGGCAGCAGTAACCACAACAGGGCAAACCAAGAAGGAACGGGAGCCTGCGCCAAATTTGTTGCCGAAGTGTTGACCCTACCTTGCAGCCCTGCTTTAGGAAACTGCCCATGGCTAAGGACCCCTGACACAACGGGGACATTTTTTCTAAGGATGGCGTACTTTATCGAAGAATGGGCAAAACTGAACAAGGTTTTAATCAGCTCCTAGTACCGAAACAGTTCTGAAGCCAAATCCTAGAAATGGGGCACTCTCTTCCCTTTAGCGGACATATGGGACAGAACGCCACAAATCAGCGTATATCTACTCATTATTGGTGGCCAGGAATAAATACTGATATTATCAGGTATGTGAAATCCTGTGCCCAGTGCCAACGTGAGCCACCCAAGCAACGGACACCCGCAGTTTCCATGGGTGAAATGCCAATAATGGGAACACCATTTGAACGGGTGGCGATAGACATTTTAGGGCCCTTACAAAAGACTAAAAGAAGGAACAGGTTCATCTTGACCTTGGTCGACACATGCACTATGTGGGCAGAAGCTGTACCGCTAACATGCGCGGATGCCAAGCATGTCGCAGAAGCACTCGTGCAGATCTTTACTCGGTTGGGATTCCCTCAACAAGTGTTGACGGAAAACGGATCCCCATACCGTAACCTGTTAATGGATCAGATCGTTAAGATCTTGAGGAACCAGAGCATCTACACAAGCCCTTATAATCCGGCCGGAAGTGGGATCGTAGAACGTGTCAACGGAAACCTCAAAATGATGTTAAGTAAACTGGGACAAGTGAAACCTGAAGATTGGGATCTTTGTATTCTGCAGCTTTATTTGTCTACAGAGAAGCCCCACATATTTCCACAGGATTTCTCCCAGCTACACTTTTATTCGGCAGACCTATTAAGGGGCCGCTTGAAGCCTTACTTCAGTCGCTGACAAACCAGAAGGCTGATGAGACAGTCGTCTCATCCAGTAAATATGTGTCGGATTTAAAGGAAAGATTAAAACTAGGATGGGACTTAGCAACGACCAACTTTAAGCGAGCACGCGCAAAGCACGCAAACTGATACAGGAAAGTTGCGAAAGAAAGACAATTGCAAGCAGGAGAGAAAGTTTTGTTGTTACTCCCCACCGGGAACAACAAACTACGTATCGGATGGCAAGGGCCGTTTACCGTCCTTAAAAAAGATTTCAAAGCCTAACTACCAGATCTCTATTAAACGAAAGGAGAAGGTCTACCATGTAAATCTGTTAAAGAAATACTTGGAAAGACCAAGTCATAAAAGTAGACATGGAATGGTTCCATATCTTAAAGGGCGGACGTCTGTGGCAGAGATATTATGATTAATATATTTCAGATATCTATTCTTTATTCAACACTTGTCTTTTATCTTTCTTTCGCTCTTTTACCTTTTTTTTCGCATACGCTAGATTGTTAGCAATTCAAACCTTTGTCATTTCCTTTCTAATTTAGCAACGCATTTTATTGCGGTTAGCTAAGTTCTTTGATGAGAGATCGAATCGGGTTAATTCGTTCTCGACAGGGATAATAAGGAAGACCATTGTCTATCACATTTCACTGATCTGTTCGCCTATACGTTAATTATTCACGGTAAAAGATTTGAGATCAAAGCCGAGCTCGCTTATGTTGCGTTTATGACCATAGTCTGCAGGCAGAATTGTGTGAATTCTCGAGCGAAGAAAATCTCGCATGGTCTGGTAAATCATGTTACACAAGATCTAAGAGAGACTGTTCGCTCGATTTGCCTGAGTCTGGTTTCGGTTTCGGTGTAAAGAATTCGTTTGATTTTGCAGATTGAACGTAGAAATTCCCCGAGGTGTTATCAGTGTTAAGTCTGGCATATTCTGGTTTTCGGGAAATAGCGTAGCATTCTTTGTCAGTTTCCTATATTTCTTCTTCTTCTTCCTCGTTCGCCTTCAGACTTCCACATTTATGACTCTAATAAAGGCAGTAGTCAACTCAAGGCTCCCAACATCTCCAAACAGTTTTTAGTTGATAGAAGTGGGTTGTTGCCATATGCTACTCCGTTCATTACTGTAGGCTGGGCAGTATTGCAGCAGGTGTTCGACTGTCATTGGGCTGGTACCGCAGGTGCAGAGATCTGTTGCACCAATTTTGTATTTGTGGTACAGATGGTATCTAAATCTGTTGTGACCAGTGCGTAGCCGAAAAATGATGACCTGTTCTTTTCTGGATAGTTGATGATATGCATCATTTTTCAAATGTCCCGGGTGCTCTCTTTCCCATTTGTACTTGAATGTAGCCTTTATAGTAGTCTTTGCCGTTGCGTAAGTTATCTCTATATCATTTTGTTGTAAGTCACCTCCTTCCTTAGCAAGTCTATCTGCCTCCTCATTTCCTGGTATGTTGCAATGGGCTGGTATCCACTGGATAGTGCACGTCTTGAAGCATTCGGCTAGTCTTATGTATTATCGACATATCTAGCTTCGTTTCTAGAATACTTTATTAAGTATAATCTCTGTTTGCGTTGGAGAATAGTCTTAAGTACTTCAGTGTGAGGTAAATATATATTGAGTAGTATTGTCAAGTATTTATTGCTAGTTCGAATTATATCTTCACTAGATTTTTGTGCAGAGTGTTTTGCCAGTTAGGTAAGTCATTCTAATTCTCTAAGTTACTGTGTTACAGTGGATAGCAGAATAAATTATAATTTCTAGCTAAAAGCTCATTCAGCTATAAATAATTTTAATTAAATTGCTAGTAACCAGTCAGAGAATATATTTAACTACCTAAGTAAATGCACTGATTCATCATTTGAGTATTGACGGAATATGTACGTATTTCTAATTCAGGATGATTAATTTGTTTTAAATGACTAGAGTAATTTCACGGGAGTTTTAAACGATGAGACAAGCTCTAAGCTTATAGTTTCTGATTTAGGTTAAATAACCGAAGTGAATATTATATTTTACGCGAGGGTGGGATAGGATGTGTGTATAATATTATGATTAAGTTTCTGTATGTTTCTTTTTCTTTTATACAGTATATGGTTCAAGCCCAAAATCTACCAGCGGTTTGATTATATATATATATATATATATATATATATATATATATATATATATATATATATATATATATATATATATATATATATATATATATATATATATATATATATATATGAGAATAACCTAGAAGAAACATTTTGTATTTAAATACTTGGGTTTACAAGTTAAAACCTGTCTGGCTTTGTGTTTGCATCCAGAAAGAGACATAGTACCCATCTCACGAACTTTAAGACTAAATGCAATAACTGCACCTATCGAGCCAGATTCTATTTCTTCCCTAAATCTCATGTACATTTAGCCCCTGTGGCGAGAAAAATTACAAACAGTAACATTTTCGACGTTTGAACAATTGTGGTGTGACCAATAATTTTATATTGAGAGAAGTTACCAACCTGTCATTTCTTAAGTACTGGAAACCTCGAGATTCTGACATTGTGAGCCCATTAAAAATGTCTTACCTGAACTGATTCAAGTGACATAAACCGTAATCCTAAAATATAGTTGTAAAGTGAACGCTCCCCGGAACATTGAATGAAACCTGTATCTGCAGAGCTGGGGTTCTCTTTATCAAAAGGAACACGGAT
This sequence comes from Oreohelix idahoensis, assembly GCA_024509875.1. Classification (NCBI taxonomy): domain Eukaryota; kingdom Metazoa; phylum Mollusca; class Gastropoda; order Stylommatophora; family Oreohelicidae; genus Oreohelix; species Oreohelix idahoensis. Next base: position 1,178,776 of record JAMPIV010000581.1, read on the forward strand.
TCACGGTGTGTGTGTCCTAAAGTTTGCGCCTGAAGGTGTAAGACATCAAGTTTGTAGGTAAGAAAGAATGTCAGTGGCCACTGGTGAATGAACAGAGAGAAAGCAGGACTGAGTGATTCCCTTATGGTATAATTTATGCACCCACTTTGTGTTTTCTTTATGCAAGTTTGTTGCCAATGATGTTTTCCTCTTAGAATTGATTAATATATCAATTCTGTTCTTAACTGTAGAGGGAAATCTTAGACCATAGCGTATAAATCTGTGACTCTTTGGGGCTATAACTTTTCTGCTAACGGGATCGTGGGCTCAACAGAGGAGGAAAGGATTACACATATGGTTCTATTCTTTTAGTAATTCATTAACTTATGTGTATGTGTATTTATATGTTATTGATATTCAAACTTATGGTTGTGGTGAATTTTCTTACGACAAATAAAATTTACATAAACTTATTCAAGTGTGTCGGTCAGCTCGTCCCAAAATATATATATTCCACTGTTATAGTTTTCACGTCTGTGCGTCTAACTGTCGTCACTTATGTATGTGTGTTGTGAGTGATATGTATATATATATATATATATATATATATATATATATATATATATATATATATATATATATATATATATATATATTACTATATATATTATAGTAGACTGTCTGACTAATCTAGATCTGTTGTAGAGATAGGCTGACCGAGAGAAGCTTCTCGAGTGTCAAGGACAGACTCTATTATTTTCCACCATCTCACTCGTGAAAAATCTATTTCTTATATTATCTCCCACTGAGCTATCACCTGTTCTATTTCTATTCAGAAGGGACCAATCTATGTCTTAATTCCCCTATCACAAATCTACGACAGTCAGGTAGGGTGTGTGATGTATTGTGATTATAGGTTGATGTCACAGTAGATTATTTAGCATTCTCTATGTAGGTTGAGCTGTCTTGTTGCGTCCTTTCTGGATATTTTATGTTTTTGGCCAGGATGCTGCTTCCCAGTGTGGATGTGTGAATTTGATCTCTGTAGGGTCGTTTCTTAGGCGCTCCTGAGTTAGATATAAAGAATGGAGTATTGTTGATGAATTCGAGGCCATTTTGTTTCGAATAGTTCTATAGTTTTATGTTGTAAGTGTCCGCTATGCGAAGTTGAAACCCATAGCATGGTGGTATGATTGATGAAATAAAGATGGAGGCTTTGGGAAATTTTTGTTTTACTGTAGTCACCAATCCTGGGGGGTTTAGGATCTGCTCATTCACGATATCATTAATTCCTACGTGTAGTGTTGTTTTTGTTATCTTGTGATTAATATCGAACTTATTAATTATGTCCAGTAGTCTTTTTATACCAGCCCCCGGCACTGTCATAACTGAAATGATGTCTTCTCTTGTAGTGGACATTCTTTCACAACAAATACCCTTCAAGAGGGAGTCACCAATTACAATATGTGTAACGTCATTACGTATTTCTTCACTTTGTTTTCTGTTAGATTGATGCTGCTGCCTTTTGTGGTGTTTTTGTTGTGGACTGTCGTGATGTGTCTGAGATTTGTGAATTGGGTTTTCGGACACTGGAACGTTGTCTGGTAAGGATGCTTATACCGGCTCATTTTCTGTTGAATAATTCTCAAGAACTTGAAATCTGTTGGTAATTTTGACTCCAATAGGATATGTTGTGTTTGTGAGTGTCTCTTCGTGTTGTTTGTGTACAGTTTAGGGGTGACCTTTTTGTTGATTTGGCGTATGTTTATTTATGGATTCTTCGCAATCTTCTACCATAGTTTGAGGATGATCTGATTGTCTTATCTTATAGAGTGAGAAGTCTCTCTGCAGTTTATCGATGATGTCTGTCATGCTAGAATTTTCTTCCCTCAGAGATACTATCTCACTTTTAAGAAGTTCGTTTTCGGCCTTGAGCAACGTCTGTATACTAGAGAGAGAGAGAGAGAGAGAGAGAGAGAGAGAGAGAGAGAGAGAACGAACGAACGAACGAACTTTATTTTCAAAGGGTTAAGAATTGGGCACGCAGGCCCGTCTGACATTCTGCCCTTCCTTTCTCTCTCATCATGTATACTGTAGAGAGAGAGAGAGAGAGAGAGAGAGAGAGAGAGAGAGAGAGAGAGAGAGATAGATAGAGAGAGAGACAGATTGGAAATCATCATCATCATGTGACATATTCTTTCCAGAACGTTGTCTCCATTACAGCTGCTCTGAACGCATCACGATTCTGGGCAAGTCGACCTGCATCAGCCAAAGACAAGTTCAGACTCTCTGTGATGTCCTGGGTCCACCGTCGTCTAGGTCGACCCCTTCCCCTTTTTCCAGGGACCATGCCTTCCATCACTGTTTTTTCCAGACTATTATGTCTTTTTATATGACCGAAAAATTTCAGCTTCCTTATTGCGATGGTATTTAGGAGCCAATGTTCCTGTACGTTTAGTGAGTGCAGTACTTCTCTGTTGGTCTTTTTTTCTGTCCAGGGTATTCTCAACATCCTTCTGTAGCATTTCATTTCGAATGGTGTAATCTTTTTTGCAACTGTTTTATTGAGTGTCCAAGTCTCGCAGCCGTATGTTGCTACTGGGAATATACATGCTCTGATCAGTTGTAACTTTGTTTCTTTGCTTGTGCCTTGCCATAGGTTTTTCATCTGTATTAGCTTATGTGAAGCAATTGCAAGTCTTCTTTTAATTTCTACTGCACAGTCGCCAGAGCTGTTAATGATTGATCCTAAGTATTCGAATTCATTGACACTTTCCAGTTCTTCGTTATCAATTTCAATTTCTGGTTTGGTCTTTACTTTGTCTGTTGTCAATACTTTGGTCTTCTTGGTGTTTAGGTATAGATTCTGGGCCTCGCTGTGTTTTTTGGTGGACAGAAGTAATTGTTCAAGTCCTTTTGGGTTGGTCGATAGGAGGACTGTGTCGTCAGCATATCTGATTTCCGGGATCTGGTACCCGCCGATGTTAAATGAGTCAAACTCTGTGTGTTCTTGGTCATCTCTTACGTTTCTCATGATATTCTCGGCATAAATGTTAAACAGGTAAGGGGAAAGGGTACAGCCTTGTCTTACTCCTTTCTGTACTTCAAACCATTCTGATGTTTCCCCCTCTATTCTTACGGCTGCCTGTTGTTCTTGGTACAGCAGTGCGATGAGTTGTATAAGGTGGTTTGGAAATCCCATATTTTTCATAATAGCCCATAACTGCTGATGTTGTACACAATCGAAAGCTTTGGTGTAATCAATGAAACAAGTATGTAGGTCAACGTTGAATTCTCTACACTTTTCTATGATGATCCTCATGTTGAATATATGATCTCTAGTGCCTCTACCTGGTCGAAAACCCGCCTGTACTTCATTTATTTCTGTTTCTAGCTTTTGTTGCATCCTTTTCATTATGATTTGTAAAAGTATTTTGCTGGCATGGCTTATAAGAGCTATAGTTCTGTAGTTTGTGCACAGTTTCAGGTTGCCCTTTTTTGGCAAGGGTATGTAAATTGATCGTTTCCATTAAATAATAATAATAAATTCTTTAAGCGCCAAACACGGCGCATAAGGCAGAAACCAGTGCTCTCCAGGTTGTTCGTTGTGACGCCACTCCTCTTAGCTCTTGCACATTATTTAGGCCCAACGTTCTTCCTTTGCCAGATCTTGCAGCATAATGCATGGTATATACGAGCGCTGCCTTCTCCTCCTGCCTGTATCATTTCAGCTGTTATTTCATCACACGATTGGAAATCAGAACAGGATAAATGTGTACCAGAAAAGATAATGGTCTGTTATAACAGCTTAGTTTTTTTAATTGTATTATTAAAATGTTTTTAAAAACAAGGCTTTCCCAAAGACTTTTTTCGGAAACTCTAGTGCTAGTGAAAGTTCAAACGTAAACTCTATAGAGGTTAGACATATAGGTAGGTATATAGGTAGGTATATAGGTAGGTATATAGGTAGGTATATAGGTAGGTATATAGGTAGGCAAATAGAGAAAGACAATGTGAAAGTGTTTGCAAATGGGACTGTAGAATATCAGGATTGTACATAACCTGTGCAGGTTGCTCCAATGTGGTTCTTCAGGCAAAGGCATTGTCCGTATTCGTTATCACACACGCCATCACAGTATTGTGAGCAGTTTCTACTGCAGTCTTGCCCATACGTACCTGGTGGACAAACTTGCAACAAACAAAAAACAAACTATAATTATTAGTTTTAATGTTTAGCCTACCAGGAAGAATTTAAAGAAGTAAACGTGTTACACATAGTCAAAACGGGGGTCAGAGTGGCTAATATTTATGGCGTCCGCCTCAGATTCTACAGTTACCGGGTTCGATACCCAGATGAAGGAATATAATTTATGGAATTTCTTTTCTTCAGAACCAGTGGTCCTAATGATGTCGTTCTCCCCTTTGATCTCCTGAGTAGTGAGATCGGACGCCAAGCCTTCTCGGATAACGGCGAAAAAATAGGAGGTCCCGTGTGCAAGTTTTGCCCGTTAAAAATCCCACGGCAGTTGAAAATTGTAAAAAGCAGGCCTATCAGGCCGCTGCCATAGCCAAAAAATAGTGAAGACAAAGTTATGGGAAGAGGTTTATATGAAAGTCATATGAAGTGAAAAAAGACCTTAGTCTAGAAAACAAAGATGCATGGCAACTTGAATCCTCGGAATGGACTGTCGAGGTAAGTGGAATAGTCTTAATAAAATAAGTCTTTTGTTTAAAACGTCGGTACTTTAATAACATCTAACTGTAGATGCATCTCATTAATCTTCAAAGTACAACATATTGTGGCCGATGATGTCTCAGATAGGTAGTCCATGCTACCCCGTGATCGTATAGCAGATTCGATTCAGTACTTCTTTTCTCTCTACTGACACGACGAACAGTAAGAACATATGTTGACACTAATAGCCTTTCAATAATTTATTGATGGGTGCTTCCCAAAACTGTTGAACATATGTAGAGATTTATTGAGCCGTTGCATGACAAATAATGTGCAGGCATTAACTTTGCAATAATGAAGCAATACAGTTCTTTCTTTCTCGACTCTTAATAGGCTGCTCTCATACTGCTAAATATTTCAGATCTCATTTTTCACTGTCTTTGAATAGGCTAATTTCCCGCTACTCACTGTCTCTCTCTTCCTACTTCATTTCTGAAATGCTTGTAGTCTGGGTTGTGCTTGAAAGTATCATCTTTACATGACCGGATCACTCCGGGGATCATAGTTTAATTTCAAGACTCTAACTTCAACCTGACTTGACTTACTGGAGCTAATTTTCATATCTTGGAGAGACACGTACCTGACACACGAGTGAAATTCCTCAACCACTGAAGAATAACATACACTAGGGGTTCACTGAAAAAAATGTGCACTCAGTCAAACACCACTTGAGTTTAAACGTCTGGCGCTGGGTTTATATCTCTGTTTCTACAGAGTGCTCGAAACACAAGCACAGTTCAAAGCCTTCCACGTTACAAGGAAATCTCCACCTGAGATTCATATGGTCTTTACACCATGAAGACCAAATTGGCTATACTCTAAAATGCGCTGTCTGTCTCTCACGTGATTCGTGAAATTCATGATTACTTCTACTGAATCAAATTCTCCTATGTTTCCCGAGCTGTTTTGTACTCACGAACAGAAGGGGGACTACTTCTCTACCTACTGTAAATCTAGTCGTTTGTATTTCTCTTTATAACTTTTTACACCCCTTTATAAAACCTATATATATATATATATATATATATATATATTTATATATATATATATATATATATATATATATATATATATATATATATATATATATATATATACTGAAGCACATTAAAAACGCACCACTATTATATATACTGATGCCGAGAAGCTGGAAAAAAAAGTGTGGGAATGGATTCTCCCCGTGTTTGTCATGAGGTAGAGAGCGAATGGCTGCTGGAATGGAAAGTTTATGATTCAACCCACGGGTTTGTGTACAGACTACATGAAAACAATGAAAGTTAAACGTGCAACACGATTCCCAACAGCTATGACCCTGAAAATGTGTACGCGTTGTGGCAGTATACTCGGTATAAAAAGGCCGTTGAGATAGCTACCACATTTATATCTCAGTCAGACCTATTCTGGAATATTGTGATGAGTACGTTGAATGTCTAGGGTTATGATAATGATGAAGTGTAAGTCACAACAACAACAGACAAACAATTTAATTATTCCACAACACTTTACAACACTGCGACACTCACACACATATAACACTCTATAAGACTATCTTAAATGAGTCAAGTGTTAAAGTTTAAAAATATATGTATTAAATCCTTGCAATAATAGATATCCTGATTCAACTACACAGTGAACCAGGAATCACAATCATATGTAATTACAAGTTATATGTACACAATTTATAGTTATGATCTTTGTATTGACATATTTTATTATTATTCTCATATGTGTGTAAGTTGTGATGTAGTACTATGAGGTAATACTGGCTTGTTCAAGCTTGGTGGTTATTTGTCATCATGACTTCAAGTGTTTGCTTATGGTGGAAATAGTATTGGGAAAAGTTCACAGTTCCTGTCAATTGAAACAATTTATTGCCCCTCTTTATTTACTATATTGTCAGTTTTAGAGGGGGCACATAAAATTGAGCTGCTCTGGCCACAGAATCTTATCTTCTGTGATGGCGGCAGTAAACAGACTCCTCTGCTTGCTTGCTTCATCGTGTTCTTGAGACACCTCACTAGTCGCTATATGGACCAAGGGGTATGCCATCAGCCTCTGGATTCAGCAAAACTCAGACCAGGTGCTGCTTCAATAAGTTATGACCACGGTCCCTGAAACAAGAAGGTTGTACCTCCTACTTCAGATCTAATTTATAATCTATTTCCACACTGAACACAATACATAACAAACACTGAGTTCATAGCGGTAGGCCAACTGCTAGCTTCATCTGAAACAATTTACACCAGTATTCTTCTCCTTAATGGTTACTACACCTCTGCAATTCCAGCATTAGTTCCTTCTAGTCAATAAGATAGGTGTCAGTGTACTATTTGGTGATCCCCTGCCGATATACTTCTCTCCGACAAGTTTTGTTCAGGTTGGAGCAGTATCTAGGCTTTGCCTCATGTTTGCTACTGAACCACACACATATACACACATAAATTATCAATTCACATTCAATTTTCATCAAAAAGATATCAAGTATGTCAATCTTACCACAATTCATGGAAATAATAAACAAATACGTTGACTGGCGATGAATAATGGCACAAATTCCGATCCGCCTCTGTCCCAGGCTTTTATTTAGAAAAATATGAGCTGGTTCTCAACGCACTGTTTCTTAGTAAGTTTATTTTAAAATGTGGCACTGAACAGACGCTCCTAATTGACTATATCCACGGGTCTAGCCAATAGGACCATGTTTACGAAAGCTTTTGAAAAAAATTTCCCTTCCTATGTTTCCCCTAACAACCAAAAATAGTATTTGCAGTCCGACTAATCGTGTTTTGTCTTACATATACTTCCCGCCAATCAAATCGGATTTAACATGGTGGCCTAAATCCCGTAAAATGGTGGTTTCAAAACATGCCACTGTGCGATTATGATTTGGTGTTGTCTGACAGTACCACTCTAGTATTATGGCTATAATTTGTTAATTCCTAGACTATTTGCTTAACACTTAACATATTCTTTGTCAGCAAGTCCTAAGGAACCCAAATATATAAATTTAATGGAGCTAAGTGGCTGCGTTCAAAATATGCATTTTCTAGGATAGTCGTGTATTTTTTATTTTTTTATGTTTAGAACCGCCACCTGACCTGCCTTTTCGACTGTTCTGTCAGACTAATGTCAGGATTTCAGACATAAAACAGTAGAATGTCATGTTTCCTAATAAGCATTAATCATGTTTTTAAATCTAACTCTCGTATTGGTAGTGTTTTTTATCACTGTCCATCTGAAAAAAAGTCAGTGCTTCATGCCTTTCGCGTTGGGGGTGGCATTAATTTTAATCGCGAGACGCGTGTTAGTGTTGCATACGTCCTCCGTTCAGCCCTCTCTCTTTCTATCCTAAGTCCATCTGTCCTTTCGTTTATGTTAACGTAGTGTATAAAATGAAATTAATGGAATATTAATCTAGGTCATTACGCAGTGTGTCTATCTCAAGGTTTTCTTAGAAATACAGTACACGTTTTATTGTTAGAAAGGCGTGTATGCTGCTGTAGGCTTTACTAGTAAACGTGAAAGCGTGAGAACATGCAGACGAAGCAGAAAAAGTGGGATCTCGAGTACAGTCATTGTGACAGCACTATTCTTTACCATTCTTCTTTCCCTTTTATTGAATTTATGTGTTAGGCTTTACATTTACCTTTTAATTTATATATGTGGATTTAGAATGTTTCACGACAAATTCTCCCCTCTTAAAACAGACGTTATATGTCAGTCTATAATTCTATATACACATAGAGAAATTTATTATTATTTCTGGGGCTTACGGTGATTCTCATCACACGGATGGCGGCTTAAAAAATCCGCTCCCAGATTTGTTTTTCCAGAAGTATACTCTATGCTAAACTCAAATGGCTGCATAAGTAAGGACCATCTGAGTAACCTAGAATTTTCATGTCTAGCCTGCGCTAGAAACGACAAGGGTTTGTGATCCGTTAGCAACTTGAATGCCTTCCCATACAGATAAATATTGAATTTCTTTATCGCCCATATTACTGCAAGACATTCTTTTTCGCTAGTTGAGTAATTGGTTTCAGCTTTATTCAACTTTCTGCTAGCATATGCCACTGGGCTTAATTCCCCATCCAATGCATCTGATTTCTGTAACAGGGTCGCACCTAACCCGATATTACTGGCATCCGTTCTTACAATGAATTCTTGACTTAAGTCAGGTAATTTCAAAATACGTTTGCTTGTGAGCTTTTCTTTCAATTCCTGGTAAGCTAATTCACATTGTGGTGTCCATGTAATTCGATCTGGATTTCCTTTACGTGTCAAATCAGTTAACTGTGCACATATGGAATTAAAGTTTTTGATATACTTTTGGTAGAAACCACATAATGAGACAAATGAGTTCAGAGAGTCAATGTGTTCCTCAAATGTTTCTGTTGCTATCAGGATATCATCCATGAAATTTGTGATGCATGGGTTATTCAGAGGATCCAACAATTTTCTCATCATTCTAGAGAAGACACTAGGCGCATTCTTCAATCCAAATGGCAATCTGTTAAACTCATAGTGTCCCTCTGAGGTACTAAACGCTAGGTATGGTCTAACCTCAGGCTTTACTTGAATCTGATAGTATCCTTTACTCAGATCCACTTTTGAGAAATATTTAGCTTTATTTAGCCTGGCAAACAACTGATTTGTATCCGGCAATGGATCCACCTGTCCTTCTGTGATAGCATTCAGTCTCCTGTAATCTATACAGAGTCTATGTTCTCCAGAGGGTTTCCTTAAGAGCACCACACTGGAACTATATGAAGATTCACTGTGTGAAATAATTCCTTCCTTCAACAAATAGTCTATCTCTTCCTTCAAAGCTTTCTCCTTAGCAAAAGGAATCGAATAGGGTTTCATACAGACAGGTGTGGGGTCTATCAGTTTCATATCATATTCCAATAAGTTTGTATGCTCCGGTCGGTCTGTTAACACCTCTGTATGATTATCTAGAACCTGTTGCACTCTCTCTTTCTGAATTTTCGTTAAATGTGTACTGATTTTCACCTGTGCCGCTGTCTCACAGGGATGTAATGGATATTTAAATGATGAAAGTGGTTCCTTTTTCATCTCCATTGCAATGGACAAGGTCAACAAGTGTGTCTCTTCCTGATTTTCTCTTTCCAAATATTTCTTCAGGAGATTCACATGATAGATTTTTTCTTTCCCCTTCTTATCTATCTTATAATTTGTTCTAGACACCTTCTCTAGAACTGTATATGGACCTTGCCATCCAATTTGTAACTTATTTTGACTACGGGTAGAAGAAGCAGTACCTTCTCTCCCACAGCCAAATCTCTGTCTTTAGCTTTCCTGTTGTAATAGGCAGCATGTTTTTTCCCGGCTTGTCTCAAATTTTCATTGGCAAGTTTCCAGCCAGTTTTTAAACGAGTGGTCAGCTCATTCACATATTGGTATGAGGATGTAATATTTTCCTCTGCCTTTTCATCAGTCCACGTTCTTAACAGCGCTACATATGGACCTTTAATTTTGTGGACCTATTTGTCCATGCACCGGTATGGTCTCTTCCACTCGAAGCTCTATAGTGATGATTTTTCTTCCCAGAATTATCATGCACAAAACGACCGCTACCAATTTTTTTCTTGGGGCTTTCTCCCCACTTAGAATTCTGGATGAGAGATTTCCTCTCTACATCTTCTTCCTCCAGTTTGTTTAAGTCCGATTGAGGGATTTTCGGCTTATCCTGGGGTAAGACATCTTTTTGCACTCTCTGCATAGTGGCCATTGTAAAACAGTTAATTGAAGCTTGTCCGTGAAAAGGGGCTTCCCATTCCACTTGGTCCACTTTATTATTCTTTCTATTGTCAGGCCTACGTTTGCCCCGTGGCGTGTCCAGGTCCTGATCAATGTTCCCACTTGTGGGTGTTCCCTCATGTGCTATGCTACACCTTTCTACAAAATTCTCAATGTCCCACCTTGCCTTGGGCCAATAATAATTGTGAGCCACCTTTTGGATGATGGTACCAATTTTCTCATGGTCCCCATCTTGTTTCACATGTAGGCTCCTTATTAAGTCTGCCCTATATGCCTTTGGAAGAACCAACTGTCCGTGACCATTGGATCTAGTTCCGGCCTTCCTGTAAATCAACTTGTTTTTCATGTAAAAATCTCCCTTGCCTGGAGTTGTATGACAAGTTGACAATTTCCTAAAACAAGGCTTGAGGGTCTTATCCCCAGCCTGTGCCTTCCTCATCTCTTCTGGAGTGGTATCTATCAGGATATCCTCCTCCTGTCTTGAGGTCGACCTGACCTGAAGGGTGGCCATATACACAGGTTTCCTTCTACAATGGTCAGTATCATGATTGTCCATCTGACAATTTTTACACCACCTCCTTTTTTGGTTGAAAGATTTTCTTTCATCAAATTTCCTTTCATCGAATTGTAGGGTTTTATTTTTATTGTCATACCGTGGCCTATCAAACTGGTGCTTACTTTTGTTATGATCTCTAGGATCAAATGTATTAAAGTTCTGTGGTGCCTTAAAATTTTCTACCTGTTTCTTTTTATTACCTGATACCTCTGCCTGAGCTGCTTGATACCTTTCTGCAACATTTAGTAACTCACCCAGTCTCTCTGCACCTTGTTCCATGAGAAACTTTCTCAGGTCTGGAGCCATGGACTCTCTTAGTTGTTCTATAAGGATCATTTCCTTAAGATCTTGGGTTTTCCCCAGAGAAGTCCATTTCTCCAAGTATGTCTCTAACCGTGCAGAGAACTGGTGATAGGTTTCACCTGACAGTAGTTTAGCATTCCTAAATTTTTTTCTATAAAATTCACCATTCTTTTCATATCTTAACAAAAGAGCCTGCTTTAGCATGTCATAATTTTCTTGATCATCTCTGCTCATTTTGGCGAAAACTTCATAAGCTGCACCACGAAGTCCTTGAGATAACTTTAAGCTCCACCTTTCTCTCTCTAACCCATACGTGGTAGCTAATAGTTCATATCTATTTAGATAGCTCTCGATATCATCGTCTTTCTCAACAAAATGATCTAAATGAAAGTTCATAGCTGAGGTTGAGGCTCCCTGACTAGCATTAGCATCGGAGGTAAAGGGACTGGCACCATTTTCAGGAGCATGGCCTTGAAACTCAAACTCCCTTAGTCGTAACTCATGTTCCCTTTGTAATCTTTTATCTTCTGCTTCCCTTTCTGCAGCTAATCGCTTGTCTTCCCTTTCTGCAGCCCATCTTTTGTCTTCTCTTTCTGCCTCCAATTTCTTAGCCTCAGCCTCAATCTGCAACCTCTTAATTTCTTTTTCAGCCTCTAACCTTCTTTCGGCCTCTTTTTCTAATCTTCTTTCTTCGCGTTCAATAAATTTGTCACATTCGGTAGTGACATAAGCAATCATAACTTGTCCCTCCATTCCTAACTCTTTTGCAGTCTGCACAGCAGCAGATAGAAATTTGGCCAGGTCCGCCATTTTCTAACAGGTAAATGTAAACAATATCTAACTAAACAATTCAATCTCTACTAAATATCCAAGGACAACCACAGGCACTGAGAGCTCAACCTTATTTATTTTCACCCAAGGATACCTTTTAAATTTTTATTATTCCCAATATATATAATAGGAGAAAGTTGAATATCCCGGGAGCGAGACCCCAATATATGTGGTAAAGTGGGATCATATAAATATTTATAGGGGACTTAGTGTACTGACTGAGATCAGCTGTAAAGGTATCTGTATCTAATAGTGTGGTGTATTACAGATGACCTTACTTGCTACCATATTTATATCCCAGTCAGACCTATTCTGGAATATTGTGATGAGTACGTTGAATGTCTAGGGTTATGATAATGATGAAGTGTAAGTCACAACAACAACAGACAGATAAACAATTTATTTATTCCACAACACTTTACAACACTGTGACACTCACACACATATAACACTCTATAAGACTATCTTAAATGAGTCAAGTGTTAAAGTTTAAAAATATATGTATTAATTCCTTGCAATAATAGATATCCTGATTCAATTACACAGTGAACCAGGAATCACAATCAAATGTAATTACAAGTTATATGTACACAATTTATAGTTATGATCTTTGTATTGACATATTTTATTATTATTCTCATATGTGTGTAAGTTGTGATGTAGTACTATGAGGTAATACTGGCTTGTTCAAGCTTGGTGGTTATTTGTCATCATGACTTCAAGTGTTTGCTTATGGTGGAAATAGTATTGGGAAAAGTTCACAGTTCCTGTCAATTGAAACAATTTATTGTCCCTCTTTATTTACTATATTGTCAGTTTTAGAGGGGGCACATAAAATTGAGCTGCTCTGGCCACAGAATCTTATCTTCTGTGATGGCGGCAGTAAACAGACTCCTCTGCTTGCTTGCTTCATCGTGTTCTTGAGACACCTCACTAGTCGCTATATGGACCAAGGGGTATGCCATCAGCCTCTGGATTCAGCAAAACTCAGACCAGGTGCTGCTTCAATAAGTTATGACCACGGTCCCTGAAACAAGAAGGTTGTACCTCCTACTTCAGATCTAATTTATAATCTATTTCCACACTGAACACAATACATAACAAACACTGAGTTCATAGCGGTAGGCCAACTGCTAGCTTCATCTGAAACAATTTACACCAGTATTCTTCTCCTTAATGGTTACTACGCCTCTGCAATTCCAGCATTAGTTCCTTTTAGTCAATAAGATAGGTGTCAGTGTACTATTTGGTGATCCCCTGCCGATATACTTCTCTCCGACAAGTTTTGTTCAGGTTGGAGCAGTATCTAGGCTTTGCCTCATGTTTCCTACTGAACCACACACATATACAGACATAAATTATCAATTCACATTCAATTTTCATCAAAAAGATATCAAGTATGTCAATCTTACCACAATTCATGGAAATAATAAACAAATACGTTGACTGGCGATGAATAATGGCACAAATTCCGATCCGCCTCTGTCCCAGGCTTTTATTTAGAAAAATATGAGCTGGTTCTCAACGCACTGTTTCTTAGTAAGTTTATTTTAAAATGTGGCACTGAACAGACGCTCCTAATTGACTATATCCACGAGTCTAGCCAATAGGACCATGTTTACGAAAGCTTTTGAAAAAATTTTCCCTTCCTATGTTTCCCCTAACAACCAAAAATAGTATTTGCAGTCTGACTAATCGTGTTTTGTCTTACATATACTTCCCGCCAATCAAATCGGATTTAACATGGTGGCCTAATTCCCGTAAAATGGTGGTTTCAAAACATGCCACTGTGCGATTATGATTTGGTGTTGTCTGACAGCACCACTCTAGTGTTATGGCTATAATTTGTTAATTCCTAGATTATTTGCGTAACACTTAACATATTCTTTGTCAGCAAGTCCTAAGGAACCCAAATATATAAATTTAATGGAGCTAAGTGGCTGCGTTCACAATATGCATTTTCTAGGATAGTCGTGTATTTTTTATTTTTTTATGTTTAGAACCGCCACCTGTCCTGCCTTTTCGACTGTTCTGTCAGACTAATGTCAGGATTTCAGACATAAAACAGTAGAATGTCATGTTTCCTAATAAGCATTAATCATGTTTTTAAACCTAACTCTCGTATTGGTAGTGTTTTTTATCACTGTCCATCTGAAAAAAAGTTAGTGCTTCATGCCTTTCGCGTTGGGGGTGGCATTAATTTTAATCGCGAGACGCGTGTTAGTGTTGCATACGTCCTCCGTTCAGCCCTCTCTCTTTCCATCCTAAGTCCATCTGTCCTTTCGTTTATGTTAACGTAGTGTATAAAATGAAATTAATGGAATATTAATCTAGGTCATTACGCAGTGTGTCTATCTCAAGGTTTTCTTAGAAATACAGTACACGTTTTATTGTTAGAAAGGCGTGTATGCTGCTGTAGGCTTTACTAGTAAACGTGAAAGCGTGAGAACATGCAGACGAAGCAGAAAAAGGGGGATCTCGAGTACAGTCATTGTGACAGCACTGTTCTTTACCATTCTTCTTTCCCTTTTATTGAATTTATGTGTTAGGCTTTACATTTACCTTTTAAATTATATATGCGGATTTAGAATGTTTCACGACAACTACCCCTGCGCAAGATCGTCATATTGTGCTGAGTCACCTAAGGAATCGTTCTCTCCCGGCAAGTCAAACAGCAAGAGCAATAGTGGGTAGACGTGGTGTTACGGTGTTTTTATTGATGTCGTCTGCTTTAGTTGGCAGTGCGCAATTTTAGGTTAATAGAATTAATATAGATTGATGTTGATACTTCACGGATTAATGAACGCAAAGTACACGGTCAAATTATGACGTGTTAGCGTTGATAAGGTCACGCTTCGTGACTTAGATACCGGACCCTTTTTACGTTGTCCGTCAAGCCGTGAAGACGTGCCTTACATCCTTCCAAGGTTAGGCTTTGCTAATAGCCGTATTTATGTAAATTGATATAAGGACTCAGGGTCAGTCCAGATGATATTATACAGGAGGAATTTATAAGGATGGTGATTAACCTGAGTTACGAAAGGATTGTTGATAAGTTGTTTGATTTATATTCGTCAAGACTCATGCGCTCATTTCTGAGCCATGATGTTCTGTTGACATGAATTCGATATGACACGGACGGATAAGAATATGTTTTAATTGAAATTCAGATGTCAGTTGTATGTTTTACTATGACCAATGCTCATGATGTCGTCAGATGTTTTATCGTAATAAATTGTATCCTGTGGACTCGCAATACCCTTGGACTTATCAAGTCAATATTATTAACTTGTTGATCATTTCTACCCCAGCATTCGCGTACTATACTATTGAAGCACGGTGATCAATTTATGAATGGGAAATAAGAAAATTCAATACATGGCCAGAATTGTGAACACTCTTTATTGATATAATAATTTGGACATTAAGATGCAAGGACAAACTAACTCAACAATAACCAGTCTCAACAACACACCAACTGAGATGCAACAACTGGTGCCCATTGTATGGGGAATGAAAATTTTTTCTTCAACAAGTTACATTCATATCGCCGAGAACTGTTTACCGTTGAAAAATGCTCACGTGATTTGCGAAAGTATGACCAAATACGCATAACGACTAAAGGTCAAACACACGTCATCAACTTCTGCGTACATGACAGTCAAGTCGGCAACAGCTAACACAGTCCTTGTCAAATGAAAATACTGCATCAAGGTAGACCCAAAGATTTAAAAACTCTATCAAGCCGACCTCTGTGCAACCTACGTTTTGCTGATGATATTGATCTGATAGCTGGATCAGAATCAGAACTTCAAGACCTTACCTCTAGACTGGAGAAAGTAACAAGAACGTATGGGATGGAAATTAATATAGAAAAAAGCAACATATTGGTGAATAGCCATAAGAAACATGTTCCGACCAACATTACGTTAAATGGGCAAACGTTAGAAGAAGTTAACACCTTTAAATATCTCGGGTCCACTATATGCAGTGATGGAAGATCAATTAAAGAAATCAAGACAAGACTTGAGATGGCCTCAGCTGCCATGACAAGGTTGAATGTGATCTGGAAAAGTAACATCAGTTTTCCTGTGAAGATCAAATTATACAAATCACTTGTATTATCTATTCTCTTGTATGGGTGTGAGAGCTGGACACTCACTGCAGATACGGAGCGAAGGATTCAGGCTTTCGAGCATAAATGTTATAGAAGAATTTTGCGCATTTGCTATAAAGAGCACAAAACAAATGTCTATGTTAGAGAGAAGATAAACACCTATGCAGGCCACCAAGAACCACTTTTGTCAACAGTGAAACGTCGAAAGCTTGCCTGGTTTGGGCATGTAACTCGTCATGACTCCCTTTCGAAAACGATCCTTCAGGGAACAGTCGAAGGTAAACGGAGAAGAGGAAGGCAGAGAAAATCCTGGGCTGATAACATCAAAGAATGGGCAGGACACGGTTTTTCCACACTTGTACGCATTGCTGAGGATAGAGAGCAGTGGAGGACCCTGTCTGCTGATGCTTCCACCATGGCACCCCTACGACCCATGACCGGTTACGGGCTGAGATGATGATGATCAAGCAATCAATATCAGTTCACGACATTGATCTACGCCGTTGGTGCATACTGACATTGACCGGTGTCGATAACTGAGCACAAAAAGATAAGTTTCATTTTTAACCTTTGTCGGTTAAATAGGCATACAATAGTCCATTTCGCGGTTCTATAGGCATGTCTTTGGCAAGTTACTGGTAAATGTTGAATATTTTATCCATATTTAATATTTTGTATTGTATATGTTAGCGGGTGGTTGGCGAGGCGAATCGTAACCGATTTTATGTCTCTCAGCATGACCGAATCGGTTTTGATCGATCTGTAGGGCAGTGAAATTTTTTCATTTTGCAGAGAATCCAATAAAGGTTATGCCGATGGGTACCGTTGTCTGTATTTGAAAGTATTTGACTTTAAGTGTTAGGTGTGAAGTTTTGTAATATTACTGTTGTATTTTGCTGTATTAAGTTTCATTTTTATTCAGTTCTAGTCATATGTTTGTAAACTGTCTTGTTCATTCTGATCTCTCTATCATTTATTTCATAGATATGGTATTAACCGTTATGAGTCCATGTCTACGTCATCAGTTTATGTGTATGTAGGTTCAATCTCGATTTAGTTCAATCCTTGACGTTATTCTTGTACTTTCTATTTTTTCTGCTTGGTTTATAGATTCATTTACTTACTTAGTCGTTCCCCTTCTACCGTGAGGTGTAGAGGTTTGGAAGAGAGAGCGCCAGACTATTCTATCGGCTGTCTTCCTCCTGGCCTGGTTCCATTCTAGTCCTCGGTCCTTCAAAGATTGTCTAATGTTGTCCTCCCAGCGGACTCTGGGTCGTCCTCGGGGTCTGGATCCCTGGCTCTTTGTTTCCCATGTTTGTCGTGGTAGCCGATCTTCTCCCATTCTGCAGACATTGCCAAACCATCTTAGTTGGGACTGTTCTATTTGGGTCTGCAGCGGATGGGATTTTAGACCTTGACGTATCGTCTGGTTGCGTACCATGTCTCTTCTTGTTACTTCAACAACCTTCCTCAGATACCTCATTTCTGAGGTTTAGATCTGGCTTTTATGGGTTGTAGTCATTGACCATGACTCGCATCCATATGTCAAGACTGGGACATAGGTGGAGCGGTATACAGCCATCTTCGTTTTCTTACCAACCTCTCTCTTGCTGAGGAATCCTTGATTTATGGCCTGAAAAAGTCTCCCAGCTGCTGCTTTTCGAGTGGCCAACTCTTCTTTGATGCCTCCCTTTCGGTCTATAATAGCTCCGAGGTATTTAAAGTGGTCGACCTGCTCCAGGACCTGTTCTCCCAGCTTAATCTGATGTCTTCTTTCTTCTCGTGATATCACCATTGATTTTGTTTTAGAGCTGCTTATGACCATCCCTCTCTTCTCCAGCACTTCCTTCCAGACTTGCAGGTTGGATTGGAGATTTGCCTCTGACTTAGCAATCAGGGCAACATCATCAGCAAATGCCAGCTCTGAAATATAGACCTGCCTCATCTTCCAGTACCCCACTGAATACTTTCTTGTTCTCTCCTTACATGCTTTGATGACATCGTCCATAAGGAGTATGAAGAGGTAAGGCGATAGGATATCACCTTGTCTTACACCAGTGGTGGTCCTGAACTCTTCTGACTTATGGTTTGCTGTCCTCACATAATTTCTGCAAGACTTGTAGAAGCTCTGTATAGCATGAATCAGAGGTGCTGGAATATTCTTCCTTGCCAAACAGTCCCAAAGTTTTCTCCAGGGGACCCTGTCAAACGCCTTTTCCAGATCTATGAAACAAAGATGGATCTCACTCTTATACTCAAGAGCCTTTTCACTCAGCTGTCTGAGTGTGAAGATTAGGTCTTGAGTACTTCGGTTTGCTCGGAATCCGCACTGGACCTCATCCAATTGTAGCTCAGCTAGGCGTCGGAGTCTCTGCTCTAGGATTCTAGAGTAGATTTTACTAGGGACACAGAGAAGGGATATGCCTCTATGGTTTCCACACTGTCGATTGTCACCATTTTTGAAAAATGGTGTTATGATGGCAATCTCCCAATCCCTTGGTATGGTCTTGTTGTACCACGCTGCCTGTAAAACGTTTAAGAGTAATAGGTCGCCTGATGCTCCCATGAACTTAACCATTTCTAGTGTTATACCATCATGCCCTGCTGCTTTGCCCATCTTCATTTTCTCCAGTGCTGCCTTCCGTTCTTCCATCTTTATGTCGTCTTCACCATCATTGGTTTTCTCTTCTGTGTTAGTGGTTATCATTTCTGATGCTTCACCATGCTCATCATCAAGGAGTTCTGAGAAATATTCTTTCCATCTTTCCATTACTTCCGTCGGGGCAGTAAGCAATTTGCCTTGCTTGTTCTTTATAAATTTGAGAGGGCATTGTTTTTCCTTCCTCATGTTCTTTAGGGTCTTATAGAACAATTTCTGGTTTTCTTAAGCATCTTTTTCTAGCTTTTCTCCAAATTCTTCCCAGGACTTCTGTTTTGCTGCTAGCACTTTGTTCTTTGCTTCTGTTCTGAGTGTCACATATTCTCTATATTTTTTCCATTTGTCCTGTTGTGTTTTTAGCTCCTAAGTATTGTTTCCATGCCATTTTCTTCTATTTATTTTCTCTTTGACTTCCTCTGTCCACCAAGGTGTCCTCTTTCTCTTGTTCCCAAGTCGGACTTTATCGCATGCTTCTGCAGCAGCTGTCTTTATGATATCCTTGAATTTAATCCAGAAGGTTTCCAAGTCATCCGGTCGTTGTTCTGTGTTGCTCACCGCTGCAGCAATAAGCCCCTGATATCTGGTCTTAATTTCTGGCTCTCTCAGCTTGTAGGTCCTAATGCTCATTTCTCCCGCTCCTTTACTTTGTTTCTTGCGTGATGTTGGGCAGTTCCTAGGGTGAGCAACTCTTTCAGTTGTTCTTTTGATTGTTAGCAGGTAGTGATCACTTCAAATCTCTGGTCCCCTCTAGATTCTAGCATCTCGGACATATTTGAATGAGCTTCTCCGAGCAATGGCATAGTCGATCACTGACTTCTCATTCATTGTTGGTTGACATCTAGTGTATGCATGTATGCGCTTATGGGGGAACTTTGTGTTTGTAATGATCAGATTCTGCTCACTGCAGAATCTAAGGAGTCGCTTTCCATTGACATTGAGAGTATCTTCTCCATATCTTCCGATAACTCCACCCAATCTAGCATGGTAATTTCCAACTCTGGCATTGAAATCTCCGAGCATGATAACTTTATCTAGGCAATCATCCACTGTCCTTTGAAGCAGCTCGATGAATTCCTCCTTGACCTCTGCTCTCTCATCCTCATTTGGCCCATACACTATGACCAGGTTGACTATGGTTTCTCCTTCTTTTAGTTTTACAACCATAATGCGCTCCGAGACAAAGTTCCATCCCTTGATACTATCTTTTTGATTTTGGGCCACAATGCAACCCACGCCCCCTTTAGCTCTTTCAGATATGGGTACACCACTGTAGAGCAGCGTGTTGCCATCGAGATCCTTGACTCCTTATCCTTTTTTCTTTGTTTCCGTTAAAGCCAGGATTTCTAGTTTTGCTTTCCTCATCTCTTCCACCAGCTCCTCTTCCTTCCCATTTATACATCTTGTGTTCCAAGTTCCATAAGTCGTAGTCCGTAGTCCGTTCCAGTTTGTCGCCTTTAGAATCAGTCCAATTTTCTCTCTTGTATTGCTCGTAATCGTGATTTAAAGCAAACAGGTGATTGGCCTGTTGTGCCTTTGCATGGTGGAGGGGCTGCCTCCTTACGGCCTTAGATTCATTTTATATCTGAAATTGTCATTTTGTGTCGTGCTAATGTTTCGTACAGTTTGGTTTATTGTTCGTCTTATATTTATTAATTTTATAAATTAATAATATAATGATAATTGTATAACTTGGTTATTAATAAGATAATAATGTAATTTGATTAATTTTTACTAAATTATTTGATGACTTAGGTGATGTCATCAATTTGCAGTAGTAGTCCAAGACACTATCATTTCTATATTATGACTAGGGCATAATAGCAGATATATATTGATAAATAATTATAAATTTCTGGTTTGTCTTGAATATGACAGACATATTAGATGTTAATTAGTACACTTTCCTAGTACTACAGTGTTCACTGGGCACATATATATGATTAAATAACATAATTGGAGGGACAATACCCATAATTATTAAATATTGATATTAGGTGCATGATATAAATTCAACATCATAAATTAATAAAGGTATAATACATTGGTATAATGTAATGAGTAAACATTATTGATATAAATTATATAGTTACAAAATAGTTGTGAAACGTATAACTAATAGGACTATAATATTATAGTTGATTATATTGAGTATTAATCTATTTTACACATACATATCATTAAACATTTAACTGAGGAGTCATATTGTTTATTTAATATGGCTACCCTTGACACCTTTGTTAAGATTGGGAAGGATTATGGTTACAAAGGACCAGAACTTCGTCAGTTTGCAGATGAGCAACTGGCTATTGCAAAGAAGGAAGAGCAAGAGAGAAAAGCAGCATTGAAACGAGAAGAAGAAGAACGTGAACTTAAATTAGAAAAGCACAGAGAAATTGCTAAACGAGAGAAAGAAGAACTTAAACGAGAGATGGAAGAACAAAAAGAACTTGCTAGGCAGGAAGAAGAAAGAAAAGTGGCAAGAGATGAAATCCTACGGATTGAAGAAGAGAATAAAATTAAACAAGAGGTAATTATAAGGCAACAAGAAATGGAATTGGCACGTCTTAAGATTGAAACTGCAAACTTACAGGCACAAAATGCTACTACGAGCCAGACTGATAATTCTCAAAACGGATCTTTATCCAGTCAAAACAAAATTTATTATAACTTTAAATTACCACATTTTAAATTGAACCTTGACGACCTATCATCATACCTAGCACGGTTTGAACAGGTATGCAAAACAAATAACTTACCTAAAAACGCATGGGCACTTAAACTAAATGAATTTTTAGATGGTGAACCATTAAATGCAACAGAGAATGCTGATCCTACAATAGCAGTGGATTATGATTCGATAAAAGCTTTATTGTTAAAAAAGTTTCATTTAGATGAGGAAGGCTGTAGACTTAGGTTTAAAACGCTTCTACCTGAGTGTAATAAAGACTTTCCAGGTTTTATTGCGAATATACGCAATACCTTTAACAGATGGGTGGAACTGACAGGTGTTAACAAATCGTATGACAAATTAGTTGATTTGTTACTGAGGGATAAAGTTTTATCCTCTATCAGTCCACCGTTCTTTTCTTTTATACAAGAACGAAAACGATCTACCATTGCTGCACTGGAAGAAATGGCAGTAAGTTATTGCTCCGCACATACTAATGCGAGCATATCTAACTTACAAATAAGAGAACCTCTACCTGTAGCTTCTAATATGGCATTCCAGAGTAAGGATAAATCGCGAACTCATAGTATGGATAGGAACTATCCGCACAGAAGGAATAATGCCCACAATGACTATTATAAAAATAATAATACAAATGGGAACGTAAACAGAGGTAGACAGCATAGTAGAAATCAGTCACCTCAATACAGGTACAACAATGGTCAACACAGTTCAAATCATAATCGATCATACAACTATAACACTACTAACAATGATAACAGGTGGAATAAGCATAATCAAGGCTTCAGACCTACACACAACAGTCACCACGGGGAACAACAAAATAATTGTAATAACTATTCTAGACATCGGTCTCAGTCACGTAGACCGTCACATTATTATCACAATATCGGGGCGGCACTTACTACTATTACGACCACAGGGGTTCCCCGTGATGATAAACCAATACAATCTTCGTCCACATGTTATGCTATGAATTATAACGTGGCAAATAGTTGCCTAGACTGTAATCTTGTTTTTCAGAAAGCAAAAGATACAGTATTGAATTGATGACACATTCTACCAGAGGTAGGTCTTGCAGCTAATGATGGAACAGGCTCTCTTATATTTAACAGAGGACTAGTAAATGGTTCTATCGTCTCTGTTTTGAGAGATTCCGGATCCACGACCATCGAAGTCCGACAGTCACTGATCCATCCAAGTTGTGCTACTAACGAATATGTTAGGTGTATGACCTTTGGTGGTACAATTGAACACTACCCCACTGCGTTAATTCATATTAATACGCCTTTCTTTTCAGGAAATGTTAAGGTATGCATGTTGAAAAATCCAATTGCAGACCTTATGTTGGGACGCATCTATGGTAGTAAGGATTTCTCTCCACAGGAAATTGAGGATTGGGAACGGCGACACTATTGCACTAATGACTCGGTCATTGAGATGGCTCGATTGCGTGCCAACAAATTCAAGTCATGTGGAACTGCATGTTCCAATTTTTCTCTCTGCACCATTCAGGAAATTAATGAGGATGATGACACTATCCCACTTAATGATAATAATGATGATGTCATGAGTGAGATACCAGCTATTAGTAACATTTTTACTACATGCACATCCACTGTCACTAAGGTTGACACTGTTGTGCGTACATCCTATGATGTACCGATACGCAGATACGTATCTGGTATGACTTCTAACTTACACAGATTTTTCTTTTTATATTTATGGCCTATGTTCACAGGCGTACTAATGTCAATTGTTTTGACATCTATTATCGTGGTTAGAGACTTCACAATTTCTACATACACACACTTTCTTAGGAAAATGTTAGTGATTATCTTTTTTCCTATTTCTTTTCAATACAATGTCTGGTGCTCATTGCACTACGCATGAGACAATATTGTTTCATTCTACAGCTGACATACGCATACGCATTATGCCGCATTCTGTGACGATTCAGCACATTCAGATAGCACTCTTTAATATTGCTTATGACAGTTCTCAGGAACTCTATAAGCGTCCTATACATTTACAACTTTTGTTTCCAGACATCAATGACAACTCACTTGTCTATTTTCTATACGATGGTCTATCCCCATTTCAAGAAGAAAAATGTTTTCTTCCTTACAAACTTAAATCTTTAAATCTACCTACATTTAAATTTATATTATCTTATTTGTCTTTAGGTATTATCGAGAATAATACCTCATCATTTTCGTCACCTTTAGTTATTGTCCGAAGGAAGGACAACAAAATTCGTCTATGCGTTGACTATAGGAAACTAAACGCATTCTTGACGACTTACTTCCTCGTCTATCCAATGCAACATTTTTCACAAAGATAGACCTAACTAAAGGTTATTGGCAGATACCACTAACCAAAAAAGCCAAATATTACACAGCGTTTTCCACTCCCTAAGGTCTTTACCAGTGGAATGTGATGCAACTTGGGCTTATGAACGCTCCGGCTACCTTTATTCGCATGATGCGAACCATTGTATCAGGTAGACCAGACGTGATTACATACATTGACGACATATGTTTATTTAGTTCGTCATTTGATGAACATTTTTCGGGGCTTAGATGTGTTTTGGATATATTAATGGAAAATCACTTAACAGCTAAACCTACGAAAATACAAATAGCATTTCATGAGATAACCTTCCTGGGACATATTATTGGGGCTGGACGTATTCAAACTGTTCCCAGTACGGTATCTAAAATTTTTAATTTATCGGTTCCTCAAACGAAGAAACAGGTTAGGAGTTTATTAGGGTTGCTCCAATACTACAGTAGATTTGTACCTAACTTATCATCCATCACGGCTGTCTTGTCATCATTGTTAAAAAAAGACATGCCGTTGAAGGTAAAATTGACTGACGAATGCAACAAAACGTTTCGTAGGATATTGACAATCTTTTCAAATCCACCAATTTTGAGATTACCTGATGCTTCTAAACAGTTTCTTCTTCGCACAGATGCCAGTAATTACGGTATCGGAGGTTGTTTGCTTCAATGTCACGACGATATACTTCATCCAACTATGTAGATATCACGAAAACTTAAGTTGCCTGAAACAAGATACTCTAGAGTGGACAAGGAGTTGCTGGCAGTAGTTTGGGCAATTACTAAACTGGAGAAATGTTTGTTGGGCGCACCCTTCGTGATCCAAACGGATCAGAAGGCGGTGGCATCGTTTCGTCGCTCTAATCACAAAAGCCCCAAACTCGCCAGATTCGCTATTCTGTTACAAGCTTATGACTTTGTCATCGAAGCCATACCAGGACCAGAAAATATAATGGCTGATGTACTTTCGAGACACCCTACTGAAGTCGAATAATAATTGTCCACAATTTCAAAAAAATTAAAGACTGAACAAGATTGACTTTGGAACTATGATGTATTTCAGCGATGAAAATGATATGAACTTCCTACATACGAATAACACTTCTAATACTGTGCAGTGAATCAACCAATATATACATTCTCCGAAAGAAATTGGTTATAGCAAGAGACGTATTTCGATGGTTCGTTTTTAACGTTTGGATTTTGGTTAGTGTCCATTCGTTTTACAACTCGTTACGATATAGTCGGGAAGAGTATCTGAATCCAGGCTGGACAAATACCGTTATCCTACAGAAATTGAAATGACTAATTCAATACGATGAAAGTTTACATTCATTCATGAACGAAACATAGTTGAACATTATTAAATTTCTTCTCCAATGGAACTTTCCGTAAATTCGCAAAGGAAATAACGCCGGCTGGATCTTCATGTCCGACATTATTAAGTTTAATAGTTATTAAATTAATAACGAATAAAATAAAGTTGAAGTGTGATAATAAAAAATGAAATGTATAAAAGACAGAAAAGATGAAACAAAATAATATCACACAATTGAATACTCTAAATATTTTATTTATGAATGTGATAGATATTAGATGAAATTAGTTAAGATGTTTACATAAAATGCATGAATATTTTTTTTTAGTAATTCATTAAGTTAATTAGTTAGTAATTAATCGATACACATAATTAATTTTAAACACACATAACTAAATTAATTTATACTTTATCTTTTTCTTTAGTTTACTTGTCCTTACTTCTTATTTCTTTTATTATGACACTATCTCTCATTTTTTTAAATTAGATATTAATTAATTAATACCCTACACACATACTATGATTAATTAGTTTAATTTTAATTAGTTGGAATAATTTTCTTTACATTACACTTCATTATTAGTCATGACAGACTTTGAGTTAAGTAGATAATTATTTAGCGACAATTGACACTCCTTTGGTTAATATAATATCCATGCATAACATGACTGTTAGTATATTACATGATTAGTATGATATCGACATGACCGCGACACTGTTCTATACAGAACACCGTAGACCATATGTCGGGTTTTTTTTAAATTTCTGAGATGTTTAGTAAAGATAGTTCAAAAAAATCTATCTAACAGATTTTTTCCCCCGTCCGGCAGGGAATTGTTACGGTGTTTTTATGGATGTCGTCTGCTATAGGTGGCAGTGCGCAATTTTAGGTTAATAGAATTAATATAGATTGATGTTGATACTTCACGGATTAATGAACGCAAAGTACACGGTCAAATTATAACGTGTTAGCGTTGATAAGGTCACGCTTCGTGACTTAGATACTGGACCCTTTTTACGTTGTCCGTCAAGCCGTGAAGACGTGTCTTACATCCTTCCAAGGTTAGGATTTGCTAATAGCCGTATTTATGTAAATCGATATAAGGACTCAGGGTCAGTCCAGATGATATTATACAGGAGGAATTTATAAGGTTGGTGATTAACCTGAGTTACGGAAGGATTGTTGATAAGTTGTTTGATTTATATTCGACAAGACTCATGCGCTCATTTCTGGCTGTCTGGGTCACATCAGCGCACGTACACAGCCATGATGTTCTGTTGACATGAATTCGATACGACACGGACGGATACGAATATGTATTAATTGGAATTCCGATGCCACTTGTATGTTTTACTATGACCAATGCTCATGATGTCGTCAGATGTTTTATCGTAATAAATTGTATCCTGTAGACTCGCAATACCCTTGGACTTATCAAGTCAATATTATTAACTTGTTGATCATTTCTACCCCAGCATTCGCGTACTATACTATTGAAGCACGATGATCAATTTATGAATGGGAAATAAGAAAATTCAATACATGGCCAGAATTGTGAACACTCTTTATTGATATAATAATTTGGACATTAAGATGCAAGGACAAACTAACTCAACAATAACCAGTCTAAACAACACACCAACTGAGTTGCAACACGTGGGCAAGTCTCTCGAATGACAGTCATATGACGACTCAGAGATACAGGCCTTACTGCAAGACGACCTTATGTTGGGCCAAACTTGACTCACAGACATCGTCAGCAGCGCCTGCAATGGGCAGAGCAACATGTCAGATGGACTAGATTGCAGTGGAATGCTGTCCTATTCACAGACGAGAGCAGATTCAACATATCCTTTGCTGATGGACGTATGCGGATTTGGCGACGGTGTGGAGAGCGCTTTGCAGATTGCTGTGTTCGTCAGCACAACCGATTTGGAGGTGACAGTATTCAAATTTGGGGAGGACTCAGTTTTCAACATCACGTGCCTCTTCACGTCTTCCGTGGAAATGTTAATGCTGTAACATATCGAGATGAGGTTTCTGGATGCATTGGTTGCTCCTGCGTTCACAAATTATCCAGACTTGCAGCTTCTCCAGCAGGATAACGCACGTGCGCATACCGCTTGAATTACGCAGCAATATCTACAGAAGCAGAACATTGTGACGATTGATTGGCCTGCCCTATCACCAGACATGTCCCCTATAGAACATCTGTGGGACGAGCTTGGACGAACAGTCTACAGGCAAGGTTCTCCAGCTAATCTGCAACAGCTCGAAGCTGCTCTTACACGTGAATGGGACTTTATTCCCCGGAATTTCCTTCAGAGACTTGTGCGTTCCATGTGGAGTCGCTGCCAAGCTTGTTTGCAAGCACACGGTGCACATACCAGATACCGAGGATAGTGTGAATGAATTTTTTTATTGGTTGCATTTTTGGTTTTCTCCCTTGCCTACACAGAATGCAATGAAATTCATAACAATCAAATGCACAAATTAATGACTAGCATGGATTCATAGGAAAATGAATAAAGATTCCAAATATGTAAACTTGAAAACACTTATATTTACATTTTACACCCTGTTCCTGGATTATACATGTAGTGCGTTTTTAATGTGCTTCAGTATATTAATCTTTGTTCGTGTTAAATATATATATGTGTGATAGGGCCGGAAAAACACCCGGCTTACCCCTTCACGGGAAGACACTCCAGCTTCCCCCTTCATTGTGTGTGGCACATTTATCGCCCATATTTTCGATGTGCGCGAAGCATTCTGGGATGTGAAAAGTCTTCATGAAAATATATTACTTAGGCCATAATAACGCCTAAAAATTAGTTTTGGTGCATAGTTGTGTGTTATATTTGATAGTGGTGTTTTTGCTCAGAAATAGTTGTGTATATTTCTGTTTTCGGGCCTTCTAAAGCAAATATCGCGAGTGTTATGTATGCGGCCAAATCAATACGCCTAGCGCGCAGTAAATTGAGTGATTCGACCTGGGCTTATAAAAGAAATAGCGAGCCAGCAGCGACCTTTCCTAGTATCAGCCGCCCAGAGAGAACAGACGAAGTTAGACACACAGAGCCAAGCTGTAAATGCCTTGAGCACGTGAGTTAATTTAAATTAGAATTAGTTTTCTATAATTCTGAAATTATATCGATGTGGCTATTTTAATGCTTAATGAGATAAAAAGATAGATAGATAGATGTGAAAGTTTAAGAGCGATTATTTCATTCATCAGAAAGGCAGATATAGTATGAAGCTATTTCACTGGAATTTAGATAAGATTAACAATAGCAAGATGGCAGCCACGTGGCGAGGACTGTATAAAAAGCGGCGCCAGCGAGTCTGAATAACACGCCCCGCGTGGTAAACCTATAATGTTACGCCATGTGACACGTTGTGTATTTAGTTCCAGTTTTGTTTAAGTCGAGAATAATTATATTTTATTCTTTATGTAAGAGCATTTAAGTGTATTTCACGATAGCCTACTTATCAATATCCTACTGTTTATCTTTAGTGGTTACTTTGAAGTGAGGATAGTCATTTAGATTTCTGGTGAGATTAGATCTACTATTTGGTGCGTAAGGCACGTTGAGACAGGTGTTTCTCTGTTTGCTCCTGGTGGAGCATGGAAACACCAATGCAGCTGGTGTCCATTACAGGCCCACAATAAGCATTTTGAGGCTATTGCTGTGGTTGTTTCGGTGACGGTAACGATGTGTTTCGTGTGATGAGTTCCCAATCTCATCAGGGGTCATATACGACACGCTTGTTACCAGGCGCACCAGTCGTCACTTACGACATGTTCAGAGGGCAGTGACGAATATTGAGATGGATCAGTTCGAGGTGGTGGTTTACTCTTATTATTGA
This sequence comes from Oreohelix idahoensis, assembly GCA_024509875.1. Taxonomy (NCBI): domain Eukaryota; kingdom Metazoa; phylum Mollusca; class Gastropoda; order Stylommatophora; family Oreohelicidae; genus Oreohelix; species Oreohelix idahoensis. Next base: position 1,207,960 of record JAMPIV010000581.1, read on the forward strand.
GAGTTTTTGATGTACATGTAGTTGAAGAATATTATTTTATGTCCAGTTGATTATTATTTAATTATTGTAATGTGAAGGATGGTTTGTGAGAGCACGTGGGCTCACTTGAAGATATATATTTTTCTTCTCCGTTCCTGGGGCAGCATGGAGCCACCAGTGTGGTTTCATCCGTATGAAGCATTCAGATGCTCGTGCAGTAGTAGTTTCGGTAGCAATCTGTGTTACACGGTGAGGTTGGCAGCCTCATGCACAACACCATACTAGTCTCATTGGACGACATGCATGAGTGTGTGTTTGTGTGATAGCTGAGTGTGTGCTCTTGCAGTAGTGGTTTCGGTAGCAATCTGTGTTACATGGTGAGATTGCCAGCCTCATGCACAACACCATACTAGTCTCATCGACGACATGCATGAGTATGTGTGTGTGGTAGTTGAGTGTGCCCTTGCAGTAGTGGTTTCGGTAGCAATCTGTGTTACACGGTGAGATTGCCAGCCTCATGCACACCTTACTAGTCGCATTGGATGACACGCATGAGTGCGTGCGTGTGTGATAGTTGAGGGTGTCAGGTAGTACACACGGAAGGACTGTTTGGCAGGTGAGAGTATCATTATTTAACTATGATTTTAACCAGTCGTTGCTTTGTTTGCGTCTTCAGATTAGCAATCGGGCACATGCTGGGTGTTTTGTTATGTTCGTTGGTTTATTTATTTAATGTTTGCTTAGTCACTGAATGGGTTGTAAACATAAATACAGCCCCTGCCTCTAGAATCAAGAGTTTTATTGTTGTTCGGGTCGGTGCGAGTGTGAAAAGAGAGTGATCAAACATATCACAATATAATCATCATCATCTCGCCCACCCTATCAGATATATATACGAGGGACGGTCAAAAAGTAATGCCTCGTAATTTTTAATTTCATTCAATAGGCAGGAAAACAGATAAAATTTACATTGAAATGTAGCCCCAAGTCTGAACTTCAAAAATATATTTCTCAATGTAGTCTCCGTTATTTGTTACAGTCCATCGTCTCACAACGGCATGTATCCCCGCACGGTAAAATTTTTTGTCCTTTTTCCTAAACCACTGGCATATGGCGCGTTTAAGGGTCTCGGTGTCCTCAAAGTGATGTTCGCGAAGTTCTTCTTTCAGTGGTCAAAACAGATGGAATTCAGAAGGTGCAAGATTGGGACTGTAAGGGGGATGGGGTAATAATGTCCAGCCAAATTCTGCAATCGCATCAATGGTGCGTTTAGCGGTGTGTGGCGTGGCATAATCGTGCAACAGTAGTGCAGTTCACTGATCTTTTAATGGGTAAAGTTGCCGAAGACGACCTCTAAGCTTCTTCAAAGTTCCAATGTAACGGTCTGCATTCACCGTGTTTCCCTGTTCCAAGAAGTCGAGAAGAATCACACCCTTCTCATCCCAAAACACGGAGGCCATAACTTTCCCTACAGATGGTGAACTTTTGAACTTCTTTCTTGTCGGCGATGTTGTGTGATGCCATTCCATTGACTGCCTCTTGGATTTTGGTTCAAATAAAATGAGCCCAAGTCTCATCACCTGTGACAATATTCGATAAAAACTCTTCTCCTTTAGTTTCGTAACGGTGCAGGAGGTTGATGGCTATGGTTTTCCTTGTTTCTTTATGTCTGTCTGTCAACATTCTGGGTACCCACCGTGCACAAACTTTTGAATAACCCAGGTCTTTAATGATCATCTGGACACTGCCTTTACTAATGGACAACATGGAAGAAAGTTCATCCAGTGTTACCCGACGGTCACCACGAATGATGCCATCAACTCGATGAATGTTGTGTGGAGTCACTGCGGTAGACGGACGTCTAGTCCGCTTTGCGTCAGCCATTGAGGATTGACCTACTTTAGCTTCGTCACAACGATGTACCCAACGTCGGACAGTGCTAACATCCACTGTTGAATCTCCATAAACATTCTTCAAATGTTCGTGGATGCGAATTGGGGTCTCGCCTTCAGCATTGAGGAATTCTATGACATAACGCTGTTTTAACCGAACGTCTTTGGCAGCCATTTTAAACTGTTACAGTGGTGCCACCTGTTACTGAAACAGGTTTGTAATGCTATACAGTGCAGAAGAGTGAGGAATCCTGCTAAATTTACAAATTGGACACCGATGCAATATTTACATACATAAAAAATAGGAGGCATTACTTTTTGACCTTCCCTTCCTTACGTCACATGATGATCTATATATATATATATATATTATATATTATATATATATATATATATATATATATATATATATATATATATATATATATATATATATATATCATCATCATCATGTGACGTAATCTCTCGATTACAGTTGCTCTGAACTGAATCACGATTCTGGGCATGTCGACTCTCTGTGATGTCCTGGATCAACAGTCGTCTAGGTCGTCCCGTTCCCCTTATTCCAGGGACCATGCCTTCCATTACTAATTTTTCCAGACTATTATATCTTTTTATATGACCGAAAAATTTCAGCTTCCTTATTGCGCTGGTATTTAGGAGCCAATTTTCCGCTACATTCAGTAAGTGCAGTACTTCTCTGTTGGTCTTTTTTTCTGTCCATGGTATTCTTAACATCCTTCGGTAGCATTTAATTTCGAATGATGTAACCTTTTTTTGCATCTGTTTTATTGAGTGTCCATGTCTTGCAGCCGTATGTTGCTACTGGGAATATACATGCTCTGATCAGTTGTAACTTTGTTTCTTTGATTGTGCCTTGCCATAGGTTTTTCATCTGTATTAGTTTATGTGTGGCAATTGCAAGTCTTCTTTTAATTTCTACTGCACATTTGCCAGAGCTGTTGATGATTGATCCTAAGTATTCGAATTAATTAACACCTTCCAGTTCTCCGTTATCTATTTCAGTTTCTGGTTTGATCTTTACTTTGTCTGTTGTCAATACTTCGGTCTTCTTGGTGTTTAGATATAAATTATGAGCCTCGCTGTGTTTTTTTTTTTGTTGTTGACAGAATTAATTGATCAAGTCCTATTGGGTTGGTCGATAGCAGAACTGTGTCGTGAGCATATCTGATTTCCGGGATCTGTTACCCGCCGATGTTTAATGGGTCAAAATCTATGTATTCTTGGTCATCTCTTACGTTTCTCGTGATATTCTCAGCATAAATGTTAAACAGGTAAGGGGAAAGTGTACAGCCTTGTTGTTGCATACTCAGTTGTTGAAGATTGATTTGTTGAGTTAGTTTGTCCTTGCATCTTAATGTCCAAATTATTATATCAATAAAGAGCGTTCCCAATTCTGGCCATGTATTGAATTTTCTTATTTCCCATTCATAAATTGCTCATCATGCTTCGAACGAACGAACGAACGAACGAACTTTATTTTCAAAGGGTTAAGAATTGGGCACGCAGGCCCGTCTGACATTCTGCCCTTCCTCTCTCTCTCATCATGTATACTGTATCCTTTCATCCTCACATTTACTTTAAGCATTATTAAGGCATTTATCATTATAAAAGTAACATAACATCAAACATTTGCAATAATCATCATAATTAAAGTATGTTTTTAAAATAAATAAAGATAGATAGATAGATAGATAGATAGATAGATAGATAGATAGACAGATAGACAGACAGACAGACAGATAGATAGATAGATAGACAGACAGACAGACAGACAGACAGACAGACAGACAGATAGATAGATAGATAGATAGATAGATAGACAGACAGATAGACAGACAGACAGATAGATAGATAGATAGATAGATAGATAGATAGATAGATAGATAGATAGATAGATAGACAGACAGACAGATAGACAGACAGATAGATAGATAGATAGATAGATAGATAGATAGATAGATAGATAGATAGATAGATAGACAGATAGATAGATAGATATATAGATAGATAGATAGATAGATAGATAGATAGATAGATAACGAACGAACGAACGAACAAACTATATTTTCAAAGGATTAAGAATTGGGCACGCAGGCCTGTCTTACATTCTGCCCTTCTTCTCTCTGTCATCTTACATACCGTATCCCCTTTTTCAATAGACACATGTCCATTTTTAGCATTATTTTCCAGACAATCTTTTTATATCGACCGTAAAAATCAATAACATACATTGCGCTGGTTTTAGGAGCCAACATCCAGCTACATTCAAATTTTAAGGGGGGGGGGGGGAATTATTAATTAAAATAGATTAACAAAAATTAATACCTTAAAAAAAAAAACAAAAAAAAAAAAAAAATGAAAAAAACTAACAAACACAATCAAAACAATTCATTGTAAATAAGACATAATTCCAAAACTTGCAATCCGATAATGGTGGCTATAATAATACATGAACTCTGACAATTTGGAAATCTGTTTCTGAAATAGCTGGGACTTCATGTGTTTTTCAGCGCATGCGAAAAAATGTTCCCACAGGTGAGCAACTTTGAGTCCCAAGCACATACTGCCACAGGGAGTGAATTGTTAACGCCTCCACTACACGAGATCCAGTTTTATGACCTATTCTCCTTAGGGAGGTAAAGGGTATTGACTGAAAGATGAGAATCATGCATATAGGCCCGTCTTGCATTTATCCCTTCCTCTTACTCATCTTTTATTGCTAGGTATCCAGACATTCTCCAGCATACTTAAGGTATTAGTTCAGAGGCGATGCAACATTATAAGTAGTATAAAAGCATACATTACAGTATCTGATTACAATTAAGAAGTAAGGTATATTAAAATGAAAAACTAGATCATCAGACCCTCCATACAGTGTATTAGATAATAATAATTCGAAACATAATCCCTTAGGGCGGCATATAATCCGCACTCATAATGTATTTGAACAGTCTACGATTATATGAGTAGGGACTGTGCATGTTTTTCAGGTCATGTGGAAGATTGTTCCAAAGATGAGCAGCTGAGTAAGCCAAGCTCTTCTTGTACAAATCTAGCCTCGGCTTGGGTAAATCTAACTGGTTTAAGCGCTGACTACGTTTTTCATTGAATTTGAAAAGTGGCCACAGATACGTTGGAGCATCAATAGTATAGTACGCGAATGCTGGGGTAGAAATGATCAACAAGTTAATAATATTGACTTGCGAGTCCACAGGATACAATTTATTACGATAAAACATCTGACGACATCATGAGCATTGGTCATAGTAAAACATACAATTGACATCTGAATTCCAATTAATACATATTCTTATCCGTCCGTGTCATATCGAATTCATGTCAACAGAACATCACGGCTGTGTACGTGCGCTGCTGTGATCCAGACAGCCAGAAATGAGCGCATGAGTCTTGTCGAATATAAATCAAACAACTTATCAACGATCCTTCCGTAACTCAGATTAATCACCAACCTTATAAATTCCTCCTGCATAATATCATCTGGACTGACCCTGAGTCCTTATATCAATTTACATAAATACGGCTATTAGCAAAGCCTAACCTTGGAAGGATGTAAGACACGTCTTCACGGCTTGACGGACAACGTAAAAAGGGTCCGGTATCTAAGTCACGAAGCGTGACCTTATTACCGCTAACACGTCATAATTGTACCGTGTACTTTGCGTTCATTAATCCGTGAAGTATCAACATCAGTCTATATTAATTCTATTAACCTAAAATTTCGCACTGCCAACTATAGCAGACGACATCCATAAAAACACCGTAACACTTGTCTTACTCCTTTCTGTACTTCAAACCATTCATATATATATATATATATATATATATATATATATATATATATATATATATATATATATATATATATATATATATATATATATATATATATATATATAATAATAATAATAAATTCTTTAAGCGCCAAACACGGCGCATAAGGCAGAAACCAGTGCTCTCCAGGTTGTTCGTTGTGACGCCACTCCTCTTAGCTCTTGCACATTATTTAGGCCCAACGTTCTTCCTTCTCTTATTATTGTTCTTCTGAGTGTTTCTTTTGGTCTTCCTTTTTTCCGCTTACCCTCAGGAACCCAAGTGAGCGCCTGTAGTGGTATTCTGTTGTTTTGCATTCGTAGGACATGACCGATATATGACCATCGTCTTTTCCTTATATAGTCGGAGACATATTTCTGCCTAGAGTCTTCTCTTATTTGTCGATTAGTCTTGAATTCTTTCCAACTGATGTTCATGAGTTTTCTAAGACATTTGTTCTCGAATGTATTCAGCTTGTTCTCCAATGATTTTGTTATTTTCCAACTCTCACAGCCGTATGTTAACACTGAGATAACATTTGAATTAAACAGACACACATACACACATCAGGGATGGGGTTGATTGAAAAAATCTTAATCGATTAATGAAATTTCTTCAATCGAAGATTAATCGATCAATTTCGAACAATGTGATAAATATTAAAAAAATAAATAACATTATTTTATAATGACTGAGTACTTTTTTTATTTTCTATATTATTGTGGTGAAGTGGGATGTTATAAATACTTATAGGGAACTTAGTGTACTGACTGAGATCAGCTGTGAAGGTATCTATATCTATTAAGAGTAGTGTATTATAGATAACCTTACTTGCTACCACATATCTATATATCTCAGTCAGAATTATTCTGGAATAGTGTGATGCTACGTTATGTGTCTAGGGTATGAGTATGGTGAAGTGTAAGTCACAACAACAGACAGATAAACAATTTAATTTAATCCACTACTCTTGACAACACTGTGACACTCACATACATATAACACTCTACAAAGATATCTTAAAAGAGTCACTGATAAACTTTCAAATAACAATATGTATTCATTACTGGCATGAATGAAAGTAAATTCCCCTCTTAATGTTAATTTTACAAAGTCAGTTCAAGATGAGGGGACATAATGTTGAGCTCAGCTGGCCAAGTTCGCTTATCTGGCGTGATGGCGGCAGGAAAGGACTCCTCTGCTCGAATTCTCCTCTGGGCTCTGGAGACACCTCACTGATAGCTAAAAGGACCAAGGAGTATGCTGTCCGACACTGGATTCAGCAAAGCTCTGACCAGGTGCTGCTCAGTACCATCAAGACCACTGTCCCACAATTCATACGAATAAACACAGATACGTTGATTAGCAATGAATTCTGGCACAAACTGGCACAAATTCCCATCTGCTTATCTTCCAGGCTTTTATTTAGCAAAATATATGCTGGCTTCAACGCACTGATGCTTTATCAAGCTATTTTAAACAAGTGGTTTCGAACTAACGCTCCCAAGTGTGTATATCAGCGAGTCTGACCAATGAGCCCCGTTTCGACAAGTGTTTGAAAAAATGTTACCTTTCCCCGTTTCCCCTAACAACCAAGATAGTATTTATAGCCCGACCAATCGTGGTTAGGCTTTCATTTGTTGCGCTCCAATCAATTTGGAGTTTACATGGTAGGCTATTTCTGTAACGTAAATTTTTTTCAAACACGTTAAAAAAAAATCTTATGAGCAGAAATGATTTTATGCTGTCAGGCACCCCCAATATTTTATTTTGGGTATAATTTATTAATTCCTGGACTATTTGCGTAACGTTTTACATATTATTTGTCAGCAAGCCCTAAGGAACCCAAAAATACAAATTTAAAGGAGCTACGTGGCTGCATTCAAAATATGCAATTTCTTCTACCTCCTGTTTCGAAGATGTGCTGTCTGGGTACTGTTATGTTCTCAACCGTAAACCCATCTAATGTTATCTTTTCTAATAAGAGTTTTTTTATGATTTATAAACCTAACTCTGGGAAAGGGTAGTGTATTTTATCACTGTCCGTCTGAAAAAAAAAAAATTAGTGCATGTAGACTTACACGCGTGATGCATGCGTTCCTGATTTTCAGCCCTCCCCTCTCTCTTTATCCTTTTGTCCATCTGTTCGTTCGTTTTGGTAACGCAGTATAATTAATGTTAGGATTAATTTAGGTCATTACGCAGTACGTCTCAATGTTTTTCTTAGAAATGCAGCACACGTTTCATTGAAGAAGGCGGGTAATAATACAGTAAGCTTTTATATCAACGTGAAAGCGTTACAATTTGCAGACGAAGCAGAAAACAAGGGGGATTTCGAGTACATTCTTTGTGACAGCACTGTTATTTTACCATTGCTCTTCTCTTTATTAATTTTATTTGTTAGGCTTCATATTTACCTAATAATTTATATATGTGGATTAGAATATTTCATGACACCTCCCCTCTTAAAACAGACATTATATGTCAGTCCTTTATTCTATATACACATAGAGAAATTTATTATTATTTCTGGGGTTTACGGTGATTCTCATCACACGGATGGCGGCTTAAAAAATCAGCTCCCAAATTGGTTTTTCCAGATATATACTCAATGCTAAAATTATATGGAGCCAGAAGCAAAGACCATCGGAGTAACCTAGAGTTCTCATGCTTAGCCTGTGCTAAAAACGATAAAGGTTTGTGATCTGTTTGCAACTTAAATGCCTTCCCATATAGATAAATATTGAATTTCTTTATTGCCCATATTACTGCAAGACATTCTTTTTCGCTAGTTGAGTAGTTGATTTCAGCTTTATTCAACTTTCTGCTAGCATATGCCACTGGGCTTAATTCCCCATCCAATGCATCTGATTTCTGTAGTAGAGTTGCACCTAGCCCAATATTACTTGCATCCGTCCTTACTATGAATTCTTGACTTAAGTCAGGTAATTTCAAAATGGGTTTACTTGTGAGCTTTTCCTTCAATTCTTGGTAAGTCATTTCACATTGTGGTGTCCATGTAATGCGATCTGGAAGTCCTTTACGTGTCAATTCAGTTAACGGTGCACATATGGAATTAAAGTTTTTGATATACTTCTGGTAGAAACCACATAATGAGACAAAGGATCTCACGTCCTTCTTGGTTTGTGGTCTCGGGGCTTTCTGTAGTTTCTCTAAGTTCTTTGGGTCAGGGGTCATGTTTCCCTGATAAACTGTGTGTCCCAAAAATTCCAATTCTTTACATCCAACGCAACATTTGGTTGGTCGGGCTGTTAAATTTGCCTCCCAAGTCGAGTAAACAGCATGTTCAGAGAGTCAATGTGTTCCTCAAATGTTTCTGTTGCTATAAGGATATCATCCATAAAATTTGTTATACAGGGATTATTCAGAGGATCCAATAATTTTCTCATCATTCTAGAGAAGACACTAGGCGCATTCTTCAATCCAAATGGCAATCTATTAAACTCATAGTGTCCTTCTGAGGTACTAAAAGCTAGGTATGGTCTAACCTCAGGCTTTACTGGAATCTGATAGTATCCTTTACTCAGATCCACTTTTGAGAAATATTTAGCTTTATTTAGTCTGGCAAACAGCTGATTTGTATCCGGCAATGGATCCACCTGTCCTTCTGTAATAGCATTCAGTCTCCTGTAATCTATACAGAGTCTATGTTCTCCAGAGGGCTTCCTTAAGAGTACCACCCCGGAACTATACGAAGACTCACTGTGCGAAATAATTCCTTCCTTCAACAGATAGTCTATCTCTTCCTTCAAAGCTTTTTCCTTAGCAAACGGAATCGAATATGGTTTCATACAGACAGGTGTGGAGTCTATGAGTTTCATATCATATTCCAATAGGTTTGTATGCCCTGGTCGGTCTGTTAACACCTCTGCATGATTATTTAGAACCTGTTGCACTCTCTCTTTCTGAGTTTTCGTTAAATGTGTACTGATTTTCACCTGTGCTGCTGTCTCACAGGGGTGTAATGGATATTCAAATGATGAAAGTGGTTCCTTTTTCATCTCCATGGCGATGGACAAGGTCAACAAGTGTGTCTCTTCCTGATGTTCTCTTTCCAAATATTTCTTCAGGAGATTCACATGATAGATTTTTTCTTTCCCCTTCTTATCTATCTTATAATTTGTTCTAGACACCTTCTCTAGAACTGTATATGGACCCTGCCATCCAATTTGTAACTTATTCTGACTCCCGGGCAAAAGAAGCAGTACTTTCTCTCCCACAGCCAAATTTCTGTCTTTCGCCTTCCTGTTATAATAGGCAGCATGTTTCTTCCTGGCTTGTTTCAAATTTTCATTGGCAAGTTTCCAGCCAGTTTTTAACCGAGTGGTCAGCTCATTCACATACTGGTATGAAGATGTAATGTTTTCCTCTGCCTTTTCATCAGTCCACGTTCTTAACAAAGCTACATATGGACCTTTAATTGTGTGGACCTATTTGTCCATGCACCGGTATGGTCTCTTCCACTCGAAGCTTTATAGTGATGATTTTTCCTCCCAGAATTTTCATTCACAAAACGACCGCTACCAATTTTTCTTTTGGGGCTTTCTCCCCACTTAAAATTCTTGATGAGAGATTTCCTCTCTACATCCTCTTCCTCCAGTTTGTTTAAGTCCGATTGAGGGATTGTCGGCTTATCCTGGGGTAAGACATCCTTTTGCACTCTCCGCATAGTGGCCATTGTAAAACAGTTAAGTGAAGCTTGTCCGTGAAAAGGGGCTTCCCATTCCATTTGGTCCACTTTATCAAATCTATTTTTCTTTTTATTATCAGGCCTAATTTTGCTCCGGGGCGTGTCCAGGTCCTGATCCATGTTCCCACTTGTGGGTGTTCCCTCATGTGCTATGCTACACCTTTCTACAAAATTCTCAATGTCCCATCTTGCTTTGGGCCAATAATAATTGTGAGCCACCTTTTGAATGATGGTACCTATCTTCTCATGGTCCCCATCTGGTTTCACATGTAGGCTCCTTATTAAGTCTGCCCTATATCTTTTTGGAAGAACCAGCTGTCCGTGACCATGGGATCTAGTTCCGGCCTTCCTATACATCAACTTGTTTTTCATGTAAAAATCTCCCTTGCCTGGAGTTGTATGACAAGTTGACAATTTTCTGAAACAAGGCTTGAGTGTTTTATCCCCAGCCTGTGCCTTCCTCATCTCTTCTGGAGTGGTATCTAACATAATATCCTCCTCCTGTCTTGAGGTCGACCTGACCTGAAGGGTTGCCATATACACAGGTTTCCTTCTGCAACGGTCAGTGTCATGATTGTCCATCTGACAATTCTTACACCACCTTTTCCTTGGTTGAAAGATTTTCTTTCATTATATTTCCTTTCATCGAATTGTGGGAATTTATTTTTATTGTCATACCGTGGCCTATCAAATTGGTGCTTACCTTTATTTTGATCCCTAGGATCAAATTTATTAAAGTTCTGTGGTGCCCTAAAGTTATCCACTTGTTTCTTTTTATTACCTGTTACCTCTGCTTGAGCTGCTTGATACCTTTCAGCAACATTTAGCAACTCACCCAGCCTCTCTGCACCTTGTTCCATGAGAAACTTTCTCAGGTCTGGAGCCATGGACTCTCTTAGTTGCTCTATAAGGACCATTTCCTTAAGATCTTGGGTTTTCCCCAGAGAAGTCCATTTCTCCAAGTATGTCTCGATTCGTGCAGAGAACTGGTGATAGGTTTCACCTGACAGTAGTTTAGCATTCCTAAATTTTTTCCTGTAAAACTCTGCATTCTTTTCATACCTTAACAAAAGAGCCTGCTTTAGCATGTCATAATTTTCCTGATCACCTCTGCTCATTTTTGCAAAAACTTCATAAGCTGCCCCACGAAGTCCCTGAGATAACTTTAAGCTCCACCTTTCTCTCTCTAACCCATACGTGGTAGCTAATAGTTCGTACCTATTTATATAGCTCTCAATATCATCGTCTTTCTCAACAAAATGATCTAAATGAAAGTTCATAGCTGAGGTCGAGGCTCCCTGAGTAACCGTAGCATCAGAGGCAAAGGGACTGGCACCATTTTCAGGAGCATGGCCTTGAAACTCAAACTCCCTTAGTCGTAACTCATGTTCCCTTTGTAATCTCTTCTCCTCCTTTTCTGCTTCCCTCTCTGCAGCTAATCTCTTCTCTTCTCTTTCTGCAGCTATTTTCTTCTCTTCTCTTTCTGCAGCTAATCTTTTGTCTTCTCTTTCTGCTTCCAATTTCTTAGCCTCTTTGTCAGCCTCAATCTGCAACCTCTTAGTCTCAGCCTCAGCTTGCAACCTCTTAGTCTCAGCCTCAGCTTCAATTGTAACTTCTTAATTTCCCTTTCAGCCTCTAACCTTCTTTCGGCTTCTTTTTCTAATCTTCTTTCTTCGCGTTCAATAAATTTGTCACATTCCGTTGTGACATAGGCAACCATAACTTGCCCATCTAATCCTAACTCTTTTGCAGTCTGAACCGCAGCAGATCGAAATTTGGCCAGGTCCGCCATTGTCTATCAGGTAAATTTTTATAATGTCTACCCAACAATTCAATTTCTAACTATATATCTAATGGACAACACAGGCACCGTGAGCTCAACCTTATTTAATTCCACCCAAGGATACCTTTTAATTCTTATATTCCCTGAAGTGAATTACCCCCAATATTTTTAATAGTTAAAGATTCAAAATCCCGGACGAGCCCCCAATATATGTGGTGAAGTGGGATGTTATAAATACTTATAGGGAACTTAGTGTACTGACTGAGATCAGCTGTGAAGGTATCTATATCTATTAAGAGTAGTGTATTATAGATAACCTTACTTGCTACCACATATCTATATATCTCAGTCAGAATTATTCTGGAATAGTGTGATGCTACGTTATGTGTCTAGGGTATGAGTATGGTGAAGTGTAAGTCACAACAACAGACAGATAAACAATTTAATTTAATCCACTACTCTTGACAACACTGTGACACTCACATACATATAACACTCTACAAAGATATCTTAAAAGAGTCACTGATAAACTTTCAAATAACAATATGTATTCATTACTGGCATGAATGAATATGTGTCCTGATTCAACTACAAGGGAACCAGGAATCACAATCAATTTAAATTACAAGTTATGTACAGAATGTATTTAATATGAATATTGTAGTGACATATATTATTACAAATGTTCTATGTGTGTCAGTTGTGTAGTAGTAAAATGAGGTAATACTGGTTTTGTTTTGTTCAAGCTCTGTTGGTATTTGTCATCATGACTTCAATAGTTTGTCTTTAGGGACTAGTATTGGAGATGTTCACAGTTCCTGATTTTTAAGACAAGTAAATTCCCCTCTTAATGTTAATTTTACAAAGTCAGTTCAAGATGAGGGGACATAATGTTGAGCTCAGCTGGCCAAGTTAGCTTATCTGGCGTGATGGCGGCAGGAAAGGACTCCTCTGCTCGAATTCTCCTCTGGGCTCTGGAGACACCTCACTGATAGCTAAAAGGACCAAGGAGTATGCTGTCCGACACTGGATTCAGCAAAGCTCTGACCAGGTGCTGCTCAGTACCATCAAGACCACTGTCCCACAATTCATACGAATAAACACAGATACGTTGATTAGCAATGAATTCTGGCACAAACTGGCACAAATTCCCATCTGCTTATCTTCCAGGCTTTTATTTAGCAAAATATATGCTGGCTTCAACGCACTGATGCTTTATCAAGCTATTTTAAACAAGTGGTTTCGAACTAACGCTCCCAAGTGTGTATATCAGCGAGTCTGACCAATGAGCCCCGTTTCGACAAGTGTTTGAAAAAATGTTACCTTTCCCCGTTTCCCCTAACAACCAAGATAGTATTTATAGCCCGACCAATCGTGGTTAGGCTTTCATTTGTTGCGCTCCAATCAATTTGGAGTTTACATGGTAGGCTATTTCTGTAACGTAAATTTTTTTCAAACACGTTAAAAAAAAATCTTATGAGCAGAAATGATTTTATGCTGTCAGGCACCCCCAATATTTTATTTTGGGTATAATTTATTAATTCCTGGACTATTTGCGTAACGTTTTACATATTATTTGTCAGCAAGCCCTAAGGAACCCAAAAATACAAATTTAAAGGAGCTACGTGGCTGCATTCAAAATATGCAATTTCTTCTACCTCCTGTTTCGAAGATGTGCTGTCTGGGTACTGTTATGTTCTCAACCGTAAACCCATCTAATGTTATCTTTTCTAATAAGAGTTTTTTATGATTTATAAACCTAACTCTGGGAAAGGGTAGTGTATTTTATCACTGTCCGTCTGAAAAAAAATTAGTGCATGTAGACTTACACGCGTGATGCATGCGTTCCTGATTTTCAGCCCTCCCCTCTCTCTTTATCCTTTTGTCCATCTGTTCGTTCGTTTTGGTAACGCAGTATAATTAATGTTAGGATTAATTTAGGTCATTACGCAGTACGTCTCAATGTTTTTCTTAGAAATGCAGCACACGTTTCATTGAAGAAGGCGGGTAATAATACAGTAAGCTTTTATATCAACGTGAAAGCGTTACAATTTGCAGACGAAGCAGAAAACAAGGGGGATTTCGAGTACATTCTTTGTGACAGCACTGTTATTTTACCATTGCTCTTCTCTTTATTAATTTTATTTGTTAGGCTTCATATTTACCTAATAATTTATATATGTGGATTAGAATATTTCATGACAATTATATAAGTCAACATGGTCCGGAATATGTAATGAAAATAGTGAAAAGCCACAACTAAACAATATATTTTTATTGACCACACTTGCCACATTCGATACCACAAACATCTAACATAGAAAATGCTACTGGATTTAAGCAAAAAACGTAAACATTTGAAGAAATGAAATATTCGATTAATTTTTGTAATCAATTAATCGAATAACAATTTTAACCAATTAATCGATTAATTAATAGTTAAAGATCTAAACCCTAATATATATACACACTCAAATATTACAATTTACCCTCTTTACAGAAGTCTCCTAGAAAGCCAGGAATGCAACGTCTACATGCACCGAAGCGTTGTTGACAGATGCCGTCCATACATCGCAAGCTACAATGGGACAAGCACTTATATCCGTAAAAACCGGGCGTGCATCCAGGTGCGCATGTGCCAGTGACGAGACTGCATACATCGGTATAGAGGCTACAATTACATTGTTTGCTGCAATCGAATCCGTAAATACCTTCTGGGCATACAGTTTCTGTTGCAAAGACCACAATAAATGTAATAATTATGTAGCAATTTAATCATTACCTTTCAGGTCTTCGTAGAGCACATGTGGGCCTTGAACACATGTCAAATCTTTCTGTCCCTATCATTTGTTGGAAGTTTATCCCAGAGCTTTTCTTTTATAGATCTGCTTTTGAGAATAAAGGCCAACAACTGACTAACACTAGCAGGTTGTGTTCTACTCACAGCTAAGATAATTTCACTGATATGAGATATAAAACAATAATAATCGCTCAAACTAGAATAATACACATGAATCCACCTGTATGTGTGTGGGGGGAGGGGAGCGGGGGTAGGCTTAACCGTTAATTAACGGGCGCTAAATACTCTAAGGCCATACTGGTACTTACTTAGTCGTTTCTCTTCTATAGTGAGGTGTAGAAGTTTGTAAGAGAGAGAGAGAGAGAGAGTGCCATGCTATTCTATTAGCTGTCTTCCTCCAGGCCTTGTTCTATTCTAGTCCTCGGTCCTTCAAAGATTATCTAATGTTGTCCTCCCAGCGGACTTTGGGTCATCCTGGAGGTCTGGATCCCTGGCTCTTAGTTTCCCACGCTTGCCGTGGTAGCTGATCTTCTCCAATTCTGCAGACATGGCAAAACCATCTCAGTTGGAACTGTTCTACTTAGGTCTGCAGGGGTTGGGTTTTTATGCCTTGACGTATCGTCTGGTTGCGGACTATGTCTCTTCTTGTTACTTCAACCACCTTCTTCAGATAGCTCATTTCTAAGGTTTTGATCTGGCTTTTGTGGGTTGTAGTCATTGCCCATGACTCGCATCCATATGTCAAGACTGGGGCATAGGTGGAGCGGTATACAGCCATCTTCGTCTTCTTACTAAGGTCTCTTTTGCTGATGAATCCTCGATTTATGGCCTGAAAAAAGTCTACCAGATGCTGCTCTTCGGGTAGCCAACTCTTCTTTGATGCCTCCCTTTCGGTCTATGACAGCTCCAAGGTATTTAAAGTGGTCGACCTGCTCCAGGACCTGTTCTCCCAGCTTAATCTGATGTCTTCTTTACTCTCGTGATATCACCATGGTTTTTGTTTTCGAGCTGCTTATGATCATCCCTCTCTTCTCCACCTCTTCTTTCCAGACTTGCATTTTGGTTTGAAGATGTGCCCCTTATTTAGCAATCAGAGCAACATCATCAGCAAATGCCAGCTCTGAAATACAGACCTGTCTTATCTTTCAGTACCCCACCGAATACTTTCTTGTTCTCTCCTTACATGCCTTGATGACATCGTCCATGAGGTAGTATGAAAAGATAAGGTGACAGAATATCACCTTGTTTTACACCACTGGTGGTCCTGAATTTTTCTGACTGATAGTTTGCCGTCCTCACATAATTTCTGCAAGACTTGCAGAAGCTCTGTATAGCATGAGGTGATGGAATGTTCTTCCTTGCCAAACAGTCCCAGAGTTTGTTCCAGGGGACATTGTCAAATGCCTGTTCCAGATCTAAGAAGCAAAGATGGATCTCACTCTTATACTCAAGAGCCTTTTCACTCAAATGTCTGAGTGTGAAGATTAGGTCTTGATTTGCTCGGAAGCCTCACTGGACTTCATCCATTTGTGGCTCAGCTAGGTGTCTGAGTCTCTGCTCCAGATTCCAGAGTAGATTTTACCAGGGACACTGAGAAGGGAGATGCCTCTATGTTTCCACATTGTCGATTGTCACCCTTTTTGTAAATCGGTGTTATTATGGCAATCTCCCAATCCTTTGGTATGGTCTTGTTGCACCAAGCTGCCTGTAGGACCCTCAGGAGTAATAGGTCGCCTGATGCTCCCATGTACTTAACCATTTCTGTTGTTATGCTATCTTGTCCTGCTGCTTTGCCCATCTTGATTTTCTCCAGTGCTGCCTTCAGTTCTTCCATCTTTATGTCATTTTCATCACCATTGGTTTCCTCTTCTGTGCCAGTGGTTATCATTTCTGATGCTTGACCTTGCTCATCATCCAGGAGTTCTGAATAAAATATTCTTTCCATTACTTCTTTTGGGGCAGTAAGCAATTTGCCTTGCTTGTCCTTTATAAATTTAAGAGGGCACTGTTTTTCCTTCCTCATATTCTTTAAGGTCTTATAGAACAATTGCTGGTTTTCTTGCGCATCGTTTTCTAGCTTTTCTCCAAATTCTTCCCAGGACTTTTGTTTTGCTGCTAGCACCTTGTTCTTTGCTTCTGTTCTGTGTATCATATATTCTCTGTATTTCTCTGTTTTTCCTGCTGTGTTTTTAGCTCCTAAGTATTGTTTCCATGCCTTTTTACTTCTCTCGTATTTTCTCTTTAACCTCATCTGTCCACCAAGGTGTCCTCTTTCTCTTGTTTCCAAGTCGGACTTCACCACATGCTTCTGTTGCAGCTGTCTTTATGATGTCCTTGAATTTCAGCCAGAGTGTTTCTAGGTCATCAGGTTGTAGTTCTGTGTTTCGCACTGCTGTAGCAATAAGCCCCTGATATCTGGTCTTCACTTCTGGCTCTCTCAGCTTGTAGGTCGTAATGCTTGTTTCCCCTGTTCGTTTACTTAGCTTCTTGCGTGAAGTTAGACAGTTCCTAGGCCGAGTAACTCTTTCAGTTGTTCTTTTAATTGTTAACAAGTAGTGGTCACTTCCGATCGCTGGTCCCTCCACACTCTAGCATCCCGGACATACTTGAATGAGCTTTTCCTAACTATGGCATAGTCGATAACTGACTTCTCATTCTTTGTTGGTTCACACCTAGTGTGTACATGTAGGCGCTTATGGGGGAACTTTGTATTTGTAATGACCAGATTCTGCTCAGTGCAGAATCTAAGGAGTCGCTTTCCATTGTCATTATCTTCTCCATATCTTCCGATAACTCCACCCCATCTAGCCTGGTCATTTCCAACTCTGGCATTGAAATCTCCGAGCATGATAATTTCATCTAGACAGTCGTCCACTGTCCTTTGAAGCAGCTCGAAGAATTCCTCCTTGACCTCAGCTCACTCATCTTCATTTGGCCCATACACAATGACCAGGTTGACTATGGTTTCTCCTTCTTTCAGTTTTAGGACCATAATGTGCTCCGAGACAAAGTTTCATCCTTTGATATTATCTTTTTGGTTCTTCGCCACAATACAACTGTAGCCGGGTAGGCAGTTGGGGTACCCACGCCCCATTTAGCTCTTTCAGATGTGGGGACACCACTGTAGAGCAGCGTGTCGCCATCGAGATCCATAACTCCTTGTCCTTTTTTCTTTGTTTCTGTTAAGGCCAGGATTTATAATTTGGCTTTCCTCATCTCTTCCACCAGCTCCTCTTCCTTCTCATTTATACTTCTTGTGTTCCATGTTCCGTAAGTCGTAGTGAGTAGTCGGTTCCAGATCGTCGCCTGTAGAATCAGTCCGGATTTCTCTATTATGTTTCGCGTAATCTGGTTTTTAAGACAAACAGGTGACTGACCTGTGGTGCCTTTGCATGATGGAGGGATTGCCTCCTTACGGCCTCCATGCAGACCGCCCTCCTCCTTTTTCATCCGTGCTTGGGACCGGCTTAGGGGGAGTTGGGCCATACTGGAAATAAATGAAACTATCTTCAATGAAAAAATATATTATCGTGTACGTAAACGTGGCTAAGAGTAATGAATAAACAACGTAGGTTCTTAGAAATGGCTCATGACAGAGTCTGTCGTAACGCGGCCCTGTTCTTATCGCTATCTTATAAAATCTTTACCAGGCACATAAAATCTTGGGAGACACCGCTCGGGAACATAATTGTTAGGCGGCTGCTGATTGGCTGGGAGCGGATAAACACGGGATGCTCTCGTGAACCGCGAGACTGGAAGCCATTTACTGATTCTGGCTGGCTGCGGCATTTTTCGATCCACCAGACCCCAGTCATCTAGATCCAGAGTGGTGATAATGTCCCCTTGTCCTAGAGAAGTTAAAGTAGCGGCGCTTGACAAGGGAATTCATCAGTGCGAAGATGGTTTGAGATATTTTCGTTGTTAATACTTTAGCTGTGTTTATTAGTATCGTGGTACGACAGGGTTTTCGACAACACATTTAAAACGATCATTTCATATAATTGTTATACTGCCATTGTAGCACTACCACCATGACAGATAAATTAGGCACACTTTGGACCATGTGGCTGTTCACGACACTGCCTAACAACACCCAAGTGTGAGTGTATAACTATTTAGGAATCTGTAAGTGTAGTGTGATGGAAAGGATTGTTTTATTTGAAATTCTAATAGGATTGTTCGAAAGGATTTTTTAACTGTAATTATAGTATACTAGACTGAAAGGACGATTGATCGAAAGGATTCTTTTAGGCTAAGTCTAGTATGCTAGATCGAAAGGGGATCGATCGAAACGACTCTTTTAGGCAAGTCTAGTACGATAGATCGAAATTAATGTATTGTAAGCGTAATTCTAGTATGACAGACTGAAAAGGAAGGAAGTGCTTATATATACGAATATAGTATTTATGACGGCGATTTGTGTCTTCAGGTTTAACAGAATCTGATACACAGCTTCTTCATTGCTAGAACCACTGAGTACCATCGGACAGAAAAATACTGCACAGTCTGTGTACGTCAGGCTGATTTGTGTGACCTTGCCACCGCCAGATCACTAAACCCACGTGGCAGGCAGCGTGGTCTAGCCTTCGTACTTTGAATACACAAGTATTTTTATATCTGAACATAGTGGGACATATCCATCACTGCTAATACTCTTGAGCAAAACAACATCTATAATCAGTTTATGCAGGTCCTGGGAATTGAATAATGTGTACTCAAAGTCAATATTCGAGGTGCATTCGTATCCAGTTTAGCCCTCGATACTCGACAGTATAAGTAATAATATTATTAAAGTGCTGTGAATCTGCTGCCCAGAGCATATTAGGTCGTTCCAGGACAGTGTTAGAATATTGACCAGTGCACTCTGTTTTATCATCTACCCAGTTTTATAATTTCTTCACGGGAGACAGGAACAGTGGTTTATTAATGTTTTATTGAAACCAGGAACTTTAGTAGAACCGTATATACAACAGAGGAGGAGGCTCCAGTTTATTTTATCAGGAACTTTTAATTTTATAACAGGCTTTTTCTTTTGTGTATTTAACCAGTAACTATTTGTTCAAATTCGCTATACCTGCCTTGTTCTCTATCCATCACCATCATCATCCTTTAATCAATGTCTTTTTTCTTTATATATATATATATATATATATATATATATATATATATATATATATATATATATATATATATATATATATATATATATAGGCCTATATATATAGAGGCCTATATATATAGGCCTATATATATATATATATATATATATATATATATATATATATATATATATATATATATATATATATATATATATATATATATATACACACATACTACACCATATTTACATAGAATAAATAGTCATTGTTGTGCGTGTGTACATTTACCACAGAGTTGAGTGAATTTATCCCTAGTGCTGTATGTCTATCTGTCTAGTGATATAAATATATATATTGTAATTCTTCCTATGGGGAGTGGGAGATTGTCTGTCTGAGACCACAGAGTGGACCTTGTCGCAAGAGCTCCAAGAATTCCTTATCATTGTCGTCAGGATTACTTCCTTAGAGAGGATTCGCTTTTTCTGTACCACCTCTGTATCTTATGTAACGGCCCCAGCCGTTGTTGTTGTTGTTGTTTTGATGAGTGATGGGTGGAGAGCGGGCACTTAACAGCTGATCGTTATTGCCTCTTCTCGTTCCATCTTGGTCTACCCTGTTCAACCTGAAATTTGGTTATAATTGCGGTATTTAGTGTCATTTTATTTTTTTAAATTTTGTATTCAATTTAAATAGCTATTGTCTTTAGCAGTTGCTGATTTTAATTTATATTAGTATTTGTCTATTTTATTTTCTCTTTTGTATTGTTTCTTGATAACTATTGTCCTTTACACTTGGTTTTACTTTGTATTAGTATTTGTTCTTTTTGAGTTCTTTTTGAGTTGTTTTTTATTTTTTTTTATTTTGTGTTTTTTGTTTTGTTTTGTTACTAACCTTATATGTTTCCTTTGTTTTATGTATATATCTTTTAAGTATTGATTGGGCATCTATACTTAAAACTTTATCACCTGTTAAGTCTATATTGTGATTTCTATAGTAAGTTTTTAATTCAAGCCTTTGTTGTTCGTACTTTTTACAGTGGATCAGGTAGTGGTCTATGTCATTCTCTTCCTGACATTCTTGGCAGTGTGGTTCTTCTATCATAAAGTATGCTGCACCGAGACGGAGACGCCACAGTTTTTTTGTTTAATGATATCTTTAATTCTTCTCTGACCTGGCACGTCCTCGTTGTTTCTTTCAGCAGTTTGAACGCGTGTCTGCCTTTTCTACTTTTCTTCCATTCCTCGTTTATAGTTATCTTCACTTGGCTCTTGATCTCAGACCTTCCCAGTCCTGCTCTTATTTAGTTTTTACTTATTCTTCCATTCTTGGCGTTCTGATCTGCCAACTCGTTACCAGCTATACCTATGTGGGCTGGAACCCATACTAGCCTCACACTACATCCTCTGTTCCCTAGTGATGAATTAATTGCTAGAATTTATTCCTTTATGTCTGGCCGGCTACATTTACCTGGGTGTTCTAGTGCTTGTAGTGATGATAGTGAGTCTGTAAATATCGTAACAGCTTCTGGTGGGTTATCTTCGATTATTTCTAAACTTTTAAGAATTTCTACCATCTATTCGGTAAACATCGAAGCCCCTTCAGTTACACTGTAGCTCTTTTTTATTCCCCATTGGGGTATTACAACTCCGGCACCTAGTTGCCCACTATCACCCTTTGATCCATCAGTGTAGACGGCCAGACTTTGTTTAGTTAGTTGATCTATGAACTTTCTACTTATCATTTTGGCTTCCTTATCTTCTATGTTATGTTTGATCTTTTCAGTAAGTGAGTAGTCTATGATTGGTGTTTTTAGTTCCCAGTGTGGTATTTTGCTTCTACATTTATTACTATTTTTAATTGTGTTTGATAGTTCTTTGAGCTGCGTTAGATATTCTATAGTTCTCCACCCAGTTGGATATCTATCTTTGTTTAAGGGGACGTCACATACACTTGGTTGGTTTTTGACAAATGCTTTATGTGCTGGGTGGGTCACTTCTTGTGCTACTTTACTCCAATAATTTAATCTTAGTTCTTTCCGTCTTAGACCAAGAGGTGGTATGCCAAGAGCTACTTCTAGCGCTTCTACTGGTGTTGATATAAATGCACCTGTAATGATTCTCATGGCTGCATTTTGAATCCTGTCCAGTTTTGCTTTGTTAGAAGCTGCAGCTGAGTCATAGACTATGCTGGCATAATCCAGTTTCCCCCTGATGAAAGACTTGTAGAACATAAGCATTATTTTATTGCTGGCCCCCCATCCATTATCTTTTACTATCCTTAGTATATTTAGGGGTCCCCTACAGCTTTCTACTAAATTGTCTATATGTTTATTATACTTTAGTTGTTTATCTAAAGTTATGCCCAGAAATCTTGTTGTTAAGGATGTACATATTTTCTGACCTTTAATGGTTATATTGATTTTGTTATTTTTTTAAAATTTCCTTTGCTGAATATCATACCTACGGTTTTGTTTACATTAATTTGGAAGCCCCAACTTTTCATCCACTCTGAAACGTTGTCTATTTCTTTTTGAAGTTTTTGGTAAACATGGTCCAAGTTTTTTCCAGATCGCCAAATGGCACAGTCATCTGGAAATAGTGATACTGCATTCTTTATGTCATTAAATTCATCTGCTAAGTCATTTACAGCTATAGTGAAAATTGAAGGTGAAATCACTGATCCCTGAGGAATCCCATTCTGCTGTTCATATATTTCTGACCTATCATTATTCACCTGTACAGCAAAATACCTGTCCTGTAAAAAGTTTTCTAGATACCTATAGGTTTTACCAGTAATGCCAATCTTTTTCATTTTGTAAAGAGCTCCATCTCGCCAGCATTCATCATATGCTCTAGCTACATCTAGAAAGACTGCCACTGTTTTCTCTTTCCTCTTGAACCCTAGCTTTAGATCGTGTTCATATCTTATAAGCTGGTCTACTGTACTTCTGTCTGCTCTAAATCCTGACTGGTTTGGGCTATATAACTGATTTTTTTCCAGGTAGAATTTAACTCTTTTATTAACAACAGTTTCCAGTATTTTATCTAGTTGTGATGTTAAGGAGATAGGCCTATATGAACTTACATCATGGGCTTCCTTATTGGGTTTTAGGATGGATACTATCATAGCTACTTTCCATGCTTTTGGTATCTTTCCTAAGCTCCAGATTTTGTTATAAAGGGAAGTTATTTTGTTTATAGTGTTTTGGGTACTTCCTTAAGGATTTCATAACTAAGTATATCATGCCCTGAGGCAGTATTAGATTTCTCATTTATTGCACTAGTTACTTCTTCCTCTGTTATATCAGCATCTAAATAGTTTGTTTCATCTATCTGATCTGGTAGTTCTTTTGAAAACTGTATTCTAAGTATTTCTCTTCTGTCATTTTCTTCCTGTCCAAGGCTACTTTTTGCACTGACTTTATAGAAATACTAAGCAAGGGCATTAGCTTTTTCTTTATCTTTTCTGCTCTCTTTGGTAGTTTGATTGTTGGCATTATTGTTTTCTTATTGTTCCCTTTGATTGCCTTAAGCTTTTTCCATACTTTTTAAATTTGGTAGCTTGGTTTAAGTGACTGACAAAACTCCTTCCAGTTAGTTTCTTTGGCTTTAAATATTATTCTGTTAGATTCATTCCTAATATGTTTATACTCATCATAGTTTTCTTCTGTTCTGTTATTTCTATATTTTTGTAAGGCCCTTTTTCTTCTCTCATGAATTTATGCACAGCTTTTATTCCACCAGGCAACTGGTTCTTTATTCCACTGAGTTTTTCTTTTCTTGTTAATGTTATTTATTGGTTTTAGGTGCTGTGGCATATTTTTATTTGGTATATTTTTTATTGCTATTTTAAGAATATCATTATTCAGTGTTTCTGCCCACAAGTCAGTATCATCTGTTTCCATGTCTTTATATTCCATCACCTCCAGGTCTGATTGGAGGGCTTCCCAGTTTGCTTTTTTAAAGTTGAAAGTCGGTTTCTCTGGTTCTGGGTTTGGAATGACTTTATCATGCATGGTTATTACAATGGGCAGATGATCTGAATTTGTGTCTTGTAACACTTCCCAATTTACATTCGCTAGGTTGTTAGTTGCTATACTTATGTCTATTGCTGAGTCTGCCCCGTTAGCTTGTATAACATTATTATTTAAGAAACACTTTTAAACCTGTCTAGTAGACCTTGTTGAACAGTTAAATCTAGTTCGAATTTTCCAGGTAACTTCACTATATGAGTTTTTAATTAAATTATATTTGGATAGTTGAATATTATTTTTGTAATCTATGGTTTTGGTTTATTTTTATTTTATTTTCCTCACTACAATTCCTAAATTATACAAATATTTATAGCAATAGTTAAATATTCCCCTAACACTTAATATTAACTGCAATAATCTAATACTTACAACCTAACTACAAAGGAAATCACCACTTAGATTATGTCTATCAAGATGGCTGCTAGATCTCACACAAGCAAATGCCACGTGTCGATTGGATCTATTTAATTTTTATATATATATTTTTATAAATTACAAACGATATTTAACTAGTCACCAGCGATTTTAAATGGCTTACAGTCTCGCGGCTCACTAGAGCGTTCCGTGTTTATCCGCTCCCTGCCAATCAGCAGTCGCCTAACAAAATATCGTCCAAGCGGTGTATCCCAAGATTTTATGTGCTCAGTGAAGGTTTTATTAGATAACGATAAGAAAAGGGCCGCCTTACGAAAGGTACCTGCAGAAAAATGAACACATTGTATGTATCCTTGCAACAATCCTCCAGAATCTAGCGAAAACATGACTGTCCTTGGATATGTAATGTCGAACACAATAAAGGACAAGCCTGGACGGAAAATCACTGAACTATTATGACTCTAACCTGTAAATAATAATTTACAGTTATTTATTTGTTTTTATTGCAAAACAATGTATCGAATGAAATTTAACAAAGAAAGAACGACGTGTGATTACAGTTTGTAAAAAAAATTATATTACTTGTTTCGTCATAAATGGGGTTCTCAAATAGCAACACAGTGCCTTTGGAAATAGCCGGTATAGACTTAGGTGTGTGTTTTTACGGTTCGCCTAGGGTGTCTATGGTGCCTGTTGTTCCGATAGTGACGTTTCCCGATCCCAGGAATCAGATATAGGAGTGTTGCCTTGGTGTAGTGTATTTCTTCCTTTCTCGGCTTCCCTCCTTTAATCTGCAGATTCATGTGGAGACACACAAACAGATTTAACCTAACAAAGATTCCAGAATACACCTAGCTTGAGACCAGATGTGACGATCTTTTAAATACAAGTCAAGCTGGATAAATTGGAGCTCATGACTTCAACTCAGCACGTTCCAGGTTGGCAGAAAAGCCGCAGGAAAGCCTAAATCTACAGTGTAGATAATACCAAGGCGTCTCCAACTTGGTATTGGCTGCAAAAGAGCGAAAAGTTTAGCAGCACTAGTTAAAATATAACAACAAACCCGTGGTATGTCTAGTAAATTCAACACAAGAAGTCAACGCTCACACGTTATGACGAAAAGTTAAACCGTTTTATGTCTTTCTGCATTAAGTCGTGTATCTGTGCTGTTAATATATCCGGTCTTTTACTGCGTTTTTGTGTAAGATAGGACCTACATTCTGCACAGAGGTTAATAAATTTGGTTGTTTAACAAAATGTCGTTACTTCATACACTGGAAAGGTAGATAATTTTGTTACTTTCATCTCTGCACCAATAATTTTATTATTCCATCAGCGTTTCCTAATTTTGCCCTGAAGTGAGCAGAATGTGAAACGTGAAAAAGCGTTTTTTTCGCAATTAATTTGTCCGTACCGTTCTGTCCTGGTGTGACAGAATAATCTCAAACGTCACATTTACTTGTGTTATCCTATAATTCATTATGTACTCTTCACTTTCGTTTTTCCTACCTCTGACATTATTTGGTATTTTTGCTTCATTGTTTATATTCCCTTCCCTCAATTCTTATGTCGGGACTTCAGCGATTAGGGTAATCAGTCACTTTCGTTTGAACCCATATTGACATCTGGGATCTGTAGAGAAAAGTGTGGTTTACTAATTTATAACACATTTTTACTACCAGACTGTGTATAGGTGTGGCCGATTAATAAGTAATCAACCTTGCGATGACCGCTGTCGATTATCTTAACTGGTAATAGTCCTATCTGACCTGTTTGTAAACTGTTGGCTAAACCGGGTAACTGAGATAATCCTTTCCGGACAGACTTGTTGGAAAGATAATTATTCATCTTGAAAGAGATTACCAGTGATACATTTTGATATCATAAGTGTAAAAATGAAGCTACAGACTTTTATAAACGGGTGCTTGCGTAGAATAGAAGGACTGAAATGGTATGACAAAGTCACACATGTTGAATTGATGACAAGAACCAGACAAGTGCCAGTGGAACAAGAGTTGAGAAGAAGACGCTGGCGATGGATAGGACACACATTGTGGATAGCATTACAAGGCAGTCTTTGTTCTGGAATCCACAGGGAAAGAAAGCCAGAGGTAGACCAAAAACACATGGAGAAGAAACTGGATACAGAAGTGAAAATGATGTTGAAGAGATGGAAAGGACTTGAGCGGATGGCACAGGACAGGACGACTTGGCATGTGTTTGTTTAAGTCCTACGTTCCTCAGTGAGCTAAAGAGTATTGATTGATTGAAACATGATCAATAATAGACAGAAGCTGACATACCATATGTGGTGACAGTAAACAACACATTTATTTGCGCGTTTCTTGAGAGAAAAGAAAATAATACGCATCTTCCATGCTAATGGCTTGGCATTTGAGATGTAAAAATACAACATTTCTGATTGGAGCCTTGTCATATAGTAGCAATCTCGATGTGGGCCGAACGTTGCCTTTAATTTACCGCCTTGTGAGTTTACCACACTGTGAATTTCAACTCGTCAAGAAGATAGCCAGACAAGGCAGAATTAGGAATAGGATCAGCATTCCACTTTAAAGGTCTGGACATCGTGTCTGAGCATTTTGTGGACTTATATCTCAGGAAAATTATACTTTCATTAATACAGAAAGCCTAGAATCCTAAGAACCTGAACACTGAGTCATAGTAGGAATCTATTGTAAAGTACCACCCTAGACCACGTGTAAGAGGCATCTTAATCAAGTTGAATTAACTATTTCTCTGAGCCCGAGGCAGTCTGTATTCCGAAATAAATTTGGGGTAAGTCGAACATTTTCAATTCTATATTTTGCTTTTATGTGAAAATTGCTAGTAGATGTTCAAGACATGTAAGGCTGGCTATCTCAGATATGGAATGAAAATTTCATGAACCACCACTGCAATAGCTGGTGAATGCTTTATGTAGGTTTCTCATAGGGAACCAAAAGCAGAGGTAGTCCCACGTTCCATATGGAGCATGGAGTGAATGATGATAGAAAGGATGTAAATACTTTTACAGTAACCTTTTCAACCAGTGCAAATGTAAATGTACACATGTTCAATATAAAAGCAATAGATATGTTTCGCTCACTGGGATTAATATTAATGCTCAGAGAGGGTAAAGTTCTGAGGAAGATGAGATGGTGGAACGAAAAGAGGGGGAGGGGGGAAGGGATGGACTCCTGATTTTCGTGTCAGGAGTCCCAGTACTCAGGAGGGTATTTGTTTATCTCCTATTTCCTGATACTAGTCAGTGGTACCAATTGGTGGTACTGTCTGTTGAACAAGTGTGTGGTATACGTGGCCTGCAGTCAAAGTTAGACACGTACAGCAGACGGGTCTTAACAGATGCTAGACCATCTTCGCAACAGCTCCACGATACTACGAGGAACGCGCTGCGGCCATCAGACTTGACCAGTGACGAGAGTGAACCCGTCCAAAACCTGCAAAGAACGAGCATCGTCAGGAGCAGAAACCAACCGACATTTATACTAGCAGCTAAGTACACATTCAAAGCTGCCACGTCAACTCTCTATTTTTAAATCAGAAAGTTTTTTTTTTTTTTAAATCAGACCATCACCTCTGCGAGGACATTTTAAAGACCCTATCTAAATTCTCCCCCCCCCCCCCCCTTATTTTACAACTGTTAACGATAATTGACTATTACAGTTTGTTGTCTGTAAATATAAAAATGTATAGTTGATTTAGTCATTTTGAGTGAACTGCATCCGTGTGTCTCAGTCATTTTAAATATTTGTAACAGAGCTATTTAAGTAATCTTTTACTGAATTAAATCAGTTGAAGACTCATCAGAACGAGTAAATCCATACTCATAGAAGGTCAGGAAAGATAAAAAGTTTACACGGCCTGGATCCTCTCAGCCGTTAGTACTTGATTTCTTTAAATTTCTAAGAGGCTCCCTAGAATGGAAGCACAATTCTTCAATTCACATCTCAGCCAAGAGTAATCTTCAGCGAAAATGTGACACCTGTGATGCCCTTCAGTAGATACTCTGAATGTTGGATCATCACTGCAGAGGAAGAGCAGTAAATCCCGTGAAACCTGTTTATCATCATCATCAGTTGCCATCTCCACAACGAAGGTTGGCTGTAATGGATCTCCAACGTCTTCTGTCTCTTGTCTTGGTGGTACACTCTGATAGACTCTTTCCCGTCCATCTCTTGATGTTATCTTCCCACTTATAGCGCTGCCTTCCCCTTGCACGTTTGCCTTCAACTCTCCCTTCTGTTATGGTCTTCTGCAAGGTGTTATGCCTTTTTATGTGGCCAAAGTATTTTAGCTGCCGAACTTTGACCTCTCTCATTAGTTCTCTTTTCATACCTAGATTTTCTAGGACCTCCTTATTTGTTTTCATCTCTTTCCATGAGATACGCCCCATTCTTCTATATATCCTCATTTCAAGAGCCTCAATTCTTTCTTCCAAATGCTTATTCATCGTCCATGTTTCTGCACCATACAGAAATGCAGAATATATATAACACTTTATGATTCTGAGTTTTAATTTATGAGATAACTGTTTGGATGTCAGTATATGTTTCATGTTGTTGAATGTAGCTTTGGCCATTCCTATTCTCTTCTTGATTTCTGTTTCACATCTGCCATCTTCTGTTATTATATGACCAAGATATACGTAGCTCTTGACTTGTTCCAGGATTTTCCCATTTACGCTTATCTTTAATGTGGGTTTCTCGTCTGTTTTGCTAATTATCATAGTTTTAGTTTTCTCAATATTAATGTCGAGTCCATATTCATGACTTATACTGTTCACTTGCTTCATTAGTTCTTGTAACTCCTGTTCGCTTTCAGCTAACAACACGGTATCATCTGCATATCTAAGGTTGTTTATTGATCTTCCACTGATGTTCAGTCCTGGTATTTCCTGTATCTGTTTGAAAATTTTTTCGGTGTATAAGTTAAATAGGCAGGGGGACAGCACACAACCTTGTCTGACACCTCTTTTTATGTCTATGTATGGTGAATAATTCCTTCCCGATCTTACTGTGGCAGTTTGCTCCCAATAAAGGTTACTGAGTATTCTTATATCTTTTCCATCAATACCTATGTCTTTCTTCTACACCCAGGAATTGTTTATACTTTACTCTAAAGAGAATCAGTTCAGAGAAAGTCCAGCCTTGTATGTGTTAAAATATATTCCAATTACGTGTCTGAAAACTTTATGCACTCGCGCTGTTCTGTCAAATATGTCTTACCCGAGCATGAGGCTCTTCCCGATGACAAAAGGTTTATGATTATCTAAGGTTTGTACTCAACTGCTGCTTCTGTCAGTTCGCGTGAAAGAGGAGAAATCATGTCTTGGACAATTGCTACGAATACAGGTAACAGCGGCGAGCTAAGTGGTGTGTTAAAAAAATAAATATTAAATCCCGCATTTTGACCGTAATATTTTTAGATTCGAATAACTTACGTATTGCTGAAAATAAACGGGAAAAAACAAGGGGCTGGAGGTCTGAATTGTATGGAGAAAAAATGAAGAGCGGAGAGTGAAAACAAAAAAGACTGTAGGCAATTCAAACGGAATTTAAACATGTTACGTGCTTTCCTTCATAGCACGCGCTCTTCAATCATTTGCCATATACATGGAACTCTTGGTTATATCAGGGAGAGTTTCATTTAGTGTGATATTTCTTCTTGATTGTGTAGATCTTATGCTTCCTCTCGATTGCATTTTCACATTTTAGTTATAGTTCAGACTGCCTGTGTTCAGAGCTTGGCTGTATTTTATACTGGCATGCATTAATATTGGTTAGAGATTACCTGACATCAATGTGTCTCTGTTTGCCAAAGCCTACTACACTAGAACTACTGGCTAGGTTCTTGGCTGTGTCTGCAAAGTTCGAGAAGCATTGTTATGTTCAACTATTTGCTTTTGTTTTTGTAATATGTAATTACCTTTTGTATATCTGGTGTGGTTTTAATGTCAATACGAAATTCTTCATTACTTTCTACCGTATGGTTATTGCAGTAAGTCTGTATACGAGTATAAGCGTGTGATTTTCATATTCCTTACAATTTATCTAAAAGTGTCTAACTGTTTTTGGTTCTTGGCGCTCTGCATATATGAATCCTTTAGCTGGAAATATCCAGTTCCAAGATTGGGCTGTAGCAATTCTTTATTAATTGATATTTTCATTTCATATTGTCTAGTTGCTTTTTTGTCGTTAGGTTTTCGTTTTAAACTTGATATTCGTGATTTTCATTTCTTTGTTTAATGCTTGTGAAATTACACTTTTAGTTTAAAATGTTCGTAAGCCTATTTCAATTTTGTTTAACCTAGTTCTTCCCTGTTCTTCTTCCCTGTTAGCAAGCTCATTTTCTGCTATTCCAAGATACGCAGAGCCGGGAAGCGGCTAGTACAGAGACAGCAATGGCATAGCCAAGTTCGTCCCAAATAAGTGATTCATAAAAGGTAATCATGGTCCTATTTTAAGCTCCCCGTCCACTTGATTTTATAGTTTTTAATCATGTTAATGAGTCCCTACTGCTTTTTTTTAACCAATAGTCCTATGCACATATTCCAGTTTAATCGCTGGTCTGTAGTCATAGCAAGGTATCTATTCGTTATGATAGTGCACAATTTTGCTCATTTTTTATATCTCAGATATATCATCATCATGTGACATATTCTTTCCAGAACGTTGTCTCCATTACAGCTGCTCTGAACGCATCACGATTCTGGGCAAGTCGACCTGCATCAGCCAAAGACAAGTTCAGACTCTCTGTGATGTCCTGGGTCCACCGTCGTCTAGGTCGACCCCTTCCCCTTTTTCCAGGGACCATGCCTTCCATCACTGTTTTTTCCAGACTATTATGTCTTTTTATATGACCGAAACATTTCAGCTTCCTTATTGCGATGGTATTTAGGAGCCAATGTTCCTGTACGTTTAGTGAGTGCAATACTTCTCTGTTGGTCTTTTTTTCTGTCCAGGGTATTCTCAACATCCTTCTGTAGCATTTCATTTCGAATGATGTAATCTTTTTTGCAACTGTTTTATTGAGTGTCCAAGTCTCGCAGCCGTATGTTGCTACTGGGAATATACATGCTCTGATCAGTTGTAACTTTGTTTCTTTGCTTGTGCCTTGCCATAGGTTTTTTCATCTGTATTAGCTTATGTGAAGCAATTGCAAGTCTTCTTTTAATTTCTACTGCACAGTCGCCAGAGCTGTTAATGATTGATCCTAAGTATTCGAATTCATTGACACTTTCCAGTTCTTCGTTATCAATTTCAATTTCTGGTTTGGTCTTTACTTTGTCTGTTGTCAATACTTTGGTCTTCTTGGTGTTTAGGTATAGATTCTGGGCCTCGCTGTGTTTTTTGGTGGACAGAAGTAATTGTTCAAGTCCTTTTGGGTTGCTCAGATATATACTATATTCTATTTCAGTCCCTCTGCTTAAGATCATTCCTGCTTTTTGTTAACTATTAGATAAAATCTCCACTCGTCCATTCAGTCTGATATCTTATTTATTTGTTGTTTTTTTGTGTTTTATGCAGAAATACACTTTCGAGTGTGGGAAGCAAGGCAGGGGCATAAAGCCAATATACAATTCCTGGGTGTAGAAGAAAGTCACAAAAGAGCAGTCTAACCGCTGTGCTAGAACATAATATTAAGTGGTTTGTGCAAGAATAACACGTGTTTAGTTTCGTGTTGTTAGTTGGTACTGTAATCATCAAAGGCTTTTTCTGAGCTAATTGACGGACAGCAAACATCTTTTTCTCACCGCGGTGATGAGTAGTAACCAAGATTTTGCGGAGTTTGTCGCTGATATCTACGTGCTGTTGAACAGAGGAATTAACCTGTCTGTCAATGCAAAAATGTTGATGGACTCTTTGTCTTGATATTACGTGACAAGATGATTTTAACTTGTATTACCGACTTGCTATCTTTCCTTTATAAAAAGAAACAGCAGGGCTCTACGTCTATGACTGATCTGGAACAGCAATACATTACAGCTCAACCGGGTAAACCTAATTACGAGTCTGTTGTAAATTAGATCTTTATAGCCTGAATGGCGAAGACTCAGTCATATTGTAGACCGTGGGTCAGTAGTTTGGGCTAACTCAGTAATAGAAGGTTGTAAGTAAGAGGTAGGAAGCGCTAGAAACTCTAAATTCCCTAGGAAACAGTATAGTGTATCGTAGTTAGGTAATAGCAAATTATCATGCCGTGCGTCAAATTACTTCGACAAGTCGGTGTATCAGCCTGTGGCTAAGCGTCCATATAGTCATAAGAGACATCCACAAAAAAGCCAAGTCCACGAGTTTAGATGCTTATTATGCAACGGAGTTACTCACCTGCAGTCTGATCGCCGGAATCGAAACTTCGAACGTGCGATTACTACTGTTGTCATGGATACTCTCAACGACGAGAGTTGTGATGGGTAGTCTATCACCCTTTGATAAAAACAGGAAATCATTTTGATCTGTGAATACCCGCTTCCGTGTTTATCGGCAGTACACGCAGATAGTAATTAGTTATACATGTAGATTTCAGCGGACTCAAGGTTGGGTCATTTAAGCTGTATGACAGTGAATGTTCGTGAATTATGCATTAATGAGTGTTTTGTTGGGTCAAACTGGGTGTAGCTTTTGGTGTAAGTTTTACCCTCTCGCGTTCACAGGTACTGATACATATTTCTCTTTTGATCGAGTTAAAGTTTGCGCTCTGCAGGTTATGGTCGTGAATCTGATTATTTTTAGTGTTTGTGGAATTAAGTAGTGCAGTGACGAAGACATCCACTTTTGAAGAAATAAACATGGGGCTGTTGCTAAACACAATAGAGTAGAAAATAGTTAATAACATGATAATAACATGTTAATAACATCCAGAAATAATTACGCCAAATCTTTTCATGTAAATGAATCTATTTCGAGCGTTGGATGCGATTAACGAACTATCATTCTCCTCTGGCTACATTGCAACCTATGGTTACTGTCACAGAATGACCTCAAAACTGTTCATTTCTTGTGCCATCCCGTAATTCATTTCGTGCGATTAACGTTCTGTTTTCCTAACTTGGATAATATTTGGTGTGTTCGAGTCCTTGTTTACACTTCTTCCTGTAATAATTCGTCATGTCAGTTTAGCTGATCCTCCCTGCTGAGGGAGTAGACAGGTGACGCAATATTTACCGACAGTCATGTTGGTAAAATTCTCGTGTACCTAACATAGGCGAGCTGTATTTACATGAAGTTCGCCTAGCAAGTTTATTTAGCGCTGATATGGCTATTGCGATTTCCTAATTTCTCTCGTGGAGAGAACACAACTCCGCTGGTCACACGACAAATGTTTACAGGGCAGTAAATTATCCACTTGGAGACATGTAGTAGACACGCACCTGAAAGACGGACTGTTGTAATATCTTCCGGGAAGAAGTGATCAGTAAAAATTTAGGAAAGTTGTGAGTTGTAAATGTTATAATCCTAGACGGAAAATCACACTACCTAATATGCAGAGGGGAGAAATTTGAATTACACAAATGTATGAGTCACACAGAAAATTCCGAGTTATCAAAACACTCATGATTGAATACAACTGGCTGGGAAATTCTAAATGTTATAAACAAAACTTATATTTGGAGCCTGGTCACACAGTAGCAACTACGTGCGTGAGACGAACGTTGCAATATAATCTGACACTTTTGCAGGTTTAGAATATTGGGAAATTAACCTCGTAAAGAAGACAGCAAGCTAGCCAGAGTGGGAGCCTAGTGTAAAGTAATACAGCAGACCACGTGTAAAAGACAGCTTAAACAAGTTGTCTTAACTACTTATATGAGCCAGGAGTCAGTATATTTAAAGAGATTTTAGGATGAGTTGTAAATTTTTTTTTAATTCTATATTTTGCATTTATTAACATTTAAAAAATGCTAATTGATGTCCAAGTCATCTGAGGCTGGGAACCTCAGCATATAGAATAATGATTTCATGAACAACAACTTTCAAGAGCTGGTGCCTGCTTTATGCGGGATTCTCACAGAGAACCAAAAGCAGAGGTAGTCCCGAGATCCATATGGAACAGGGAGTAGAGGTTGATAGAACTGATGTACATATGTATTATATTATTCACCTTTTCAACCAATGCAAATGTAAAGATTTTCAAGATTAATGTAATGAACATTTTCCGCTCAATGGCTTACTAAGTCGTTCCCCTTTTACCGTGAGGTGTAGAGGTAAATGACATTAATATTAATGCTCAGAGAGGGTAACGTTCTGAGGTAGATGGGATGGTGGAATGAAAAGGGGGGCACATGATTGTGTGTCAGGAATCAAAATACTCAGGAAGGTATTTGTTTCTTATCGAAATAATACTAGTCGGTAGTACCAATTGAGAGTACTATCTCTGCAACAAAGTGTGTTGTATAAGTGGCGTGCTGTCAACGCTAGACAAGATCATCAGACAGGTCTAGAAGACGCTGGACCAGCTTCGTGATTACTCCCTGATTTGTTTTGGAACGTGTCACAATTTGCAGACGACCGGTGACTAGAGTGAACAAGTCCAAAACCTGCAAAGAACCAAACATCGACTGGAGCAGAAACCAACAAACTTAGTCGCAGCTAAGTACAAACTTAAAAGCTGCAAATTGAACTTTCAGAAAATTCCGTCAATATCCATAACATCATCACGTGATGATTACTTTTTGTTTTAAAGAATTATTCAGTTTACACTGTTAAATATAATTGATTATTAAATTTGTTATTTGTATATATACTGAAGCACATTAAAAACGCACCACTATTATATATACTGATGCCGAGAAGCTGGAAAAAAAGTGTGGGAATGGATTTTCTCCGTGTTTGTCATGAGGTAGAGAGCGAATGGCTGCTAGAATGGAAAGTGCATGATTCAACCCATGGGTTTGTGTACAGACTATATGAAAACAATGAAAGTTACACGTGCAACACGATTGCCAACGGCTATGACCCTGAAAATGTGTACGCGTTGTGGCAGTATACTCGGTATAAAAAGGCCGTTGAGACAAAGCACCTAGTACATGTGCTTGAAATGCCACGACTATCTGAAAACGACAGCCAACGAGCCATTGGTATGTTGGTGACCGGAATGAGCTCGCGGGCCATTGCCAGAAGGATGAATTGCCACCACAGCACTATTTTACGTCTCACTGAACGTTACGGAATCACTGGCAGTGCCCGGGATAGACTTCGGAGTGGCCAACCACGAGTTACTACCCCTGCGCAAGATCGTCATATTGTGCTGAGTCACCTAAGGAATCGTTCTCTCCCAGCAAGTCAAACAGCAAGAGCAATTGTGGGTAGACGTGGGCAAGTCTCTCGAATGACAGTCATACAACGACTCAGAGATACAGGCCTTACTGCATGACGACCTTATGTTGGGCCAAACTTGACTCACAGACATCGTCAGAAGCGCCTGCAATGGGCAGAGCAACATGTCAGATGGACTAGACTGCAGTAGAATGCTGTCCTATTCACAGACGAGAGCAGATTCAACATATCCTTTGCTGATGGACGTATGCAGATTTGGCGACGATGTGGACAGCGCTTTGCAGATTGCTGTGTTCGTCAGCACAACCGATTTGGAGGTGGCAGTATTCACATTTCGGGAGGATTCAGTTTTCACCATCGCTTGCCTCTTCACGCTTTCCGTGGAAATGTTAATGCTGTGACATATCGAGATGAGGTTCTGGATGCATTGGTTGCTCCTGCGTTCACACATTATCCAGACTTGCAGCTTCTCCAGCAGGATAACGCACGTGCGCCCACCGCATGCATTACGCAGCAATATCTACAGCAGCAGAACATTGTGACGATTGATTGGCCTGCCCTATCACCAGACATGTCCCCTATAGAACATCTGTGGGACGAGTTTGGACGCAGAGTCTTCAGGCAAGGTTCTCCAGCTAATCTGCAACAGCTCGAAGCTGCTCTTACACGTGAATGGGACTTAATTCCCCGGACTTTCCTTCAGAGACTTGTGCATTCCATGCGGAGCCGCTGCCAAGCTTGTTTGCAAGCACACGGTGGACATACCAGATACTGAGGATAGTGTGAATGAATTTTTTTATTGGTTGCATTTTTCGTTTTCTCCATTGCCTGCACAGAATGCAATGAATTTCATAAAAATCAAATTTACAAATTAATGACCAGCATGGATTCATGGGAAAATGAATAAAGATTCCAAATATGTAAATTTGTAAACACTTATATTTACATTTCACACTCTGTTCCTGGATTATACAGGTGGTGCGTTTTTAATGTGCTTCAGTATAAATACACATTTATAGTTGATTTAATCCGTTTGAGTGTACTGCACCCGTATGTCTCAGTCACCATAAATACACTTAAAACAGAGCTATTAAATTAAGATTTCAATTAATTAAATCAGTTGTCGGGTAGATAATAAGTTAACTCTGCTAAGAGACATTCAGCATTGTTCTTGATTTCTGAATATCTAGTGAACACTCCATCAAGGTATAAGCATTATCATCCTTCTATTCGCATCTCTGCCAAGAGTAATCTTGTGCGAAAGTAGATACCTTTGAAGAGCCACATTAGAGTACTCTAGGTTTTGGCATTAGTTGGACCATCACTGCAGAGCAAAGGGGAGGCAACCCATGACAGTTACTCTATTGAATAGTTTATCCGTTACTATCCCGGTCTCGTTTATATCTGTATTTGATTTTATTGCACAGGAATATGCTTCATAAACGTTTCGGGAATGTAGAGAGTATGAATTATTTCGAAGCAGGCGAAATCAGCAAGGTTCTGGTTTGAACTTAATGTTATTCTTACTAGACGTTTTGCTAATAACATACCAGTGCACCAAGTACAAGTGACTATTTATTTGTGGGTACCGCTCATGGATTCTTCGATTGCCAGTCATATGGATGTTGGGAGAAAACGCCAACAGGTGCTATCTCAGCTTTACCGGCAGGGTTAAAAGATAGACATCAATTTATGCTGTAAATCTTGCAAGACTTTTCATGCAATGAGTCCAAATGGTAGAAGCTATAATTACCGTGGACATATCGAGCAGACCTTCTCTAACGATAGCTAGTAACATTGTTGAGCTATTTTCTTACATGCCTAAGAGAGGAA
Organism: Oreohelix idahoensis; assembly: GCA_024509875.1. NCBI lineage: Eukaryota > Metazoa > Mollusca > Gastropoda > Stylommatophora > Oreohelicidae > Oreohelix > Oreohelix idahoensis. The sequence goes on from JAMPIV010000581.1 coordinate 1,245,620, forward strand.
ATTTGCTAGTTTTAAAAATGTCAGTTTTATGTTGCGCTGGTCTCTCATGGCAAAGGTGCTGAGTTTGATTCACGGTATCGACACGCCTCAGTCTACCAACTGTAAATGGGTACCTGCCTTTGCATTGAGTTAGGGAAAGAAAAGGCAGCGGCGAAGGGAACTCGTCGCCCGACCTCTCAGTGCTAGAGTATCTAACACTTCACTCTCTAGGGCAGTGTATGATATGGGACTACCTTAACTTGTTAGACATATGTACTAGTTTACCGGAGACATTTTTGTCTGAGAACCATGATTACAGAGGCTGCTATATCGACGATGGTATTGGTGTCACAGACATGTCTGAAGTTAACCTCCGTAGATTCATTGACTATGTTGGCAATTTCTATCCTGCCATCAAATTCACTTCTCAGATTTTTACCACTTCAGTTAACTTCCTTGACCTTACTGTCAATACCTCTGTCTTTTATAAACCTACTGATGCTCATGGTTTCCTTCTTTACACCTCTTCTCATCCTCTCAGCTGTAAAAATTCCATTCCTTACTCTCAACTTCTACGCTTACGTCGGATATGTCACGATGATTATTTCCGTGAACGAGCTCAAGAAATGCTCGAGTTTTTCCGCCGACGTCACTATCCTGAAAGAGTCTTATCTGATGCCCTTAATCGCATTAGTCCCGTTTCTCGTCAGGTTGCACTTACTGCTAATCCTACTACTACATCTGAAAGACTCAAACTTGTCTTAACTTTCCACCCTCACTGTTTGGCGGTGAAAAAAATTATGTTCCGTCATCCGCCTATTCTCCACTCCGATCCTGATACCAGAGAGTTGTTTCGTGATACCCCTTTGTTGGCATATCGTAAGGATAAGATTTTTAGAGATATTCTTGTGCACAGTCCCTTGAGACAAACTAGTCCTTCTCACATTGGTACTAAACCGTGCCAACGCCGCATATGTAAGACCTGTCCTTTTGTACTCCATACGCAGTCAGTCTCCTTTCTGAAAGGTAAATGTGCCATTGGGGAGTCTTTCACGTGCGAATCCAGAAACCTGATTTATGCTATCATCTGCAAGAGGTGTGACATGACCTATATTGGTGAAACTGGCAGACGATTGGCAGACAGGTTTCGGGAGCACTTGAATTACATCCTTCATGGCAAAAATTTACCGGTGGCCATTCACTTCAACAGTCCTGACCATTCAGGTAACTCTGACATTCATGTCACTACCCTCCGTTCATGTGTCGGCGACGACCGAACTCGCTTCTCGTTGGAGAATCGTCTCATTTTTCAAATAGGCGTTTTAGCTCCTGCTGGAATTAATGTCCAGAATCATTTTTCATAATTCTGGTGGCTTCTGTCGTTATTTTCCAATCTATCCTTGTTTTTGCTTTGGTTCGTTTCGTTTCCTCAATAATCTGTTCTTAGCCGTCACTAGCTCCTACGTCACTTCCGCATGACGCATTATTTGTTCAGCCATTTTGAATGTTTCTTTCTTGGATCCAGCTAAGTGACTTTTTACTCATTTTAATAGTGTTGTTCATTTCTGTCTTCGTTTCGTTGATTATTTACTTTTTTGTTTCGACATGTCTTTCTGGTTTCACGATTTTCTTGCATTATTTCTGTTATCGTTTCGCTCATCACCGTGGTTTCATCTGCTTGTATCGCTCATTTGACGTTTTCCTCATCATCATAGATGTAGCGAGATTTGGTAAACACTTGCTTGGTTGTAGCGCGACACGCCCACGCGACACCCACACACACCAGCGCAAGGTCAGCGCTGCGGTCTTTCTTTGAAGTTGGTAGACAGCGGAAATGTGACTTACGGTTAAAAGCCATACAGTATTACTGAAGAATGAGGAAATAGCTATATAGGAATGTATGGCCGACTTTAAAAGTTTGCATTTACTGGACATTAAATTATTCACTACAGGAGAACGCATGGTTGGAATAATATTAAATAAATATAACTCAACAAAGGAGATAGGCTAGGAATTATATCCAAAAGGATATTATTCAAATATAAATAGTTTTAAAGATAATTAATATTTTTCACCTTCATCACATCGGCTAAAAGTTAGCTAATAATCTTTAAAAATTTATTACACTAACAAGCCTCAACGGAATTGTATAAAACTTATATGTAATGAAAGCCCCATATGGGGAAAAGGAAATGATATATAGGAAGGAAGGAAGGAGATAGGTGTGTGAGTGACAGAAGAGAAAAACGAGTACAGGAAAAGCACAGATTGTTTCAAATAGCTTCAAAACAGGAGATGAAACTAAAATCTTTTGGGGAATTTGGGAGCTGCTTTCTCGTACGCGCGAGAGACTGAAATATAAGGACAGAGCGGCGCATTGTAAATCACACACCAAATCCAGAAGCCAGAGTGAGAAACTGGAGGACAGCCTCTGCAAGAAAAGTTCTATTTTCACGCTGCATGCAGGGCAGATTAAGTTAAGCCAATACAGTCTCACCGTGAGCTTATTAATCCTAAGAGGGTATGTAAGTTTATTAAAAATATATGTATTACTAATATCATTTTATTTCAGATTTTATTTCTGATTGATTGTAGCAGATATAATAAAAAAGGGAATGACGCTAACCAGAGATAACCTTCACCGGCATTGTCAGGAAGCATAACCATTAATTGGTTAGCCAAATATATTATGGCTAATTCTTGCCTGGAAGCTTACGACATACCAGCAAGTACATAAGTGACTTGACATCCATAAGTGGAAGGCAAAGGTTATATCGTACCCATGTATCATAACATGTGATTTATTCATGTATATTGTTAATTCTGCACCTTATACATTATCTTATCATGCTATCTCTGTAATATACTACCATGATTCATTCATTTACATACAAACACTGAAGACATGGTCGCATCATGAACAGCAGAGGGTGGTGAGATTGTTAGAACAATGGCCACCTATTACTTCTTGTTCCAGGTTTTTATGATCAATGTTTATGATCATTCCTGATCGAGAAACTAAAGACTTGAAGAAGTTGATCCAGCTCACTGAAGCCTAGAGGTCAACCAAACTTCAACACCTTAGTCCCCCGTAGTTATAGGGCGGGCTGAAGGAAAGTCTTTCCGTACTCCAGTGTGTCGGAGGAACCTTTGAGCCACAAATAGTTTGTAAAAATAAAATTTTTTTTTGGAAAAAATTCTAAAAACTTAGAAATTTGTTTGTAATAGTAGTACCATTGAGTACGAAGTAAATAGGAAACGCTCACAAGGTTTTAAGGATTTGTCTTGTTCAAAGTAATTAATTGATTTTAATTAAGTTAGTTTGTTAGTGAAGATAAAATTATATACCCTCTGGTAAGTAAGCATCATGGCTGAATTGGTGAAGTTTAGAGCTGCGATTATGCAGGAAGGAAAAGACTTGGGTATGACAGGAGATGCTCTAATTCGATATATCACAACTGAAGTGGATAAATATTTAGATAGAGAGACCAAAAGAATGGAAGTTGAGGCTGAAGCTAAGAAATTAGAGGCAGAAAGAGAGACCAAAAGAATGGAAGTTGAGGCTGAAGCTAAGAAATTAGAGGCAGAAAGAGAGACTAAAAGAATGGAAGTTGAGACTGAAGCTAAGAAATTAGAAGCAGAGAGAGAAGCCAAAAGACTGGAAAGAGAAGAAAAGAGACTAATTTTGGAAGCTGAAGAAAGAAGGTTACAAAGAGCGCATGAGTTAAGTTTAAAGGAACTTGAACTCCAGGGAGCAGCTAGCAATCATGGTGCTAGCTCACCTCACTCTGAGAGTAGCTCCAACCATAGCGCGGCAAATGGAGCCATGAGTTTCCACCTGGATCCATTTATTGAAAAAGAGGACGCCATTGAGTCGTACCTGGATAGATATGAGAGACTGGCCTCTACCTATGGATTGGAAAAGGAAAAATGGAGCCTTAAGCTATCTCAGGGGTTGAGGGGAGTTTCATACGATGTTTATTTAAAACTCTCAAAAGAAGACCAGGAAGATTATGAAATCTTAAAACAAGCTTTACTGGTCAGGTACGAAAAGAATTCTGAATCTTATAGAAAGAGATTCCGAACTGCTAAGCTACTTCCAGGAGAAAACTATCACCAGTTTTCTGCCAGATTGGAAACTTATCTGACAAAATGGATTAGCTTAGGAAAGTGTCAAGATATAAAAGAAATGGTCATGATGGAGCAACTGAGAGAATCCATGCCTCAAGAAATGAGAAAATTTCTTATGGAACAAGGAGCTGAGAGATTGGAAGATATTTTAACCATGGCTGAAAGATATCAAGCAGCTCAGTCAGAAGTATCAGGAAATAAGAAGAAGCAGGGTGAGAACTTCAAACCTTCACAAAACTTTACCAACTATGAACACAGGGACAATTCCAACAAGAACAAACACAGAACTGATTATAAAGACAAAAACCCTCTAGGATCAGAAAAGAAACCTCCAAGAAAGGAAGGAAAGTGGTGTAAATCTTGCCAAATGAGTAACCACAATACTGCGGAATGCAGACGGAAAAAACCCTCCTCATCACGCTGCATGCCTTACAACAGAGAACAAGGGAAGGAAGGACCTGGCAGATAGTCAGAATGACCTCCATCATCCCCCTGTCTGTGAGGAAGTGACCTTGAATGGCACCCAAGTACTGTGCTTATATGATACAGGCTTGGACTTTGACTCAGTAGTGTGCTCTTCTCTGGTGAGTCCGGAACAGATAACCACAGAAACAGTGGAAATCAGAGGACCAGTCAAGGGAGCAGGAACCATGACACTGCCCATAGCCCGAATCAACATAAGATCTCGCTATGTGGAAGGAGAGATCAAAGCAGCAGTGATGGACAACCCTATCTACCCATTAATACTGGGATGTAGATATGTCTTTCTAGGAGAACCTATAAGACCCATAGTGATGGCAACAGTCCAGACCAGGGCAAGCTCTAAGAAAGAGGAGGACACTATCATCAATACTCATCCAGAAGAGATGAGAAAGGCTCAAACTGCTGACAGTACATTGAAGCCTTGCTTTGGCAAATTACCTAAAAGCCATAACCCTCCAGAGAAAGGAGACTTATATATGAAAAAAGGCCTACTATATAGAAAAGCTGGAACAGGACCAAAAGGACATGGACAGCTTGTAGTGCCAAAATCATACAGGGAGCAGGTTATGAAGCTAGGACATGCTATACCCTTCAGTGGACATATGGGAATAGGGGCCACTGGACAACGGATAGCCTGTCACTACTTTTGGCCAGGGATCACAGAGGACATAAAGAGGTATGTGAGATCCTGTCCAGAATGCCAAAGAGTAGCTCCTAAACATAGGACTGCACCAGCAACACTGGGAGAAATGCCCATCATGGGAACGCCCTTCGAACGTGTTGCCGTGGATATTGTTGGACCCCTCAGTAGGACCAAGAAGAGAAATGCATATATCTTAACCTTGGTCGATACTTGCTCTATGTGGGGAGAGGCAGTAGCAATGTCATCGATAGATTCGAAACATGTGGCAGAGGCACTGTTAACAATATTCACCCGATTAGGTTTCCCACATCAAATATTGACTGACAATGGTTCTCAGTTTAGGGGAAAGCTAACACAAGAAGTATTCAGGTTATTTCAAGCTAGACATTATCACTGTAGCCCGTACCACGCCCAAGGGAATGGTCAAGTAGAGCGGTTCAATGGCACGCTCATTTCAATCCTTAGAAAGTTGGCTAGTGAGAAACCTGAAACTTGGGACACATACTTACCCTCAGCACTATTTGCCTATAGGGAAGTCCCACATAACTCCACAGGATTGGCTCCAGCTACATTGTTGTTTGGACGACCAATCAAAGGTCCACTGGAAGCATTGTTGCGGACATGGACTGATGAAAAAGCAGAAGAAACCGTGACTTCTTCATACCAATACGTCAACGAGTTGACATCTCGATTGAAAACAAGTTGGAAACTGGCAAATGATAACTTGAGACAGGCCAGGAGGAAGCAGGCTGCTTACTACAATAAAACAGCAAAAGATAGGGAACTTGAGGTGGGAGAAAAGGTTCTGTTACTGTTGCCCAGCAGCAATAATAAATTGCAAATTGGATGGCAGGGACCCTACGTCATATTGGAAAAACTTTCCCGGACCAACTATAAGATTGACAAGAAAGGAAAGGAGAAGGTGTATCATGTCAACCTTCTTAAAAAGTATTATGACAGGGAAGCATCAGAAGTTGCCCATATCATGACCCTGGCCATTGCAACAGAAATGCAGGATGAACCAATTTCCTCCATGGAATACCCCCTATCAACTACGGAAAGCTATGCTCAGGTTAATGTGAGTGAACATTTAACTCTTGAGCAGAGGAAAAAGGTTCAGGAGGTGTTAGAAATCCATGCTGATGTACTCACAGATAAGCCGGGGTGTACTAATCTGTTAGAGTATGACATGACGATTACTGACCCTACACCAGTTTGTATGCGGACATACCCTATACCTTATGCTAAAGGACAGGCACTCAAGGATGAGATTGATTATCTCTTAAAAGAGAAAATTATTTCAAAGTCTGAATCTCCCTACAGCTCAAGTGTGGTGCTATTAAGGAAGCCTAGTGGTGAACACAGGTTATGCATTGATTATAGGAAACTAAATGCTATCACTGAATCTCAGGTAGACCCATTACCTGACACCAATCAGTTGTTTGCTACATTGAGTAAGGCTCGGTATTTTTCAAAAGTAGATCTAAGCAAGGGATACTACCAAATACCAGTGAAACCAGAAGTTAGGAAACTGTTAGCCTTTAGTACACCGGATGGACATTACGAGTTCAATGTACTCCCATTTGGTTTAAAGAATGCTCCAAGTATCTTCACCAGAATGATGAGGAAATTGTTGGAACCATTACAAAATCCTCATATCACCAACTTCATGGATGATATTCTGATTGCTACCACTACATTCGAGGAACACGTAGTAGCACTCTCCATGTTGTTAGGTAGATTAAGAGAAACGGGATTGACAGCACGCCCAACTAAGTGTCATATTGGATGTGAGACATTGGAATTTTTAGGTCACACTATCTCTACAGGGCAAATGTCTCCGGACCCAAAGAATGTAGAGAAAATGAGAAAAGCACCAAGACCACAAACTAAGAAGGATGTAAGATCCTTTGTGTCACTGTGCGGGTTTTATCAGAAATATATACCCCATTTTAACTCATTGTGCGCGCCATTAACCGACTTAACCAAAAAAGGTCAGCCGGATAAAATACAATGGACTGTGGAGTGTGAACAGGCTTATACAGAGTTGAAAAATAAGCTGACAAATAAACCTATCCTTGCCCTTCCCGATCTCACACAAGAATTCGTACTAAGAACGGATGCTAGCAATGTAGGCATCGGAGCAACATTACTACAGCGGGCAGACACACCGCCACATATGCTATTACCAGTAGCTTTTGCCAGTAGAAAGTTAAATACAGCTGAGAGAAATTATTCTACCGTTGAACGTGAATGCCTCGCTTTGGTCTGGTCGATCAACAAATTCGCCCCTTTTCTTTACGGGAAACACTTCATTGTGGAAAGTGATCACCAGCCTTTGATGTTTTTAGCAGTGTCTAAAAAATTAAATTCACGACTTTTAAGGTGGAGTTTACTGTTATCTCCATATTCGTTCAATGTGAGATACATACCAGGACGGGACAATCTTGGACCCGATTTTTTAAGTAGGCATCCTATCAAAGGAGATATAGAGAAACAGAAAATTAAGGAGGAACTGCAGCATGTGTTACCAAAAAGTTAACCGTGCAGGCACTGTTTTAAAGAAGAGGGCTCTGTAGCGAGATTTGGTAAACACTTGCTTGGTTGTAGCGCGACACGCCCACGCGACACCCACACACACCATCGCAAGGTCAGCGCTGCGGTCTTTCTTTGAAGTTGGTAGACAGCGGAAATGTGACTTACGGTTAAAAGCCATACAGTATTACTGAAGAATGAGGAAATAGCTATATAGGAATGTATGGCCGACTTTAAAAGTTTGCATTTACTGGACATTAAATTATTCACTACAGGAGAACGCATGGTTGGAATAATATTAAATAAATATAACTCAACAAAGGAGATAGGCTAGGAATTATATCCAAAAGGATATTATTCAAATATAAATAGTTTTAAAGATAATTAATATTTTTCACCTTCATCACATCGGCTAAAAGTTAGCTAATAATCTTTAAAAATTTATTACACTAACAAGCCTCAACGGAATTGTATAAAACTTATATGTAATGAAAGCCCCATATGGGGAAAAGGAAATGATATATAGGAAGGAAGGAAGGAGATAAGTGTGTGAGTGACAGAAGAGAAAAACGAGTACAGGAAAAGCACAGATTGTTTCAAATAGCTTCAAAACAGGAGATGAAACTAAAATCTTTTGGGGAATTTGGGAGCTGCTTTCTCGTACGCGCGAGAGACTGAAATATAAGGACAGAGCGGCGCATTGTAAATCACACACCAAATCCAGAAGCCAGAGTGAGAAACTGGAGGACAGCCTCTGCAAGAAAAGTTCTATTTTCACGCTGCATGCAGGGCAGATTAAGTTAAGCCAATACAGTCTCACCGTGAGCTTATTAATCCTAAGAGGGTATGTAAGTTTATTAAAAATATATGTATTACTAATATCATTTTATTTCAGATTTTATTTCTGATTGATTGTAGCAGATATAATAAAAAAGGGAATGACGCTAACCAGAGATAACCTTCACCGGCATTGTCAGGAAGCATAACCATTAATTGGTTAGCCAAATATATTATGGCTAATTCTTGCCTGGAAGCTTACGACATACCAGCAAGTACATAAGTGACTTGACATCCATAAGTGGAAGGCAAGGTTATATCGTACCCATGTATCATAACATGTGATTTATTCATGTATATTGTTAATTCTGCACCTTATACATTATCTTATCATGCTATCTCTGTAATATACTACCATGATTCATTCATTTACATACAAACACTGAAGACATGGTCGCATCATGAACAGCAGAGGGTGGTGAGATTGTTAGAACAATGGCCACCTATTACTTCTTGTTCCAGGTTTTTATGATCAATGTTTATGATCATTCCTGATCGAGAAACTAAAGACTTGAAGAAGTTGATCCAGCTCACTGAAGCCTAGAGGTCAACCAAACTTCAACACCTTAGTCCCCCCGTAGTTATAGGGCGGGCTGAAGGAAAGTCTTCCGTACTCCAGTGTGTCGGAGGAACCTCGAGCAGACGTGGATAAAGTTGAGTTTTATATATTCCATCCAACAAATCCTGTGAGCAGTTCTAAAACGACTTTCTAATGATGAAAACTAGATGGCAAGAGATAATGTGACAAACTTGTTTTTATAAATTCAGTGGAAGATAAATCCAAGACTTTTTCTATTAGTTATTTTAATTTGTAACTGTAAATAATCATACATTTTACCATCTTCCAACACCCATTTATCATTACAAGAATATATAGATGTACATAATAAATTGGATAATTGTACTCATTTGACTTGTTAAATTTTTAACTGTTAAATTTTGAGTTACTTTTTCTAATTTAATTATAATATCACATAGGGTTACGATAGCGAAGTAGCATCTTATACTTCTGAAGCCTAAATCTATTGTCCAGCTCAGAGTATTCACAGCTGTAACTCACTTGTGATACCAGTGTACTTCTCGGGCACTGGAACTTCATACTTTCTGGAGAGAGATTCTACTTCTGCTCTACCACTACTATCATACTAGGAAAACCTTTCGCTACAATAGATCTTTGTAGTACCTATATGTATTTCTTGTCCTTGTCACCTGTTCGTAACTGTGGCTGACGAAGGGTAAAACCCGAAACGTCGCTTGTTCCATGTGTACCGTTTACTTGTAAAACTTATTTCATACCTTATTATTTTTTAAATTTATATATTTACAGAGGATGTGTCAGAAGCTTTCTTATCCATATTTAGTAAGCTTGGTTTCCATAAAAAAAATGTGTCACCTCAGGGATGAGAGATCCATATTTAGTGAGATTGGTTTCCCTAAAAAAATGTGTCACCTCAGATTAATCGCTGAATTTCCAAATAAGTCCACATATATCTGTGGTTCTGTAAGCTTATAGAGAAGCACCACAAGCAAGTACATAATTTTTTTTCTTCCTCCAGCGGTTGTATTTATGTTCACATTGGGTGCGATTATACTTATGATGATGATATACATTATTTTTGTTTATAGTTACTTGGACCAACATTGATCACATCATTATCCCTATTATGAAAAACTCCAATTTTTCACTTTGAGAGGTTGTCGATGTCAAGGAGTGTTTGTGAGTGCGTATTTACTTCTATAAATGGTCCCCTGCTACGGTGGGAGCTATATTAGGTACTTGCACATGTTCATGCATGGTTGTATACAATTGTAGTTTTGCTTGAACAATAAGTGCTGTTGTGAACCTTTATTTAGCCGAGTACATCTATTGTGGGGTAAATTATATTTAGTGAGGGGTGTTAAGGGTGACCATATGTAAACACCAAACATTTTCGTTTATATCTTTCTAATGTTTCAAACTGACTATAATAAATAAGGTGAGTTCTGTAAAACTGGTAATAATATAAATATATAAATATATACATTTCTATTTTCAAATTTATATCTTTATTTCCTTATTGGTTTTCTAAGTGTGTGTGTGTATTTAAGATACGTAGCCAAACTTACCACCATATGTTTCAACCTCACATAAAGTCAGATTCACCAATGCTGCACCGGGGGATGGTCTAATCGCCACGGACGTTACTAGGGTTCTTGAATTCAGACTTAACTGGTACATGTTTAAGAGCACTCTAAGTAAATCCAGTGAGTACTGTGTTGCATTGCCATTTTCATTACGAGTCTCAAAAATTAATCCCCCGTGTTGTTGTAGATCGTCTGAAAGTAAATTATAATTATCTGCGAGAGTGAATTCGTCATGTTATTAACAATTACGTGTTGGGTCGATGTTCACATTACACAAGGACTTTAAAAAAAGAAAGATACAAGGTATTCCTTGATTTAAACAAAAAAATATTTTTCCTCACATTGATTATTATGATTATTATCATTATCAACTTGATTAAATCTATATTTTTTTGTTGCTTCTTTTTATTTATTTTCTCTGTTTACAATTTACTCTCTTATACCCGGAAACGGAAGCATTTTTTCATAGCAATGCATGGTAGCCGTTTTTACAAAGGGATATTCTGTCATTTTAAAAATAAATTTTATGTCATGTCTCTTTTCTTAAGCTCTCACTTTTTTCCCTCTCCCTGATGAAGCCCTTGTGGTCGAAACGTAGCGAATTGTCTTTGACTCTGTTTCTATAATATTATTGTTTTTAATAAACCCTCCCTCAGATGGAATCAAGATCTCGCGATCACTATAACAACACTTTAAACAACCAATGGCCCCTGTATTCATAAACTCTTAGAGATACTAAATCAATTAAAGTATGACTAAACAATCTTCTACAACTACTTAAATAAACATAGCCCCCAGTACCCAAAAAACCTTTCCTGAAGATCGCGGAACAGATGTAATCCATGTACAAATAAAAAAAAAACTGTATTAGAAATAATGAAACAGTCATATTGCAAAGCATTAAAAGATCTATTGATAATCATAATTTTCGTACAAAATTACGTTGTCATTGATCCTTTGACAGGCAAAGCCTTGTTAACACAGTGGTGTGAAAGACCACTAAACAGTCTTAAGGTAGTAGGCTACCCACAAAAGATTAAAAACAATAAAAATCCAACAATTTTCATTTTCATGCTTTAAATCATCGTCAACATGTTCTTGTACTAAAAATAATTCATAGAAGCTTAGAGATACTCTGGTATGATAGGAATCAGTGTTTTTGTACACACACCCCCTTGAGTGATTTGCATAGCAACCAATGTTTATAGTTGGTTACCTTGTGAATAATGACCCAACATGAAGGTGCGTAATTGTAAAACTGCGAAATTATAATTATACTGAGGCAACAGGAAAAAGATATTTATAACTTTTCCAAGAGGAATCACTCAATGATTTCTTATGAATTTTTCAAAAGTGTCTGTCTAGAAAGCTTTGATCGTAAATTTCAGCATTTGTTACATGCATTGTGCATTTTCACCCACATCAACTCTATTTATTGCTAGACCTAGTTTTATACTGTATAATAGTAGTTAGCAGAGGTTTCTTTTGTTCACAATGGGAAATAAGACAAAGTAAGTTCCTTGGAAATCGGTACACCAACAAACCGTTGCCTGAAAATGAGACACCTATTGTCGATAGTGGCGCTATAAAGCCTCTGTGCTCCTCAGCAAAGAAAATAAAGGTCCAAGAAAGTGAAGGACAAGCTAAAAATGACAACAGAGGAAATGTGTTTATCCTTATGGATGTAAAACTGCTGTTTGGGTTTTTTATGCGCTAACTTTAGATGTGACAAATGTTATCAGTACTCACTGACCTGTGAGATCGTCGAAGAGACTCGGGATGGCTTTTGTCATGAAATCAGTATCAAGTGCACAAACTGTGTCGAATGGAATGCCAATTTCAATACTTCTGATGTTTCATCTCCAGCTACTCACAAACACAAAGAAGTAAATGTGCGAATGGTGGCATTTGTGCGTTCTATTGGGAAAGGCCACAGTGCACTGCAGAATTTTTCAATATACATGAACACAAGTCAACCCATGGCAAAGAAAGCATACAGGAGAACGCTGCACAGGATCTATTCAGCAAGTAAGGACATTGCAATGGAAAGACCCTAAGAGCACCGAAAAGGGGATTCATAGACACTGCAGCTGCAGTAGAAGGAGACCTTTATTCAACAGGAGCTCATTAAACTTCATTTTGTGAGTTCTTTTTCTGTTTTTCTTTGATTTCTCGGAATTGTCTTTTCAACATAATTGGTGATCTTTGAAACAAGATATCTCTGGATCTGTACATTCAATTGACATGAAAATTAATACAGTTGGTTGTCATATAATCTTACAGATTCTGGCCTAAAATGGATACAATTGAATTCAAAGTTTTAGTTTTATGACCATCATGCATATATAATGAGGCACAAATATCAAACATTCCAGAAATATAAATTTTGAAAATTCATTAAAAATTAACCTTTCTGTCAATCTCTGTCATTTTAGGTCATTACCTTACGCTATATATAATGATTCAATTTGCCAAGTTTCAGTCAGATCCTTGTACAAATAACATAGTTATGATGTTTTGAAAAAGGTGTATTATTTATTCACTACGGCGGCCATATTGGATAGTTAATTTGCATAATTAATGAGGTCATTATGTGGACACAAATTTTAAGTCCATACTAACACTATACCCATGGTTGTTTGATTCTGAAAGGAAAATTTGAGTTTTTTACCCTATCAAGGTAGCCTACTACCTTAACATCTGTATACTAAACCTATGTCGCAAATCAATAAGGTGTTGGAACCAGTGTACACTCCAGCTGTGTCACAGATTAATAGTCAGTCACAGTCTATGTACACTTCAGCTGTGTCACATATTAATAGTCAGTCACAGTCTATGTACACTTCAGCTGTGTCACAGATTAATAGTCAGTCACAGCCTATGTACACTTTAGCTGTGTCACAGATTAATAGTCAGTCACAGTCTATGTACACTTCAGCTGGGGCACAGATCAGTGGTATATCAAAACCATTGTACAATCCAGCAGTGTCACAGCTCCCTAAGGAGCATAGGCCGTCAACAAATGACACCAAGTCGTTCTGTCTCCTGGCATCAGTTCCAAGTCTTTCTATGTCTTCTTTATCTCATTCATGACTGTCGCCGGTTTTCTTCTCTACGTCTTCTTTAGTCTTCATTTATCTCTCCTACCCCGGTTGTTTACAAAAAAAGGAACCCGTGTGCATTATAGCTGTGTCACAGATCAATGTGACGTAGAATGGAAATATTGATACAGTAGTCTGATCGCCTTTGCTTTCCCATTTAGTGTCTACCATTAGCTAAGTCAAACCACGCAATTTTCTGTTTGTATGACTCACCTTTGAATCCACTTCCTTTTTCTGGGAACATAACAACAGAGTTGTTTACCAACTTTTCGCAACCTGCCAGCATAACAGGCAGCGAGCTCTGATTTGTTTACCTAGTTTCTCACGCGAGTTTATCTGCCAATCACCGGACATCGGACAGATCGCACGTGGGATAAACACTTAACCCTTTGATCTTCAGATACAGAGGAACTCTGACGCCGATTTTGCATTTCATCTCGAGAACGCGAGCGATTTCGAAAGAAACCCCGTTATCGAGAAAAAATCTTTGATGTCGGGCAAAGCAGCGCTCGACGAGAGAAAACGGTGGCCGTCAGAGAACTTTTCATCTGGTCCACAGTTTCTCAATCCTATGGTTAGCACGTTAATGAGAAATTAACACCATTAGGGATCTGAGAGCAAATGAACAGATATAAGCAGTGGTCCTTTAAACTCAATGATTAGTGTCGCTCATAATTTTGGATAATCTAATCGCGTTATTCTAGAACCATTATAGGAGTGTGTTAATAGCATTTCGTGGGCATTGTTTCATTTCTGATCTGTGGTAATAGAGATTAGCATTTACGTGATTTAATGTGTTAAGTTTACCATTATAATTCACTGTGATTTCTAGCGTTAAAACTAGGGAAATAAATAACTATTTTTCTTTGCCAGGATAGATTGGTTATTTTATCATCCGCTTCTCACACCAGATGAAACGGTTTAGTGACTGATTAAGTGTAAGCGCGACTGTAGTGACCGAATAGGATTCGCGTTTATTTTAATTTTGTGTTTTATAGTAAGTGACTATTGTTATATCTTATGATTAAACTAACAGGCGCCGACAGTACAATAACTATTAACGACAGACGATATTTGTAAGTGCGCGTAGGGATAATTAAACAATAGTTGACAGTGTGAGCTGATTGCTAACGCGCGCGCAGAGGAGCGGGAAGGTGCATACCTTGTTCCGAATCTGAAAGCGCAGCGCGGGCGAAAAAAATTGACCGTATAGCTGTAAATAAAGTCACCGTGTGCCTTTTAACTTTAAGCAGGACTGCCGGAGTGGGAGAGAGATCGTCTCGACCCCGTCCGTGTATTTATAATTTCTCGCAGACCTGACAGGGCGGCCAGCGGTTTTTTTCTTGATTATAGTCTCCAGTACTGATGAGATTTATTCTGTCTTCTTCGTGACTTTCAAGTCCATAAGCCCATGTTGTGAACAGGACTGGCTAAAAGACACATACACATTTTAATTATTAAGTTTAACTGGACTATCAATTCCCAGATATTTTTTCCAATTTATCAGCCCACGGGAGTGGTATATATGTAAAATAATATCAACATCTAACTTTTGACAGGCCCAGCCCTGGATTCATTCAGAAAATTGTGCTGCTTCAAAATCGGCATTCACCATAGAGCCAGCCGATAGGATTCACCAGCAGTCATCATTTTTACATATTGTAACATTTGTCTTAGCAATCAGATGCTTAGCAATACTGGAATTACTTTTCTTCTTTTGCAACTGTGAACGTCCAGAGCACGTCTTGCTTCAGTAACTATTTGAGGTGATATTGGTTTCATCCAGGAAAAATTAAACTACCAAATTTGGCGTCCACCTTGTAGTTATTATTCGATATATAGGCTGGACTGGGGCCATATTTGGGCAACCCACCTGACAGTATAGGTTCAGGAACTATTGTAATTTTTCAAGGGATACCAACACCACGAGTAGGTAAGCGAGAGTGTTTGTGGCCACATATGACAGAGTGAGCGATAGAGAGAGTGAATATTTTCCTTTGTTACAATCATTGTACTGACTTTTTTTCCCCGCTAAACTGAGTACTTTACTGAGTATTAATTTAGTAGGGAACTTGTTCTTCATAGTCTATTCTGTAACCTAGTGCTTATCTTGACCTTTGGGTTATTAACTTCTTTTGGGATCCTTTCTCAACAAGGGGAGGGCACTTATTGGGTTATTTTCCTATGTCTGTAAACATGATTTTATTGATTTCTCTATATGTTTGATGTTGTAAAAGTTTAATGATAATAAACAACAAAAAGAACTTGAATGTGTGGGTTGGTCAGACCCATACCCAATTAACTATAGTTTTTTTCACGTTTTGTGTGTCTTGTTGTCACATAATTGTGTGTGGGTGTGTTTAGTTAAAACGTATATTTCATATAGAGAGAGAAAGTTTGTCTTATACTAAAATATAGTCGTATAGATAGGCTGGACTAGAGAAACTACTCATTCCAGAGACAGATCTTCCTCTTACACTATTCCTTCGTGAAAATCTATTTCTTACACCTTTATTCTCACACATTTACCACTATCACCTCTGCTGAGACGGGACCATAAATATCTTCTAACCTATCTAAAAAGAATGTACGACAATCAATAGACAGTAATAACCCTTGTATATCTAAGCTGCGTCACATATCAATAGACAGTCTGTCACGGATTGCCTCCCCTGCTTTGCAGTAGTGGTCCACCAGTGACCAAAACTCAAGATTATCTAATATAGTTTCCAAGGTATCCTGCGCGCACGATTACTCTTGGCAGAGATGTAGATAGAAGATTAATGACAATTCTACCTTAAGGGAGCGTTCACAAGATATTTCCAGAAGTCACGATCAATGTTGCATTGAGCTGAACAATTGTTAACGCATTATATCTGGTCCGTCGCCTTTTGTGAAGGATGTAAGCAATGGTTTAGCCCGTTCAAGCGCCCAATTGGTGTAATCCAACGAAATCCCTCTTATAAGGTATAGCTCTGTTTAGAGGTAAATATATGTCTAATTATTTATGTCTAGATATTAAAGAGTCTGGCTCATACGTTTGCGTTCATACATATAAACAAACTGAATCGACTATGATTGTTTAGGTTTAAAACAACAGGTAACAAATGTAATAAACAATTAGTCTTTAGCAGGTTAACATAAATATGGAAAGATTAGTGGATGTTTGATGATATAAAGTTCTCGTCATTGAGACGATGGTGGGAATTTAACCTTATACTTAACGTTTAACTGAAATGTCCTTTTTGCTGGTGCCTTTTTGGTTAGCTCTTAGCTTTAATGAGTGAGTCCTGCCGCCTAGGTTTTCGTCACGTTGTTCTGGTGATGAATGTACTTCTCTCACACGAGTGGCATAGTAAATTCAGTACTTCATACAGTCTAATAGCTTGTAACAACGTACTTTTAGAAAAAATAGAAAGTCAAAAATGCCTCTGCTAAGTACACTGAGTTGGAAGTTTAACAGACGCATCCTCTCGTAGTCCACCAGCCAATGTTAAAATCTCTCATAAGAGTTAAATTCCTGAGTTTACACAGTGCAAAGCAGGAAAGATTAATAGAATTCACCAATATTCCTCTGGGTATTAACTGGGACAATGTGTCTGGACAGCGCGAGCAATGATTTGTGCCTGAATTAACATTAACAAGTTACATAAATCTCACAAAATGATATGCTACACTTGAAGTACATATGATGTAGTCATCACTCATCACTGCTCCAGTGGGAGTCTGGGGTCACCTCTGCTGTCCGTTTTTCCGCACGACTAGCCAGAAGAAATCACCAGCGCTTGTTGTAGTGTTTCATGAATATACTATTTCCGTATGTTGAGGTTGCCAGCCTCATATGTATATCCACTTAGCAAGAAAACATGTTAAATTCGTATTTATAATAGAAATGTTCACAACTTACCCCAAATTTTGGGCATACACACTCTCCCTAGATGCACACATGATTCCACCTAACTGTTAAATCTTGGACTTTCTAATGTGTCTAACTTTACAACAGTTCTTTTTCTATATCAAAATATGTACACATTTGTAATATATGATATGGTGATTGTATAAACACCATGCGGGTCACTAATGTATATTCACCGCTACTCGTTTGATGATTTTTCTTTTGTCAATCATGAACTTATGGTACTTAATATGAAATTGTGATTGAAATTATTGTATGCATTGTGTCATTGCCAGTATTGTGGTATGCGTTGGTGACACCTCCCTGGAAATGTTTATACTTAGACAAATAGTTTCTCTGAGATGTTGAGATATATTCTCACCGGTCGATCTATACTTCGACTTTGCCTTAATTTGGCTTTATAAATTGCTGATATTCTTCATCTGCGCATTATACATGCGTCGTGAGCCTATTGTATGTTGCTCTCAGATGAAAAAAAAAAATGATTTTCATTTTTTTTCCCGGGGGGGGGGGGGGGGGGGGGGGGGGGGGGGGGGGGGGGGGGGGGGGGGGGGGGGGGGGGGGGGGGGGGGGGGGGGGGGTGGGGGGGGGGGGGGGGGGGGGGGGGGTGGGGGGGGGGGGTGTGTGGTAGTCTGTTGCGCACATATTCTTTTGTGTGTTAGTATGTGACGCACAGATTACTGTTAGTAGGCATACGAATGTATAGTATAACTATTTGTCTGATGAAGGGTATTTGAGAATCAATGATTCTTGGTCTAAGGGACAGAACCCTGATTGATCGATGTTGTATTTGGTTCTATGGGTTATCTGTTCTTGTGTCACAATCTGGCGTATGAATATTAGATTTACGTCATTTTTCGTCTGTATGGCCAGAAACAGATTGGTCTTGCTTAAAATGTTTATGGCCCGAATTTATATTTATTTCTTGTCTATTTAAGGTGATTCGGTCTTATATCTCTATATCTTTGTATTTCTATGTCGGACTATTTTGTGAGCTGAACTCTGGGGGTGAAAGGCTTTTCTGCGCATGCGTCGATTCTTTGTGTGGAGAGAGAAGGCTGTCATGTCGTTACTGCTATGGCTGGTCGATTGGAAAGTTTGATGTGATCTCTGTGATTTATTCTTGGAAGGAGATTGTTTCTCTGCATGATGATATTATTAGAGATTCTCCTAATGTCCATTATTAACGCCTAGGAATGGCGTGCGTTATTTGCTTGTATGTGTTTTCCTAAAGCCAGGTAAAACCAGAACATTTTTTGCTGAACTTTTTGCTAAGCCTAGATGGGAGACGTATTATCGTATATCTAGGATTGTCGATTACAGATGAACATGACATGGTATCTAGCAGCACTAGATTATTTGATGTAACCAGCCTTATGGATAGCAGATATGTATAGAAGCCCAATGAGGACATTTACGTATGAATTACGAAGTAATTCTGCTTCATAATTTTTTCATCCTGGGTGAGCGGAGCTCACGGAGGAGAGCCATTTTGGATTCCCGCCATTGTAAGCGGAGCATTGTCGGAGAACAGAAAAGGTCTTATTATCTGATGATGGTACAGAGATCTACATATTATGAAAACCCACTACTGTGGTATAACATTATTGCTATAAACATTGGATGAATTTACGGCTTGAGAAACTTAGCCAGGAGAAGGTTCTGACAGTGAACCATTGTTGATGTTTATGTATCCACCTTAACTGACGCGATTAGTCAGTGGAAGCATGAAACGATAGACAACCAGAATATTGAGTGCTTGCCTACTATCGTTCCATTATATGTATATGCCACATAAATGCACATCTGATATTGTCACCCATTTGTCAAGTATACGATGATTTTTTAACCTGTTCTAATGACTGTAACCGTGATGTCGAAGTGTACGTCCACTATTAAATGTATGAAACGTCATCAGTGGTCTGCCCTTTATTGACTTCTGCTGATGATTGAGTGAGTGACTTGTCAACCTAACAGAACTATACACACATTCGCGTTATTTACATCTACACTCTCACTCCATGTCAACACGGTCCCTTGTCAGCGCTCCAACACTTGACGTACAAGGTGACCTGATTACTTAACACTGTGTCGGGAAGAGTTGACCATTCATAACCTTATGAAAGCAGTATCATTAAACACCCCAATCAAAAGTGATCAGTATCAATGTGGTGTTTTAACCTCACAACAAAAAATAACTCTTTGTCAATGTGATGGCCACAAAAGCTACTTATCAGTTATCTTACTATAATTTTTATAAAGAATGGAGACAGAAGGTCCCAGTGAGATTATCTTGTCACAATTTATGACAAAATGGAGTGACAGAGTGAATCTAACTCATTGTATTAGACTGTGCTCTGTTTATTCACAAATACACTAACACATTTGTGTTCACTATTTATTCTTACTGTCGGCAGCGAACACGAACTTCATTTACCAACACTTTCAAAATCGTCATGCAACAGGAACTTCCGCGAGGAACATAATAATTATAATTGTATGAAGAGATTCACACAGTAGAAATGATGAACAGAACGAGAAGAAAAAGAAACCAAAAAAAAAAAAAAAGAAACTTACCCTCTAAATTGAAAACAATGACCGTATAGAGTATTTGTGGTAGGTCATAAGTAAGGTTCCACTCTGGCATTGTCTCTGGCTCTGTGGCTGCACACGAACCTGATGAAAGAAGATTGTCTGTGTTGCCATCGACGGCGTTAGATGCGTCTCTGATGCTAAAGTTATCACTTTGCGTGCTTGATTGATTAGCCCGCTGCCGTAGAGCTACATTTCGACCTGTAATTTTAAAGCAAATTTGTTTATAATTATGACTTGTACCAAAGTAACAGTAAGTTTTGACCTGTACCAGAGTAACGATTATTAACTTGTAACAAAGTAACACAAAATTATTACCTGTACCAAAGTAGCACAAACTTATGACATGTACTAAAGTAACACAAAATTATGACGTGTACCAAAGTAACACACAATTATGACCTGTACTAAAGTAACACACAATTATGACCTGTACCAAAGTAACTGTCGCATAGAGATTTATAATTAATAAATTTCTATATCTTTTCTCTATTCTACCCGCGTCTTCTACTTTATTATCGCTCTTTTATCCTTTTTCTTTTTCGCATTCGTTTGATTGTGAAAATAAAACTCTCCCATTCATACCTTTGCCTGTCTCTTTTCTTATTTGGCAACGCATTTTTATTGCTGTTTAGCTAAGTTCTTGAGTAGACCGAATAGTGTGAAATTCGTTCTCAACAGACATGATGGCAGACATATCGTCTAGCATTTTCATCTGACACGGCGCTCTTGGTTAAGTTTCTCGGTGTTAGGTGTGAGAGGCGCCAACAGGCATCGGTCGGGTATGACCATAGGTAGCGGCAAGTGTGAAACGCGTCTGGCAGTTTCAGTGCCGTCGTCTGAGTTTTATGTAGGTGTTGTTAAGACGGGAACTATTTCGGGTTTTCGAGAATTAGGAAATCATTTCTTTTCATAAGATATAAACCCCAGTAGTTTAGACTTAATTCATTCAGTACTCCGCAGTCAAGACTAGAAAAATCCAGCGTTCGATTCCTAAGATCTCTGTTGATAGAAGCATCATTTAGTTGGTCGATTGCCATCAAACTTTTGATTCCTAAGATTTATGTTAATAGAAGCATCATTTAGTTGGTCGAATTGGATATAGTTCTTAGTAGTTCTGTGTTGAGGTAAATATAATATATCTAGTATTTTGTGAGTGATTTAAGTGGTGAATCGCCTATTTTATTTTCACTAGTTAGACTTCTGTGTAGAGGGATTAAATTATAAGTCTGTTATATTCTCTAGTTGACGTGTTACAGTGGAAAGCAGAATAAATTATTATTTCTAGCTTAAAGTCATGCAGCTGTAAATAAATTTAATTAAACTTCTAGTAACCCAGTCCGAGTATATTGTAACTAACTTATAACTGCACTGAGACATCATTGAGTATTGACGAAATACGTAGGTATTTCTAATTCATGATGATTGATTTTTTAAAACGATCATAATTATTTCACGGGAGTTTTAACGTTAAGACAAGCTCTACGCTTGCAGTTATAATGTAAGTTATAACCGAAGCGAATATTATGGTTAAGTATTTTGTACTTTTCTCTTCCTTATACAGTTTTGGGTCAGCCCAACTTTTACCAGCGGTTTTAGTACAACTGAGAGAAGAAACATTTTTTATCTTTAACCACGTGGGTTTACAAGTTAACACCTGTCTGGCAGTGTGTGTGCCTCCAGAAATAGACAGAGTACAAATCTCACTAACGGTTGTAAAGACTAAATGCCTATACTGGGCCTATTGAGCCAGATTATATTTCTTCACAAACTCTCATGTACATGCAGCCCTGTGGCGAGAATAATTACAAATGATTAAAATTCCGGAATTTTTGACTAATTGTGGTGTGACCAAGAATTTTTATAGTGAGAGAAGTATCAAACCTCTCATTTGTCCTAAATAAAGGAAACCTCGTGATTCTGACACTGAGCCCGTTTGAAACTAATTCTTACCTGAACTGATTCAAGTGACACTAACCTTAGTCTGAAAAAATATTCGCATGAAGAGGACGCTCCCCGGAACATTGGATGAAACCAAAATCTGCAGAGCTGGGATCCGCTTCATCAAGAGAAAGACAGATTAAAGTATGTGGGTGTCCTAAAGTTTGCGCCAGACGGCGAACACCAGCAAGATTTTAGGTATGAAAATTGAGACAGGGGCCCCTGCTGAAAGAACAGAGTGAAAGCAGAACGAGTGATTCTTTTTTTTTCATTTTTATATTCAGGCACCCATTTTTTTGTAATTTCATTTATGCAAAGATTGTTGCAAATGACATTTTCCTCTTAGGATATATTAGTGTATCAATTCTGTTCTTAACTTTAGAGGAAAATCATAGAACATAGCGTATATATCTGTGACTCTTTGGGGCTATCATTTTTCTTCTAACGGGATCGTGGGCTCTAATAGAGGGGAAAGATTACACCTATGGGTCTATTATACTTGTAGTAATTCATTACCTTATATGTATTTTCTATGCTTGATATTAACATTTATGTGTTGTGGTAAAATTTTCCTTATGTTAATAAATTTACATAAACTTTATTCAAGCGTGTCGGTCAGCTCGTTCCAAAATATCTATATTCCATTGTTATAGTTTTTCCACGTCTGTGCGTCTAACTGTCGTCACTTATGTGTGTGTGTATGTGAATTGAGATATATATATTAATATATATTATAATAGACTGTCTGACTCCTCTAGATCTGTTGTAGAAGATAGGCTGAAAGAGAGAAGATTCTCGATTTCAGGGACAGCCTCTATTATCTCTACCATCTCACTCGTGAAAATCTATTTCTATTATAATCTCTCACTGTTGCTATCACTTATTCTAATCTATTCAGAAGGGACCAACCCAAGTCTTAATTCCTCTATAAAAAATCTACGACAGAATGGTGGCTCGTTTTCCGGGGATTGAACTCTAGTCCTGAGCAAATACGAATATTAGCTCGTCTGCAGGATTAATTTTCTTTATTCTGATATAGAGAAAGAGTGTGATGTCTTGTGAGTTTTATATCTTTTAAAATAATTTATCCCCTAGACAATCGATCTGTTTATGGGCTTGCTGACCACAGGTATAGAAATTGTTTTTTTTTCCACAACATTTTTGAGCATATTATACATTTTGATTTACAAGTTGATTTTGTCGGAACATATGTTATATGTTGACTTTGTAATACTAAACCGCTGGTAGATTTTTATGATTGTAAAAACAATCACAGGGTAGAAGCAGAAAGGTGTTTGAACTAAGTTAAGGAGCGCGTTCGGACTATTCGTCCTGTTAATTGCCTCCCTTACCCTAACTGTCTTCAGGGGTGAACTTGTAGTGGATTTAAAAATTAAGGGATTTTTTATTCTCCTTAAATTTTTGCAATAATTGTTTTGTTTCCACTGTAGCAACTTATTTTTGTTAGTGGGTAAACTTAACTACCATTTATGTGGCATAGTCGCTTGCAGTTAGAGCTTTTATTGCCGATAAGCTGCAGCGATAGTTAGATAACTATTTAGGAGGAGGTATCCCAGTTAAAATATATCATCTTTTGTTGGTATTTTCTCGTAAGTGGTAAGGAACCAGTGTATCATTTTTCTTACTTCTTTCTCGACTAGTCTCAGTCACCTATTTGCAATGACAGAGAGTGCGAAACTTAGGCAGATCCTCAGGGACGAAGCGAGAGAAAAAGGTTTACAAGGAGAGGAAGCAAAAGCTTTTGTCAGGACGAACTTGATATGATGCGGAGCAGAAGGAAAAAAACAGCGGAAAAGAAAGAAGCAGAAGCTAGAGAGAAGGAGAAGGCAGCTCAAGATAGAGCAGAGAGGAAAGAGCGAGAAAAGCGTCAATTAGAACAGAAAAAAATTGATGCAGAAATGGAAGCTCGCAGGACACAGCATGGGGAAAGAGAGAAGGAGAGACAGAGGGAGGAAAGAGAGAAGGAGAGACAGCATGAGCTGGCGCTTAAAGCTCTAGAGGTTCAAAGTCGTGGTGCTGCCTCTACCTCCAGCAATGGAGAGTCTTCTCCTCATTCTTCTTTAACTAATCAATCTAACACCCAATCTCTGCAACTCAACGCTATGTCTTTTGCTCTAGAATCTTTCCCTTGTCCTAACGAGAAGATTGACACATATCTAGAAAAATGTGAGAAAACTGCAATTCTGTACGGTTTAGAGAGGTCGCGTTGGTGTATGATATTTTCCAAGGTCCTAAAAGGGTCTGCGTATAATGTTTACTCTAAACTGGAAACCAACCAACAAGACAATTACGACGTGTTGAAGAAAGCTTTGCTTGAGCGCTTTGAAATGAACGCTCGCAAATTTTTGCAACTCTTCCGCAACAGCAGAAAGGAGAACTCTGAAACTTTTCAGCAGTTCTCGTCTCGTTTGAAGGGATACTTGACAAATTGCCTTGAGCTTTCACAGCTCGACTCTACCTATGACGATCTTGAGGAGTTCATTATATGCGAACAGATAAGGAACACTTTGTCTGCTTACACACGGAGATTTCTAGCTAAGCAGGGAGCAGAAAGCCCAATGGGCTGATCACCCGTTGGCTTGTCACACCGATTACGGAAACAGCAGCAGATGGATCTATTTGTTGTTGCCCTAAAGACGCCGCTAGGCGTGATGGGAAACTACAACAGAGAAAATCAATCTGCTGTTGCCCTTAAGACGCCACAAGGCGTGATGGCCTCTGACTGCTTGGTCGGTCTTTGGCTAAGGACGGAAGAAGAAGGGAGCAGAAAAGCTAGAAGACATCTTGGAAAAGTCTGAGCAATATCATAATGCACTGGCCGAACTGCCGGCCACAAAACGTAAACCGACAGAAGAGCCTTTTCGAAAGAATAATCTAGACCAATCTTCTCATGCTTCTCACCAAAATAACCACAGAGAAACTGGACCTCAAAACCCCCCTCCTGAAAAGTCTAAGTTCTACAAACACAAGTACCCCACCAACAACAAAAAGTCTGATCAACCCAACCGCCCTACATGGCAGCGCAGCCGGAAAGGACAAGGTGGCAAAGGGAAAACCCCTGAGCACGGGACAAATGATCAGAGCGACGCACCGAACCTAGACGCATCGGATGCTTGCTAACAGTCTCGCAAGGCAGAATTGATGTCAGTGATTCTCAACCTGAAGAGGGGAGATCGTCAATGCGAGGTACTGTTATTTTGAACGGTTCTTCAACTTTTTGTTTATTTGATACGGGGCTTTCTTTTGATTTCATTGTTGCCAGGCACCTGGTCAAACCCGGTCAAGAGACAGAAGAGACCGTCCAACTTTGTGGAGTTTCTAAGAGTTATGCACCTACAGCACTTCCCATTGCATTGGTTGAGATCCACTCTGATTTTGTCAGAGGTGTGATCAAAGCGGCTGTTATGGATGACCCGATCTACCCACTCATACTTGGCGGTAGATATGTGTCTATTGGGACACCGGAAGAGCCAATTGTGGCAGCAATAACTACAAGAGGGCAAACCAAGAAGGAACGGGAGCCTGCGCCTAATTTGTTACCTAAGGAACTTAAAGAGGCGCAACAAAAGGACCCTACTTTGGCCCGTGCTTTAGGAAACTGCCCATGGCTAATGACCCTAGACAGCACGGGGACATTTTTTCTAAGGATGCCGTACTTTATCGCAGAACGGGCAAGCCTGACCAAGGTTACAATCAGCTCCTAGTACCGAAACAGTACAGAAGCCAAATCCTAGAAATGGGGCACTCTCTTCCCTTCAGCGGACATATAGGATAGAACGCCACAAACCAACGTATATCGACTCTTTATTGGTGGCCAGGAATGAATACTGATATTATCAGATATGTGAAATCCTGTGCCCAGTGCCAACGTGTGCCACCCAAGCAACGGACGCTTCCAGTCCACATGGGTTAAATGCCAATAATGGGAACACCATTTGAACGGGTAGTGATCGACATTTTAGGACCCTTAGAAAGGACTAAAAGAAGGAACAGGTTCGTCCTGACCTTAGTCGACACATGCACTTTATGGGCAGAAGCTATACCGCTAACATGCGCGGATGCGAAGCATGTCGCAGAAGCCCTCGTGCAGATTTTTACTCGGTTGGCATTCCCTCAACAAGTGTTAACGGATAACGGATCTCCATACTGAAACCTGTTAATGGATGAAATCGTTAAGATCTTGAGGGACCAGCACATCTACGCTAAGCCTTACACTTTGGCCAGAAGTGGGTTAGTAGAACGTGTTAACGGAAACCTCAACATGATGTTAAGTAAACTGGCACAAGTGAAACCTGACGATTGGGATCTTTCTATCCCTGCAGCTCTATTTGGCTACAGAGACACCCCACATACGTGCAAAGGATTTCCGCCAGCCACGCTTTTATTCGGCAGACCCATTAAGGACCCGCTTGAAGCCTTATTCAGGTTGCTGACAGACCAGAAGGCTGATGAGACAGTTGTCTCAACCAGTAAATACGTATCGGATTGAAAGGAAAGGTTGAAACTAGGATGGGACCTAGCGACGACCAACTTTAAGCAAGCACGCGCAAAGCACGCAAACCGATACAGGAAAGTCGCGAAAGAGAGAGAACTACAAGCAGGAGAGAAAGTTTTGTTGTTACTGCCAACCGCAAGCAACAAACTACTCATCGGATGGCAAGGGCCGTTTACCGTCCTGAAAAAGATTTCTAAGGTTAACTACCAGATCTCTATTAAGGGAAAGGAGAAGGTTTTCCATGTAAACCTGCTAAAGAAATACTTGGAAACACCGGGGCCGACCTCCGAACATCTCCTGGCGTTCGCCAAAACTGACGAAGATAACGATAGTTCAGGGAAATTCCACTGCAAACACACGGAATCTTTCAAAAATGTCAAAAGCGGCGACACTTTTTCAAGCGCGCACGGAAGACATTCCAGAGGAAGACTTTGGGAGACCTCATGAGTAGGAATTGGACAGAGACGGAGGAGGGAGATGAGAGGGAAGAGAACAGACACCCTGAAGCTACGAATATAGGAAATTTATTTCCATAACGTAGACATGGAGTGGTTCCATATCTTAAAGGGATTACGTCTGTCGAAGAGAGATTTATGATTAATAAATTTATTTATCTTTTCTCTACTCTACCCGCGTCTTCTACTTTATTATCGTTTTATCCTTTTTCTTTTTCACATTCGTTTGAATGTGAAAATAAAACTCTCCCATTCATACCTTCACCTGTCTCTTTTCTTATTTAGCAACGCATTTTTATTGCTGTTTAGCTAAGTTCTTGAGTAGACCGAATAGTGTGAAATTCGTTCTCAACAGACATGATGACAGACATATCGTCTAGCATTTTCATCTGACACGGCGCTCTTGGTTAAGTTTCTCGGTGTTAGGTGTGAGAGGCGCCAACAGGCATCGCTCGGGTATGACCAAAGGTAGCGGCAAGTGTGAAACGCGTCTGGCAGTTTCAGTGCCGTCGTCTGAGTTTTATGTAGGTGTTAAGACGGGAACTATTTCGGGTTTTCGAGAATTAGGAAATCATTTCTGTTCATAAGATATAAACCCCAGTAGTTTAGACTAGATCTCTGTTGATAGAAGCATCATTTAGTTGGTCGATTGCCATCTAGCTTTCGATTCCTAAGATCTCTGTTAATAGAAGCATCATTTAGTTGGTCGAATTGGATATAGTTCTTAGTAGTTCTGAGTTGAGGTAAATATAATATATCCAGTATTTTGTGAGTGATTTAAGTGGTAAATCGCCTATTTTATTTTCACTAGTTAGATTTCTGTGCAGAGGGATTAAATTATAAGTCTGCTATATTCTCTAGTTGACGTGTTACAGTGGAAAGCAGAATAAATTATTATTTCTAGCTTAAAGTCATGCAGCTATAAATAAATTTAATTAAATTGCTAGTAACCAGTCCGAGTATATTGTAACTAACTTATAACTGCACTCAGTCATCATTGAATATTGACGAAATACGTAGGTATTTCTAATTCATGATGATTGATTTTTTTAAACGATCATAATTATTTCACGGGAGTTTTAACGTTAAGACAAGCTCTACGCTTGCAGTTATAATGTAAGTTATAACCGAAGCGAATATTGTGGTTAAGTATTTTGTACTTTTCTCTTCCTTATACAGTTTTGGGTCAGCCCAACTTTTACCAGCGGTTTTAGTACAACTGAGAGAAGAAACATTTTTATCTTTAACCACGTGGGTTTACAAGTTAATACCTGTCTGGCAGTGTGTGTGCCTCCAGAAATAGACAGAGTACAAATCTCACTAACGGTTGTAAAGACTAAATGCCTATACTGGGCCTATTGAGCCAGATTATATTTCTTCACAAACTCTCATGTACATGCAGCCCTGTGGCGAGAATAATTACAAATAATTAACATTCCGGATTTTTTGACTAATTGTGGTGTGATGAAGAATTTTTATAGTGAGAGAAGTATCAAACCTGCTATTTGTCCTAAGTAAGGGAGACCTCGTGATTCTGACACTGAGCCCGTTTGAAACTAATTCTTACCTGAACTGATTCAAGTGACACTAACCTTAGTCTAAAAAAATATTCGCATGAAGAGGACGCTCCCCGGAACATTGGATGAAACCAAAATCTGCAGAGCTGGGATCCGCTTCATCAAGAGAAAGACAGATTAAAGTGTGTGGGTGTCCTAAAGTTTGCGCCAGACGGCGAACACCAGCAAGATTTTAGGTAAGAAAATTGAAACAGGGGTCCCTGCTGAAAGAACAGAGTGAAAGCAGAACGAGTGATTCTTTTTTTCATTGTTATATTCAGGCACACATTTTTTTGTAATTTCATTTATGCAAAGATTGTTGCAAATGACATTTTCATCTTAGGATATATTAGTGTATCAATTCTGTTCTTAACTTTAGAGGAAAATCATAGAACATAGCGTATATATCTGTGACTCTTTGGGGCTATCATTTTTCTTCTAACAGGATCGTGGGCTCTACATAGAGGGGAAAGATTACACCTATTTGTCTATTATACTTGTAGTAATTCATTACCTTATATGTATTTTCTATTCTTGATATTAACATTTATGTGTTGTGGTAAAATTGTCCTTATGTTAATAAATTTACATAAACTTTATTCAAGCGTGTCGGTCAGCTCGTTCCAAAATATCTATATTCCATTGTTATAGTTTTTCCACGTCTGTGCGTCTAACTGTCGTCACTTATGTGTGTGCATATGTGAGTGGAGATATATATATATTAATATATATTATAATAAACTGTCTGACTCCTCTAGATCTGTTGTAGAAGATAGGCTGAAAGAGAGAAGATTCTCGATTTCAGGGACAGCCTCTATTATTTCTACCATCTCACTCGTGAAAATATATTTCTATTATTATCTCTCACTAATGCTATCACTTATTCTAATCTATTCAGAAGGGACCAACCCAAGTCTTAATTCCCCTATAAAAAATCTGCGACAGTAACACACAATTCTTGTGAGCTGACAAGGATGACCCGTTCAAAAAATGTTATCAGTGACCACAACTCTAAGTACCGAATTAAAAAGACCTCCTTTGCTTGACGGTACCAAGAGCTTT
The DNA here is from genome assembly GCA_024509875.1 of Oreohelix idahoensis. Lineage (NCBI taxonomy): Eukaryota > Metazoa > Mollusca > Gastropoda > Stylommatophora > Oreohelicidae > Oreohelix > Oreohelix idahoensis. The sequence continues at coordinate 1,275,491 of JAMPIV010000581.1, forward strand.
CAGGGAAGCACTACATACCCGAGACTAGACTGCCTACTCAAGCTGTACCTGATTTACCACCCCACATAGAACTAAAAAGATCAATAATATGTTTAAATCTTCTGCAACCCACAATTAAAAGCATCATACCTACATTGCTGAAAACACTTGCCATGAAAACCATCTGCTAATATGAAGAAGATATTATCCATGCTTACACATTCGGATCAGCTTTTAAAGCAGCCATATATGCTGGAAATGAGACCATAATCATCTCACCCAATACAGAAGAACCCATCAAAATTACAGGGTACCTGGTGCACAAACTACGAAGACGAAGTAGTCACCATACAGAAAACCCTAACTAGAATCCTTGAACTCATGGAATCAAACGAAATAGAACCAAATGATGTTGTGGTATTCTCAGACTCACAGGCTGCCCTCTTGGCAATAGAAAAGTGGAAAACCAACTCAATCAATACTATCCAGAAGGTTCAAGAAACATGGCACATAATTATGAACTTGTTTCGAACAGAAATCTGCATGCAATGGATACCTAGCCACATAAACATCACATTGAATGAAGTAGCTGATAGACTCGCAAAGATGGGAGCAAAAATTCCTCAAATTGGCCAACCATTGAGTATGTTAACTGTGACGATATGGCTGTGCGATATCACGTGCACTCCGTCAGATAACTTTTTTCTTCATTTTTTTCTTCCTCTCACTCATCGCTTTTATTTGTCATAATGTTTGCCCTTTCATTATTATGTGGCATATTTTATGCACTATTTTTTTTCTCTATGCTGAAGCTAGTAGGGGAAAGTCTTTAACACGCCACTCTGCTATGGAATTTTTTGCTGTAGGACTGTCTTTATCTTGTTTACCACTCCACAGACGTATTTACGTTCCGCCAGGTGAACTGTGGTATTATCGTAACAATACCCAGTCATCAGACCGTTCACCCGTTTATCTCTTTGAATCCGTATGACCATCTTTGGAAACATGTCGGTCCAACCTTTTACCCCAGTAAAAAGCTGCTGATCGTGTTGACACAAGCTTGTGGTGTGCGTACGATGAAAGAAGACAACATTGTCTGACCAGAAATCTGTCTGGCGGATGCACGCAAATAAAGGCGATAATTGGATAACCTGTCGGGGTAGACATGTTGGCGGAAGACATTATGCCAGGAAAACATGGTCACAATATTGTGGGAGGCAGATAGGTGTAGCCGGAACAATATTACATCTTATTATAAAGAGGTCACGCATGGAATTTTAAAAATAATATTAAAACACGTGAGGGGATATTTTGAATTAAAAAACTTCCGCACCCAAACAGTGCTAGAGAGATTTGATTGGTTTGATTTGAGATGCCGGAATAAACAATGCATTCTATTGGAACATTCGGCGAAAACACCATCTGTGAATTGAACTGAAAAGGAGAGATATAATCTAGTAAGCTCAGAAACACAGAACAGACAGCTTCGCAACATAGGCCGAGCAACTCATAAGAAGCCAGCTAGAATTCCTATATCAAAAGTGACAGATCGACAGTATTTGGGCAACTCTGAAACCTTAAGAGTAAACCCGCATATGTATATACCCAGACTGTAAAACTTCAGGACCAGGACTTTACATACTAAGACTGGAAACCTAGGAATTGGATCATCAGTGATAAGAGAAATAATATCCCAGACCAAGTGTATTGCAGAACACGTGTCGAAGAGGAATTACTAGTTTCCCAGGCCAAGTGATTCATAGAACACCGTCGTAAGAGGAATTTCTCATACGAAATTGATTCGAGAGCATAGGCACCGAAATTGCTCGCGTCCATCTGAAATCTGCGCAGGGAGATTGTGTGTTCCCAAAATGTTGCGGTAAGTGTAAACAATTTATTTACTAGTGTAAATTCTACAGGTTTCTTGCTAAGTGGTTATATACAAGGCTGGCAACCTCAACATATGAAAATAATTTATTCATGAACCACTACTGAAAGAGCTGGTGATTCTTTCTGACTAGTCGTGCGGGAAACTCGACTGCAGAGCGACCCCAGACTCCGACTGGAGCAGTGATGAGTGATGACTACATCATATGTGCCTCCAGTGTAACATATTATCTTGTGAGATTTATGTACCTTTTTAAATTGTAAATTCAGACAAATCATTATTCACGCACTCCAGACGCAATTTTCTAGGTAACACCCATAAGGATATGGGTGAATTGTCATCATATTCCTTGAGTTACACTGTGTGTTCGGGAATTTAATTCGTCTGAGAGGTTAACATTGGTGGGTGGAGCGCATGACAATGGGCCTCTTAGTTTGTGGCGAACAGATGAACTCAGCAGGCATTTGTTTCTTTATGTTTGTATAAAGTTCGTGGTTACAAGCCATCAGACAATTTGTGGTACTAACGCAGCTAGTGTGAGAGAGAAGCATCCACCGTAACCGCCTACAGTGGAAGAGAGTGTGGAGAAAGCTTTCGTCTTCACAGAATTGATGAACCACAGCTGCAGGACTCACTCATACAAGCTAAGTGCTAACTAAATGGCACCAGCAAAAAGGACATTTCAGTTAAACTTTAAGTATAAAGTTAAATTTCCACCTACATCTCAATGACGAGAACTTTATAACTATCAAAATTCCACTAATCTTTCCATATTTATTATAATCTGTTAAAGACTATTTCACTATTAAATTTTTTATCTGTTGTTTTAAAACTAAACAATAATAGTTGATTCAGTTATATGTATGAAAGCTAACGTATGAGCCAGAATAATTAATATATCTATATATAAATACTTAGACATATATTTACACTAAACAAAGCTATACCTTATAAGAGGGATTTCGTTGGATTACATCAACTACTGGCTCGAACGGGCAGAAACATTGATTAAATACTTCACAAAAGACGACGAACCAGATAATAGGTTAACAAATTGCTCAGCCCTAAGCAGCTTTTGTTCTTGACTTCTGGGAATTTCCTGTGAAATCTCCCTTAAGGTAGAAGTGTCATTAATCTTCTATCTACATCTCTTGGGAGCCGCGCTGGTGTAATGGCTTCGGCGTTGTACTGGCGACCAGGTGTTCATGGTTCAAACCCGGGCGTCGGCGTTTGAAGAAATGTTTACGCCCGGAAATTTGACTGAATAGCCTGAACGGCTCCTGTGATAAACCCTCTGTGGATGGGAAGGAGCGAAGCTCCTGACCGGGTTGGAAGGAAAGTCCTCAGGTTCCCCAGCCTCGCAATGACATGTCATTGGGCCGAAGGGCTGAAAGCCTAAGTGCCGCTGGTTAAGAAAAAAAAAAAAAATCTACATCTCTGCGAAAAGTAATCTTGCGCGCATGTAGATACCTTGGAAGCCAGTATTAAATACTCTTGAGTTTTGGTCCTTGTTGGACCACTAATGCAAAGCAGGGGAGGCAATCCGTGACATTAACAATAAAACAATCAAAAACAACTGTAACGAAGATTGGCTGAACACGTCGACGTAGGCTAAGACAGGAAGAAGACTCTTCATACACTTAACAGCCCCAAATAAGGAAGATGCTATCAACCATATCGAACGAAGAAATGAAACTAAAAGTTTCAGATTGAGAACAGGTCACCCTATACTCAATGGCCACAGAAACAGAATGTGTTCACAAAATATAGCAAAGTGTAGACACTGCCCGAACCAGTTGGAGACAGTAAAACATCATTTACTACAGTGCCCTGCACTCCAGGGAATGAGACAACTCCTACTACACAACCCATCCAAAACCAATACACTTTACAGCAGCCCAGAACAGATTATACGAACTGCGCAGTACCACATAATGGCATCAAGGTCACTAAGAGCTGACGCTCAGTGACAGTGGATTAAAGTCAAGTCAAGTCAACACACAATTATGAGCTGGTTCAATATCATGAGACAGCGCACAAAAATTATTAGAACCAGATAACTTACGCGTAATAACAACTTTCACATTAAAAATATGTCACAGAATTGTCCGTTCTTTTTTCCTCGGGGGTTCTTGTTTCCTCGCGTCCCCTTTCTCTCCGACATTATGGATCTATCCCTTATTTTCTGTACTTAATCATGGGCGCCATTCATAGTTTACGATTGCTTCGTTTAATTCATGGCATGCCTGTGTTTAATTGGTCATCCCTTGTGATATTAGACACAGGTGGGGCAATGTTGGCCTTAAAGGTATGATCATTAATTTTGTGTAGTGATACCAAGTGTTTACAGGAAAATAACTACAGTGAATGGGAGCAACCGGATTAGTACGTAAACAAAGCGGAGATTGCCACAGTCAGTTGTCTTCTCACTGATAATATTGTCTGTCTGGTAGAGAACAAGAACCCAGGTTGGTGCATGAGAGTTCTGCTTTTGCACAGAAACCTGTCGGTAAATATCCATCTGGTGACATATTAAAGACAAGGACAAAATCATGTAATCGTTTTCGTGCACGTCTGTTGTAGGCAATAGTTACGATAAGCTGTTAGTCTGAGAAGATATTAGCAGTGATAGATTTATGAAGTGGTGGGTTGTAAACATGATCAATATCAATGGAAGAGAAAATACCTTATATGGGAGTGACTTTTGAAAAAAATCACATCGTGTGTGTCACACAGGAATTTTCCACGAGAGGGTAGTGGGGATAACTTCTGACAATGTCAAATATGATTGGTTTGGCATTTGAGATGTTAAAATACAACATTTCTATTTGGAGCCTTGTTATATAGTAGCAATGTGGATGCGTAGGCCGAATGTTGCTTATAACCTAGCACATAATGAATCTAAGGTACTGCTAATTCAACTTTTCAAGAAGACAGTCAGTCAAACCAGAATAAGGAATAGAATCAGGATTCTACTTTAAAGGACCGGACAACGTATATGAGCATCTTCTGGACATACACAGCAAGAAAACTCTACTCTTTACTAATACGGAAAGCCCTGAATTCTAGGAACCAAAATGCGATGTTATAGTGTAAATCTAGTCAAAGTAATAGCCCATATCACGTATAACAGGCATCTTAACCAAGCTGCCAAAACTATTTATCTGAGCAAGAAGTCAGATATATTGCCCAAAGTTATTTGGGGTAACGGGGCACATAAAATATAAAATTAAGTAGGGCCGTGTATTTCGCCACCCTGTTTTCCCAGATATGCGTCAACTACGAGCGATTTTGGGTACAGACGATATGACGTCATTAACTCATTTACATAGCGGACGCCAAATTGGTTATGCGCGGGAATTTTAAAAAATCTGGGGCATCCATTATGTGTTCTGATGGGGTGTCAGCTGGTTGGTGTGTGTTCTATTTCATGGATGTTGGTGTTAATAGACTTGTTCTGTTCAAATATTAGGCGTTATTGGGATGCCAGAATGGAATGTTTCTGACAGGGAGTATTATGCACGCAGTTTATTAACAGTGATATAGTTATTTGCTAACTTAGCCGACCTAAGGCGGGTCGTAGTGCCACGGCCTCTGGAAGAAGATAGCCCGTTTGAATTTTAAAACTGAAACTAACTGGCCAAATCGAACGATAGGAAAAGTAAAGACTAAAAATGACGATTAAAATGCTACTAATTAATTATTAAATATATCATATTTTTTAGTCTAATATATTATATTACTGTAGGAAGAAAGATATATTATTGGCATAAATATAAAGGAAAGACGAAAATTGTAAAAATAATAGCCAGAAGTATGAAACCTTATGCATTAGATGACAGACGGTAGACTAAGTAAATATTATCGTTCTGTATTAAAATGACTTAGATAATACTAGCGATATGGTAGAATGAAGACATATATAGACGTGCATGGGGCTTCTTTACTGATGCTGGCCATATTAGGGGTGTCTCCTGATTTGAAAATAGTAGGTTAACTTTTGAAAAAGGACGCGTAGGAACGGAAGTCCCCTGATTGGTTGCTTAGAATAACTAAGAAGTGGGAATAAATACTCAGAGAGACGAGCGTTCCTCTCCATTTTCAAATTATAAGTTCACTTGTATAGTTAGTGACGTATACAGACAAGTTGTGCTCATATGCCTTCGCTGTTCTGATAGTCAGCATGAGATTCTGTGTGACCATTTATGGCCTGTAATTAACTTACATAGTGGAAAAATTCGATATTGCGAGTTTCTGGGTGAGAAACTGAAGTGAGCCAGTCACGTTGTTGTTCAACCATAGTACCTGTTTGAGGCCATATGAATTGAGTGCCTTATCTTATCTCGAATCCTGAAAGCTGAGCAGTGCTGTGTGCATGAAGACTTATAACCAGGACATCGCAGAATTTTCTACTCATATCGAAAGTTAAGCCCTGTGTTTTGGGGCCTTGTTAATTCACTGGCTGATCCTCCTCCACCGATTATTTCAACAAGATTTATAAAAAAATGATGACATTATTGATCCCCCAAATATGTGCTTAATTTTGGAAGAGAGTACTACACTAAGAACACTTCCTAGTTCAGGAAATAATAGACTTTAGTAGTTAAACTGGTATGTGTGTAAATATATCTTGACGTTTAATCTTTTATGAATCAACTCAATTATAATTAATACATTTGTACAAAATTGTTCAGACCAAAATCCAATAGTGAGTTGTTTACTTACTTGTTTATTAACCTTAAAGTGTGGTTGTTGTTATTTTCTTCACATACATTGCATATACCTTAGACATCAAGCTACACAACACCCATACATCAGGACATATAAATTGGGGATAAAATACATAGCGGGTGGTATTCATTGGTGGAAGCAAGACAGGTTCCCTGACATATATTTAGAAATTAAACTTTCTCAGGGGCTTGCATAGCTGACTTCACATCTGCTACACAAATATATACATAATTAATATCAACCCACCACATATAGTGGGGGCTCGTTTGGGATTTCTAAAGTTATAATAAGTAAATAAAAGGAGGAGTTAGTGAGTTGGCATTGCTCTTTGTTGTCCTGTTAATTAGAGATTAATTAGATATTTTGGTTTATTTAAATCACATTGGTTAGAATATTAAGATGGCAGAATTGGCCAAGTCCAGATCTTCTGCTGTGCAGACTGCGAAGGAAATGGGTATGGAGGGACAGATTTTAATTGATTATGTTACAGCAGAGGTTGATAAATTTATAGCCAGAGAAAGGGAAGATGCTAGGGAGGCTAAGAAATTAGAGGCTGATAGATTGGCGGAGGAGAAACGAATTATGTTAGAAAATGCTAGAGAACTTGAGAAATTAGAGGCTAATATGGAGGCTGAGATTAAGAGGCTGCAGTTGGAGGAGAAGAAACTTGAGGCTGAAGCAAAGAAACTTGAGGCTGAGAAAAAGGAAAAACGTCTACAGAGGGAGGCGGAACGAGAGAAAGAAGAAAAGAGATTGGAGGCGGAACGAGAGAAAGAAGAAAGGAGATTGGAGGCGGAAAGGGAAGACAAAAGACTGGCTGCTGAAAGGGAAGCAGAAGATAAACGGTTACAGCGGGAGCATGCGTTACGACTAAGAGAGTTAGAGTTACAAGACCATGCTCCTGAAAATGGAACTAGCCCATCCACTTCCGACTCAGCTGCAAGTCAGGGGGCCTCCTCATCAGCCATGGGGTTTCATTTGGATCCTTTATTGAGAAAGATGATGATATTGAGTCCTTCCTAAGCCGCTTTGAAAGTTTAGCTTCAACATATGGGTTGGAGAAGGAGAAGTGGAGCCTTAAGGTATCCCAGGGACTTAGGGGAAATTCTTATGAAGTATTTTCCAAGCTCAGTAAAGATGACCAAGACAATTATGACATTCTTAAACAAGCACTACTTGTCAGATATGAGAAAAACAGTGAATTTTATAGGAAGAAATTTAGACATGCTAAATTACTCACTGGGGAGACCTACCACCAGTTCTCGGCCCGCCTATAGACCTATCTGGAGACATGGACTGCTCTGGGGAAAACCCAAGATTTAAAGGAAATGATTATGATGGAGCAGGTTAGGGAGTCCATAGCTCCAGACTTGAGAAAGTTTCTCACAGAACAGGGTGCAGAGAGACTGGTAGATATTTTAAAGGTAGCTGAAAGATATCTAGCAGCCCAGTCAGAGTTGGCTGGAGCTAGGAAGAAGCAATTAGAACATAATAAAGGCCCCCAAAACCAATTTGATACTAGGGATCATAACCCAAGAATAAACCAAAACTATGATAGGCCCAGGTACGAACAACGTGACAGAAACCCGCAATATAATGAAAGGCAATCCTACAGACCAGAGGGAAAATGGTGTAAAATCTGTAGGATGCAAAACCATAATACTATTGACTGTGGTAGGAAAGTTCCTCCATATCGCGCGGCATGCATGATCACAGTGGACAAGGGGAGGAAGAAACTGACAGAAAATCATATTAATCTTCAACATCCCCCCACCTGTAAAGAAGTGTTATGTAATGGGGCCACCGTTAGGTGCCTTTATGATTCCGGATTGGAATATGACTCAGTCGTGAGTGCAACCCTGGTGCACCCTGACCAGTATACCACCAAGAAAGTGGAGATACAAGGGGCCCTCATGGGAACAGCCACCATGACACTTCCCGTAGCCGAGATCAATGTTAAGACAAGGTACGTGGAAGGAGTGATTAGAGCAGCCGTGTGTGAAGACCCTAATTATCCGCTGGTGTTAGGAAAGGAATATGTGTTTCTAGGAAGCCCTGTAAAACCGGTTGTAATGACCACACTTCAGGTCAGGTCGACCCCTAGAAAGGAGGACACACCACCACTAACTATTCACCCAAAGCAGATGAGACAAGCCCAGGTAAAGGATAAATCATTAAAAACCTTGCTTTGGCAAATTGCCAAACAGCCATACACACCCTAGAATTGACAATTTTATATGAAGGAGGGACTGCTCTACAGGAAAGCTAGAGCAGGATCCAACCGGGATGGACAACTAGTGTTGCCCAAGAGTTATAGGGAAAACGTGATGGCACAAGCACATGTTCTACCAGACGGTGTACACCAGAAGATGGGTACGACACGTAAGAGGACATCTGTAGCATATTTCTGGCCAGGTATAGCTGAAGACATTGATAAATTTGTTGACGCCTGCGACCAGTGCTGCAAGGTAAACTCCACAGGGTGAAAAAATAATACTCCCCTGCTAAGAAAGCAGTGTGGAAAAAATATGGGCCTAAAAAATAAGAAGGAAAGTAAAAGTATAAATAAACAGGATAGGGTAGACACAGTGGATAGGAAAACCCCTTTCCGAAAACAGTCTTCCCCAAAATTATTCACATTAGCATCTCTGCATATGGCACCCAGAGAAAACATAATCAAAACCCAGTCATCCCAGGCTCAGTTTGAAGCCGCATTTCGGGAACTTGCAAACATTAGCATTGAGGATAATCAGCCAGAATTGAAACCAAAACTAAGTGATCATTCGAGGAGAGTGGGGAGCGGAAGGCTGGTCAGTTGGCCTAAGGTCACGCTCACCTCACAATATGGCTATTAATTTAGCAGTATAAAGGCCCCGGTAAGAGATGTAGTTGACCGGGCCTACACATTCCATTGGGAAGTATTGGACGGACATTGGATTGAGATCACACATATTACATAACAATGCTAAGGGCGGATTGATTTTTGATGCAGAAATTCATTCCCCACATTTCATATTAATTCACCAAAATTATAGTAAGGATAAGTATACAGTGGTGAATATGGCCTCCATTTGAGTGGCGCATTATAGAATTATATATGGAAAATAGAAAAGGATGTTTCCAAATTCAGTCAAGCCGGCGCGCAGACCAATTGTTGGCTGTGAACATTTCGGAGGGACATACTAAATCCTGATGTTGCCTTGAGGATATTCCGAGAGTTTTATACCGGCTGATAATGAAATTACGGAACCCTTACATTACTCTGCCAGCACCATTTATAGATTACCCTTCATAACTATTGCAACCTTGAAGGGCGTCAAATACTCTCTGGACCTGTCCTGGGACAGACTCAGTGAAGCAGAATGGTGAAACTTGATTTATATCAGCATAGGACAGACATTAATATCTGCAGCTGAAATAGATTCTTGGATTGCAGAGGTCTGGGGCAGCATTCTTGAGTTGTGCTTACTTGGTATGACCAGACTGCAATAAAACCATGATCACTTTAAGGCAGAGAAAAGCAGGTGGATCGTGGTTGTCATACAAATATTGAAAGTTGCATTACCATTGCAAGCTTTTCTAATGGGGGAAATTATGTCGTAAAATATAATCTGTATGTACAACACGCCCACATATGGTCTCGCAAATTCCCCTCAGTTGTAAGACTAGTGACCACTTTTATAAGAATAAAATAGCATAGGAACTACCGCGCAACCAAAATACTAGTTTTTTTCTCGGTCTCTAAAGAGTTAACGCATAAAAACGATAGAACGAATTAATAACAATGTGACGTCACAGACTTGCAAGCCTTTAACCAAAACGCACGTTTGAATGTTAGTGTCGTTAGAAATTGTTTATTTCTTGGAAAAGGCAAGGGAGAGAGAGGGGAAATGCATAGAGCCCGTTTGATTTTTAAAACTGAAACTAACTGGCCAAATCGAACGATACGAAAAATAAAGACTAAAAATGACGACTAAAATGCTACTAATTAATTATTAAATATATCATATTTTTAGTCTAATATATTATATTACTGTAGGAAGAAAGATATATTATTGGCATAAATATAAAGGAAAGACGAAAATGCTAAAAATAATAGCCAGAAGTTTGAAACCTTATGCATTAGATGACAGACGGTAGACTAAGTAAATATTATCGTTCTGTATTAAAATGACTTAGATAATACTAGCGATATGGTAGAATGAAGACATATATAGACGTGCATGGGGCTTCTTTACTGATGCTGGCCATATTAGGGGTGTCTCCTGATTTGAAAATAGTAGGTTAACTTTTGAAAAAAGACGCGTAGGAACGGAAGTCCCCTGATTGGTTGCTTAGAATAACTAAGAAGTGGGAATAAATACCCAGAGAGACGAGTGTTCCTCGCCACTTTCAAATTAAAAGTTCACATGTATAGTTAGTGACGTATACAGACAAGTTGTGCTCATATGCCTTCGCTGTTCTGATAGTCAGCATGAGATTCTGTGTGACCATTTATGGCCTGTAATTAACTTACATAGTGGAAAAATTCGATATTGCGAGTTTCTGGGTGAGAAACTGAAGTGAGCCAGTCACGTTGTTGTTCAACCATAGTACCTGTTTGAGGCCATATGAATTGAGTGCCTTACCTTATCTCGAATCCTGAAAGCTGAGCAGTGCTGTGTGCATGAAGACTTATAACCAGGACATCGCAGAATTTTCTACTCATATCCAAAGTTAAGCCCTGTGTTTTGGGGCCTTGTTAATTCACTGACTGATCCTCCTCCACCGATTATATCAACAAGATTTATAAAAAATGTTGACATTATTGATCCCCCAAATATGTGCTTAATTTTGGAAGAGAGTACTACACTAAGAACACTTCCTAGTTCAGGAAATAATAGACTTTAGTAGTTAAACTGGTATGTGTGTAAATATATCGTGATGTTTAATCTTTTATGAATAAACTCAATTATAATTAATACATTTGTACAAAATTGTTCAGACCAAAATCCAATAGTGAGTTGTTTACTTACTTGTTTATTAACCTTAAAGTGTGGTTGTTGTTATTTTCTTCACAAACATTGCATATACCCTAGACATCAAGCTACACAACACCCATACATCAGGAAATATAAATTGGGGATAAAATACATAGCGGGTGGTAGTCATTGGTGGAAGCAAGACAGGTTCCCTGACATATATTTAGAAATTAAACTTTCTCAGGGGCTTGCATAGCTGACTTCACATCTGCTACACAAATATATACATAATTAATATCAACCCACCATATATATATATATATATATATATATATATATATATATATATATATATATATATATATATATATATATATATATATATATATATATGGATCCTGGTCAATGAATGACTGTATCGTGACGTACTGGAGAGGTCTGGAGGCAGGAAGATAAGATAATAATAATTAATTGTCTACATTGATAATTGAAGCAGTGACGAGCGTGAAAGTGTAAGACAGAACGTGACAGGACCGCTCTATCGGTAGTTGTACTGAACACTATGTACTATTTGTTAATGGATCCTCTGAATGTGCTTTGCATGATGGAGCTTGTTATCACCCAATAAATATTTATATGCCTGTAGCCTGTGGTTTTCGTCAGTGCCTAAATAAGAGTTACTTTAGAATATTTATCCTCTCGCATTCCATCACTTACAGGACACCGCCACTGCCAAGGGGGCACTACTGTCTGTACATTCAAAAATAGGTACGCCACAGCTATATGGGGGCCAAGCTTTGGGGAATATCCTGGACTACTTCTGTGATCAAGATTATTAACAGTGTGGATACATAAGTCGTTTGAAAACTACACTCATACAAACTGCACACGAAAAAATGGCGACCGGTCGTGACCGACGCTGTTGCAGTGGAATGTCATATCTACTGGAGTAGGAGCCTGAAAATAGAAGCCGGAACGTATTCGAGAATCAATAAAATTATATTAAGCGACAAGTACAAGATTACAAAAACAGTTCCACATAAATTATTTCAACATAAGAACGGTTCCGGATTTATGTCAGTAGGAAAACATTGTTTCGACAAAGACAGGTGCAACATATACATCATTCAAGGTTACAAGTATAAAAGGGAAAACATTGTTTCGACAAAGACAGGTGCAACATATACATCCTTCAAGTTTTTACAAGTATACAAGGGAAAGTTAAACCAGACCAACCGTCAGCAGGAGGACAGGTGAAAAAAACATATATGTTTTTTCACTTTCGGGAGTTGCTTCAGAGCGGCACTTCCATTTTTGACGCATCTTACCTGAAGCATAAAGGGAGGAGTGAATTGAATTTTCAAAGATAAGTACAATTTATGGCTTCTGACGGTCTGTGTACCTCATTAAGTTGTCGGGCGTCCGTCATCTCTGATGTGTTATGTCGTTTTATACTCTAGTGTTATTGTGATTGTATTATTTATTTCATTTTTGTGTGGGTATTTTTTTACATTATTGTTGGGTTGTTTTGAAATATTTTATCTGTTGTTTGTAATTGTAGTCTGTAATTTTATATTTAGTTTACTTTACATGATTCTATGTCCTTGTTCATCTTATTTTAACAATGTAATTATTATTTAGTGTTATTCATATGGAAACGGTCATTGTCTTGTATTTGACATAGATTAGGCTGATATTGTCATTGCTGCTAGTGCTATTGTGTTATCATTTGAGGATCTCACAGAACTATTTAGGTTCTGTTATTGAATAAGGGGAGTGGTGTAAGTGGTGTACATTTACATTTTATTATTTTTACAACGGATAGTAATATCAGTGTGAGACAACATGTCTGGATTAGAACACTACAGTGCCATGGCTGAAAGACCAGGTTTTCAAGGTAAGGCCTTAAAAGAGTTTGGAGCAACTGGCCAAGGACGAGAGAAAAGAAGAGTTGGCCAGAGAAGCATCATTGGCTGCTAATAAATTAGAAAAAGAAATACCTGACAAAGAAGAACGGCTAAAAATGGCTCAGTGGGACCACGAGCAAAAAAATGGTGTCAGACATAACTTCAGACCAATTATTTTACAACATGCGCATGAAAGAATATTACCACAATAGACGTTGCTGACGCACTTATGATAATTTTTAGTAGGTTAGGTTTCCCTGATGAAATACTATCATATAGAGGGAAACAGTTGACATCAGAGGTTATGATAAAGGTTTCCAAATTAATAGATCGCTAAGTAGCATATATCACCCAGAGGCAAACGGTACAGCAGAAAGATTCAACAAGACTGTTACGGTGTTATTTTAAATGATGGCGTCTGCTGGGGTTTACCCATGCGCAACGTTTAGGGGTCATTAATATTTATAGAATATGTCGATATTTTACGGTATAGTGAACGCGAAATATATGCGGAGATTATGACGCTTTCGCGTTGGGAAGGTCACGCCGGGTGACTTGGTTACAGGGCCTTTGTTACGCTATCCGTCAAGCAAGAAGGTCGTGTCTTGTATTTCTTCCAAGGAAATAAGGCTGAGTATATAGCCTATATTATATAGATGAATCGATGTAGACTTCAGGGTCAGTTCGGTTCTACAGCTGTTGGTGTTTACCTTTGTCAGCACGATAACTCTCCCACAAGGGAAATCAAATACTATATACTATGCAAATCAGAACGTCGAAGGGATGTTCTGATGCCCAGAGCTAACCATTTATAACCAACATTGATACGTCTAAAGAGTGACTTTACTATTCAATAAATAATACCATAACCAAGGAATCGCAACACCAACCACACCACCACCACCGACCCGTCACAAAGACGCTAAAGCAGATGCTAGGCAAGGTTATAACTAAGTTTCCACAGGATTGGGACTGAGTTCAACCAGCTGTCCTGTTCGCCTATCGGGAAATCACGATCGAACAAACCGGGTTCTCACCATTTGAATAGAATTCGGGGTAAAACTTAGGGGATCCATGTCCATTTTCAAACAGCTCATGGTGGGTTCGGAGATGTCAAATGAGGTGCGATCTTCATATGAATATGTGGTAAATCTAAGGAAAAAAACTTGTGGATGCGTGCCATAAAGCAGTTAATTCTGTGGAAAAAGCGAAGGAAAAAACTAGATTATTTATTAATGATAACAGAAAATTACGCCAATTATGGCCAGGAGATGAGGCATACGTGTTGCTCCTTACAAAGGATAATACATTGTTAATCGCTTGGAGTGGACCATATAAGGGGATATCCAAATAGACTGATGTGGATTACATCATGGATGTAAAAGGCAAACCTTAGACTTTCCACATTAACATGCTTCAGAAGTTTTACTCTAGACCTGGCAACCTTCAACCAGTGTTGAAGGCTGTTGATGAATCTAATGTAGCTTTCTCTTCTCTTGCTGTCATCCATGAAGAAGAGTCTTCCTTCAATGATGTATTCCTCTTCATCCTTCTGAATCGTGGAGAGATATCTCTATTTCTCATGATCTCACACCAACTCAACAAAACCAGATCTCGAATCCTTTACAATCCTACCCGGATGACTTAACTGACATTCCTGGACGTACTGGTGTCATTTCTCATGACATACAGTTACAAGATCATACACCTATCTGTATTAAAACCGTATCCAATACCTATTCATTTTCAGACCCAAGTAGACCAGGAAATTTATAACATGCTCAAAATAGGGATTATTGAACCATCTCAGTCGCCATATGCTTTTCCTCTAGTCATCGTTAGGAAAAAGGATAAGACTATTAGACTTTGCATTGACTTCCGTTGCCTTAACGCCCTGACTAAGCCGGGATGCAGAACCCATACCTATCTTGGATTCTTTGTTAGAAAAACTATCATCTTCCACATATTTCACCAAGCTTGATCTTTCAAAGGGCTATTGGCAAATCCCGCGGACAGACAGGTCTAAACCTACACTGTCTTTGCTAGTCCTAACTGTTTGTATCAGTAGAATTGTATGTCTTTCGGTTTGGTAAACGCACCAGCCACCTTTTTTCGTATGATGAGAATACTATTCTCCAATCGTCCTGATCCCATCTCTTATATCGACGATACTTGACTCTTCCACAATTCGTGGCAAGACCATTTTTTGGGTCTTAAGACTTTGCTAGATACACTTCGTAGTTACCACCTGACTGCTAGACCTTCTAAAGTTCAGATTGGGTTCAAACAGATTTCTTTCCTTGGACATAAGATCTCTCACGAATTTTTGATGACAGATGAGAACACTGTCTCTAGAATTCTTAATCTTGAGGTTCCTAAAACAAAACAAAACAAGTCATGAGTTTGTTAGGCTTAGTAAACTATTACAGGAAATTGGTTCCTCGTTTGTCTGAGTTGACCAATGTATTTTCCTCTTTGCTGAAGAAAGGAAGTCCCACAAAAGTAAGTTGTGCATTTTATAACTCAATATTTTGCAATATTAACATATGAAAATTGCTAGTGGATACCCACGTTCATACGAGTCTGGCAATCTCAGCATATAGAATGATGGTTCCATGAACCACCGCTGCGAGAGCTGGTGACCACTTCATGCAGGTTTCTCACGGGGAACGAAACGCAGAGGTAGTCCAAAGTTCCATATGGAGTAGGGAGTGGGGGATGACACCAATAATGTACAAAACCATTTGTTGCGGTCAGTTTTCGCTGTGTGTATAATCTTTTAAATGTACCTGTTTAGAGTGGAGACATTATTCCTGATATAAGGGTTAATACTCATGATTTTCTAGGGGTTGAATTTAACAGTGGTTGTTTGCCCACTTGTTTGTACCTCCGGTCTAATATTAGAACCGAGGTCTGGTTGCATGTCCATATATGGCTTGATTGGTTAACTTTACTAGGAATGTTTGCAACTAGAGTTGATGTCTTATGTCATGACCATATAAGGCATAAATGGTCAGTCGTTTCCTGGTATGTGTTCAAACATTGCCCACCGAGTTTAGCTCGGGAGGTCTGGCGTCTACGACGCATGCGTAAGCTTTTGTGGCGGTTAAGAAAGACTTCCGATCTGGGAGTCGAGCAGTGAATTTTCAGAGTGTCAAGACGTGCTTTCGACGTCTTTGTTATGGCTTTAAGCCTGGGTAATGAAAGCCCTCTGTGGGTGAACTTAGAAGTCTGAAGATGTCTTCCCCACGATATATTTCTAAGCGTCTAGGAGACGAGTGTGTTATTGGTGTTATTCTGTGGGACTGATAAGGTAAATTATCCTTCGACTTATTTTCCTTGACTATCAGAATCCCGTATCACATTTATTTACCAGCTCAGCGACTTTTCCCCTGGGCGGGAAAGAGTCTATCAAGTATACGAGAGTTGAGCTCTTGAACTATGCTGACATTATTTAGTTAGGGCCTGTGTATGCCCAGAGAACATTATATTTGATGCATCCCGCTATTTCAGCGGTATCATATTGGACAGGGTCTGACCCACCTTGTTTGCTAAGAAATACATAGAGGCCATTGGACCTAGAGCCCTGCCATCTTGCGGCCGACTGCATGCTAGGCAATGTAACTGATGTACTTGTTTCAGAAGAGAGTTGTTTATACTCATACATCAAACCCGCTGGTCATGCGGGGTATTTATGCTGAGGCTTTTGGAAGGGAGTTCGATTGTAGTCAGCAATCATATATATGCCCAGCTTACTGATTGATGAACTGTTGATGCTGTAACTGTATTGTACTATCGTCACGTCTACAATGTTCCTGAGTATTGTCAGATGACTATGTCCTGATGTCGGCGTCTCTCATATCGTATTGCATTAAAACATTGTAAAAGTCAGCTGCTGTTACCAACCTTCTCTGACTTTCTACATGTGGTTGAGTGGGTATTGTGCCAATGTCCAGAACCTATACACATTCGCGTACTACACCTTACCATGAGGTCTACTCACCCACACATACTGTCAACCACATATTGCTACGATCATTACTACACATCTGAGAGCATGTACCTTAAGAGAGTCTTCATTGCACCCTGTCAGTGCATCAACGCCTGGTGACCTACATTCACCTGTACTGTACTGCCTGGGTTGACCTGACCCCTTACTCACACCTACACTGCGCTGTAACCTTTCATGGTGGCTTCCAACACTACACAGGACACTAACACTATGAAGTTGGACTGTTACACTTATGGAGAACTTGACCCTAACATTTATGATGGCCAGAATGGGCCTTAACGTTATGGTGGAACCAGCGTGATGGGGCTATTTGCGTTCTGTGGTCAAATTCGTGATCGTTTACAGTTCTACGTGTCCTGACCCCGTGATTATAGAAGGTCAAGTGCCGTTATCATCGTTACTGCTGCAGTTTAGAAGGTCAAGTGCTAGTACCCTTATTGTCGCCATAGTCGTGAAGGCCACGTTCCGGTTGAAACATTGTTGTTGTCTTTACGAAGCAAGTTCAGAAGTCCATTTTAGCGTTGGATCTTCTCGTTCCTTAGAATGCTGAACACTGTACTTCTTCATTGATCTTGTAGACGATAGGATAGCATCAGATGTTAAGTGGCATGTTAATCGTTGTGATCTGTGCCATTGTATTGTGTAATTGAACCTTCTTCGTTACACAATCTTTGTCTATATATTTCATGTTGCGTTACATGTTATTTATACGTTATATTTCAGCGGGTTTCCGGTTGGGTGGTGTCTGCTATAGGAGATCCCACGTTCCAGAGGACCTATAACAGCGTTCGTTAGGGATTTGCAAATTTCCCTTAGTGGAATTTGCTAGAGACATTTGTTGCTATTTTTTTTTAGCTGTGATGAAGTGTACTTTTCGTTGCTTTTGTTATATTTTTTCTGTTCTTTAGTTTTGATTCGATTTGTTTGTATCTGTCCGCCTCCACTTCCTTTCACTTTGTTTTTTACATCCTTTATGTTTATACACTGTAGAGTCATTTGTTTTGTTACATTTTTGCAGTTATCATCACATGCTTAGTGATATTTTCTTTAGTTTCACTTTATAATTTATTTGATTTCTGCAAATGTTATCCTATTGTCCTTGATGCTTGTTCTTTGTTTACGTTATTCATTGTTGTCATACACTGTTTATATATATATATATATATATATATATATATATATATATATATATATATATATATATATATATATATATATATATATATAGTCATATTTATGGCACCTAGGATATAAATTGATTGATGGTGGTATTATTATAAAGGTGTTTATTCAAGTTCTTTGGCAAAGACTTGTTACCCACAGAGATTGGGATAAAGTGAGGTACCTAGTCAAGTTCTTTATTAAAAGACTTGTTCCCACTGTGTTTGAGATAAAAAGTGTTATTATTCCACAGGTACAGATAGCATATTATTAGACATAATGTCTACATTAGACTACTTTATTGAACAAGGGAAAGCCCTTGGGAAGACAGGTGAGAAGCTGGAAGAATTTGCTCTTGCTCTATATGACAAGGCGCAAAAAGCAGAAGAGAAAAAACAAAAGAGGAAAGAAAACTTCAAGCTGAAGCAGAAGAGAAAAAAATTCAGCAACAATTTGAGGAAAGAAAACTTTAAGCTGAAGTGGAAGAGAATAAAATTCAGCAACAAAGAGAATTTGAGGAAAGAAAACTTCAAGCTGAAGTGGAAGACAAGGAAATTCAGCAACAAAGAGAATTTGAGGAGAGGAAACTTCAAGCTCAGGCTGAAGAGAGAAAAATGCAAATGGAAGCTGAGAAACAGAAAAGGGAACATGACGAGAAACTCTTAGCTTTGGAGCTGGAGAAATTAAAATTGATGAATATGGGTAATTCTCAAGCAACTTCTGGTAAGACAAAGGAGAATTCTTATAAAATCAAATTGCCTGCTTTCAACGCTGCAAAGGACGACACAACATTCTATCTTGATAGATTTCAACTTACATGCGTAACGCATGAAGTAGATAAAGAGCATTATGTCGGACAACTGTTAGAAATACTTACAGGTGAACCATTAAATATTAGAATGGCAATAGAAGAACCTGATAAGACTAATTATGAAGTTGTTAGAGCAGCTCTATTAAAACGATATTAACTTAAAGAAGACGATTATCGTCTTCGTTTTAAGACTATGTTACCAGAGAATGGGGTGGAGTTCTCAGACTTTATTACAAAGATACGTCTTACTTTCAATCGGTGGATTGAGCTGTCTGGGACTCCACACACATATGAAGCACTTGTAGACTTATTACTTAAGGACAAAGTAATGTCATCAGTCAATGAGTCCTTGCTTGCCTTTATACATGAACGTGGGACCCAAAGATGCAGCAATAGTGAATGCAGTCAGCGACCCATAGCTTGACTGCTTGCATCAGGATCAGCGAACCAGAGCTGGTCAAGACCGTACTCCACCTCCACGTGGTGGTCCTGGAAACAGTCTGCAGCAGTGCAGTCTGGCTGAGCGAGTACGGATCGCAGAGGAAAGGCAAACCCGGTCCTTAAAAATGCCGTGCTGAAGTCGGATGTGTCGACCGAAAGGTGCAGATATCACAGCTACGGCGTAAACAGACACAACGCAACCACCGTCGTTTTCAGGGCGAACGAGGAAGGAAGAAGAAGGAAGAAGGAATACATGAACGTAAACCTAAAGACATAAAAGTCATGGAACAATATTGTTGCCAGTATGTCACTGCGCACCCACAACAAACCATTAGCAATTCTAAAGTTAAAGAAGGTTTGCCGGTAGCTTCTGCGACACCATATGGTCCTAACGTTCGTCATAAATTTCAATGTGGTCAACGCAACTTTGATAAGAAAAGTAAGCGTAACTTTGAACAGGATCATGGTGATCCATATGATAATAGTTCTGCAAAGAACTGGAAGAGATCTGACAGTCCTCGTTATTATGGAGCAAACAATTATAGAAACTTTCGTAAAGGTAGTCAAAATAGAAACTATCCTAGCTATCCAAGGAGACAACAATATCAATATGGTAAATATCCTCAAAGGGAAAAAGACAATCATGATTGTAAAAAATGTTGTTCAAACCAAAACAATAATAACAATAGGTCAGATAGCAATAGCTCTAAAACAAATAATGGTCGTGGTAGAGTGCGACACAACGATAATAAATCGTGTCGGCATACTAACAGTGCTCAACAAGAGTCACAAGTAGCTAGTAATGAACCAAACAATAATAAAGGTAATTCTAGCGCTATCACATGTTCTGCTTTCGATTTTGGGAGAGCATCTCAATGCCCCTAATGCACAACACTATTTGAACCTACTACTATAACGACTTTGAGTTGTGGTTATCCTCTTCCCGCTCTTCCTGCCGCAGCTGCGCATGACGGGAGAGGATCTCTTCTCTTACATAAAGATCTAGTGAATAATAATCAAGTCTCGGTCCTTTTCGATTCCGGATGTACTACTATCGGAGTTAGGCAATCTCTCATAGATCATTGCTGTGCCACGGAAAAGTGGTCAAATGTGTGACATTTGGTGGTACTGTGGAAAAGTATCCAACTGTTATCATTCACATTGCTACTCCCTTCTTTACGGGAGATGTCCACGCGTGCCTTCTACCGAATCCTATTGCTGATCTTATCATCGGTCGTATTCACGGAATTAGGGAATGTACCCCGCAGAAGATAGCTACTTGGGAAGAACATAATATCCAAGCTGCCAATGCAGTGGTCACAAGAGCACAAGCTTTAATATGCCTCAAACTTCATCAACTGAAGGTAATGAAGTGCATAGCCAAGATGATAACTTGGTGATTTTGCGTGATACGTTTATAAAACGGCAAGAAGATGATCCCTCTTTAAAAAAATTCTTCATTCTGGCACAAAAAGGTGATCCAAATCAGAACACAAATCACAAATCTTGGATTACTATGAAGAATGGGGTACTTGTACGTATGGAACAAGACTTGACTACGTCTATGCATTCACAAATAGTCGCAGTGATCTATCATATTAAAAGATCTCCAATGTCTAATGGGTTAGTTGAACGTCTAAATAGAACACTCAAGAACTTACTTAGGAAGATAACTGAGGATCATCCTCAGAATTGGGACAGGGTTTTACCCGCGGCTCTCTGTGCATATAGAGAGGTCCCCAACGAACATACAAGATTTTCTCCTTTTGAACTTGTCTTTGGCGCGCAACCGCGCGGTCCTATGTCTCTACTTCATGATCTTATAACTGCTTATAATATTGATAATGACACTCAATCTTCATATGAGTATGTCATTGCTCTCAGGCAAAAGATTATCGAAGCATGCAAACTAGCAACTTCCTCATCCGAATTTGCTAAAGAAAAAGCAAGGCACTTTGCAAATAAGAATAGATGCCTACGACAACTTTGTCCTGGGGACAAAGCATTCGTTTTTTGCTCCCTTGTAGGGAGAACAGACTTCTTATTGCATGGAAAGGTCCGTATTCTATAGTCTCAAGAATTTCCGATGTCGACTACATTGTCGATATTCACGGTAAGCATAAAACCTTTCATATAAACATGCTTACGAAATTTCATGAGCGACCAGACTATTTGCTACCAATTTTCCAAGCGACGGACGATACTCCAGTCCCCCATGGTCAGTACTCATCCCTGCCAGTTATAAAGGATGAGGAAACTACTTTCTCTAGTGTTAATCTTCCTCTTCCTATGATTCCTCTTCATTCTACAGAATCATGGAAAAATGTTACTGTTTCTCCTAACTTATCTATTGAGGAACAGCGACAAGTCTCTTCTATGTTACAAACATTTCAGGATGTCCTTACTGACATTCCTGGACATACTAATGTCATTGAACATGACATAATACATACTGATCATAATCCTATCAGGGTTAGACCTTACCCTATTCCTATTCACTTTCAGACACAGGTCGAGAAAGAATTGGATGAAATGATAGAATTGAAAATAATTGAACCATCCACTTCAGCATACTCTTCGTCCATTGTTATTGTTCGAAAGAAAGACAAGAACATACGTCTTTGCGTCGATTATCGCAAATTAAACAGGGTTACGAAATTTGATGCTGAACCTATGCCTTTATTAGAAGATCTACTTAATAGACTTTCTAATTCTCGATTCTTTACTAAACTCGACTTGTCTAAAGGTTATTGGCAACTTCCTCTAACTGAACGCGCCAAACCTCTCACTGCTTTCTCTACACCTAGGGGCTTGTTTCAATAAAATTTCATGCCTTTCGGCCTTATGAACGCCCCTGCTACATTCGTACGCATGATGCGTCGAATTCTGTCATATCGTTCAGATGTCAATGCATACTTGGACGATATTTGTGTCTTCAGTGATTCTTGGGAA
This sequence comes from Oreohelix idahoensis, assembly GCA_024509875.1. Lineage (NCBI taxonomy): Eukaryota > Metazoa > Mollusca > Gastropoda > Stylommatophora > Oreohelicidae > Oreohelix > Oreohelix idahoensis. The sequence continues at coordinate 1,298,334 of JAMPIV010000581.1, forward strand.
GATCACTATTTGGGTTTATATGAATTACTGTCTACTCTACGTGAACATAATTTGACAGCGAAACCCTCTAAAGCCTATGTTGGGTTTAGTGAAATTTCTTTCCTTGGTCACCGTGTTGGTCATGGTCTCTTGAAGACAGAGGACTACAACACTTCTAAGATACTAAACATTTCTATACCTAAGACGAAAAAGCAAGTACGCAGTCTCTTAGGTTTAATACAATTTTACGGAAGATTCATTCAGATTCTGTCTTCTATTATGGCGTCTCTATCAACCCTATTGAAGAAAGGGTCTCCTAATATGGTGCACTGGTCCCAAGAATGCCAGTCTTCATTGGACCAGATTAAAACTTTATTCTCATCTCCCCCTAACTTAAGGCTACCTGCTACTGATAAGACTTTTGTTCTTCGTAGTGACGCCTCATCCACTGGGATGGGGCGGCGCTAATGCAGAAGTATTCAGAAACTCTGCATCCCGTAATGTATATCTCTAGGAAACTGAATGCGACAGAAAGGAATTACTCGGTTCTAGACCGTGAATTGTTGGCTATGGTATGGTCAATTCTTAAGTTACAAAGATTCCTTCTTGGCGCGCATTTCATTGTGGAAACCGACCAAAAAGCTCTTACAGCTATTCAGAGTAAGAACTTGAAGAGCTCGAGATCCACTCGATATGCCATTGCTCTTCAACCCTTTCACTTTACGGTGCGAGCTATCCGTGGTTCGGATAATTTGATGGCAGACATTCTGTCCAGATGCCCACACGATTCTACTTAACTATTGTGTCCTAGATTTCCTGAAACACTTTAAGATTTATAACAGCTCTTTAATACATCTATATATCAGCACATCTATTCTCACTTTAGGTGTATTCATGGTATTATGCTGAGTGATTTTCTTTCTCTGTTACCGTCTCGGGTATAGCAGAGGAAGGTTTAGTGCTCACAATATAATGGTCGAAATTTCACTCGGCCACAGTATAGTTAAGAATGTATGTTTAATTACTGTACATTAGAAAATCTTACGGTTGTCAAATAGAATTGTGTTATTTATATTTTCTCAGCAAGTCGTTGATGTTGTCAGAGAATCTGTACATTTTGCCAACCATGACGTATTGTGAGGTCCTTACTTATCCTTGGGACGATACAGTAGATGTGCCCTCTCAGTCTAGGATCTGGACTTCATTGTTCATATACTTAGTAATATTGTGTATAAAACATTATGTTAAAAAAAATATATTATTACATGTTAACATGATGTAATCTTAGGTTGCTAGGATGATTGTATCTCTATAATGCGGTATATTTATATGATGACACCGCTATTTTTTATGATGTTTCATAGCTAAACTTGAAGATAAGGTACTTGATATCAGATAAGATTATATGTATGTAACTTTTGTTTGCATTATAACAGTGCCAGCATTGTAGTGTACGTTGGTGGCACCTCCCTCGAATATAGTTTACTTAGAGAAATGCTTTCTCTGATGAGATATGTTCTCACCTGACACTCCATGCGTTGACTTAGCCTCACATTAGGCTTTATATTTATATGTGATACTTTTCGTCCGCGCATCATTCGTGCGTTATGAGCCTGTTGTATCTTGCTCTTGGATGTATTTTAAAAAAATGTTTCTTTTTCCTGGGGGGGGGGGGGGGGGGGGGGTGCGGTAAACTGTTGCGGTCAGTTTTCGCTGTGTGTATAATCTTTTAAATGTACCTGTTTAGAGTGGAGACATTATTCCTGATCTAAGGGATAATACTCATGATTTTCTGGGGGTTGAATTTAACGGTGGTTGTTTGCCTACTTGTTTGTACCTCCGGTCTAATATTAGAACCGAGGTCTGGTTGCATGTCCATATATGGCTTGATTGGTTAGCTTTACTAGGAATGTTTGCAACTAGAGCTGATGTCTTATGTCATGACCTTATAAGGCTTGCATGGTCAGTCGTTTCCGGGTATGTGTTCAAACATTGCCCACCTGAGTTTAGCTCGGGAGGTCTGGCGTCTACGACGCATGCGTAAGCTTTTGTGGCGGTTAAGAAAGACTTCCGATCTGGGAGTCGAGCTGTGAATTTTCAGAGAATCACGTCACATTTATTTACCACAGAGGCCATTGGATCTAGAGGCCTCACATCTTGCGGCCTACTACATGCTAGGCAATGTAACTGATGTACTTGTTTCAGAAGAGAGTTGTTATTCTCATACATCAAACCCGCTGGTCATGCGGGGTATTTATGCTGAGGCTTTTGGAAGGGAGTTCGATTGTAGTCAGCAATCATATATATGCCCAGCTTACTGATTGATGAACTGTTGATGCTGTAACTGTATTGTACTATCGTCATGTCTACAATGTTCCTGAGTATTGTCAAATGACTATGTCCTGATATCGGCGTCTCTCATATCGTATTGCATTAAAACATTGTAAAAGTCAGCTGCTGTTACCAACCTTCTCTGACTTTCTACATGTGGTTGAGTGGGTATTGTGCCAATGTCCATAACCTATACACATTCGCGTACTACACCTTATCATGAGGTCTACTCACCCACACATACTGTCAACCACATATTGCTACGATCATTACTACACATCTGAGAGCATGTACCTTAAGAGAGTCTTCATTGCACCCTGTCAGTGCCTCAACGCCTGGTGACCTACATTCACCTGTACTGTACTGCCTGGGTTGACCTGACCCCTTACTCACACCTACACTGCGCTGTAACCTTTCATGGTGGCTTCCAACACTACACAGGACACTAACACTATGAAGTTGGACTGTTACACTTATGGAGAACTTGACCCTAACATTTATGATGGCCAGAATGGGTCTTAACACCATTATATTAACAACCTGGTAACTAGTGCACCCTCTTGAACTCTTGACTCGAATCTCCCACTTTTGTTCCTATAACCTTTAGTAAGTTTAGTTCATCGACGAGGTAGAGTTATCCACTCTTTTCTGTTCTCAAGCCAGTTTTTTTCACGTTGTCACTCCTCTTCTTCTACTGTCTTCTTTGACCAGGTACAGTGCTTAGATAGAAGCGTGAGCAGTACACCTGGAATTGAAATATGGCTATGTCTAGCTAGCCGTTTGACTTCTAAGGTATTCATATGGTCCTATATGTCGTGTGTTTTATCCATTCATTTGGTATCCGATAGGTCTTCCACTATTAGAGGAACTTTTGCAAAATGTCATTTCTAATACAGGAGAGCCCCGCTCTTCGTGGAGGAAGTCGGTTTTTCCATATGCTATTCCGTTCACTGCTGTATGTTGGGCAGGACTGTAGCAGATATTCCGCTGTCATAGGGCTGGTGCCAAGGTTGAAGATGCTCTGTTGTACCAATCAAAATTATCCGGCACAGTCTTCACAACTGTGAATACGTTTTGACTAATTAAAAAAAAACAACAATAAACTAACTGCATTATAGCCACAGGCAGATGGAATGGGTTGCCATAACGATCACTTGAGCTGAATCAGCATGTGGGCGAATGCATTCGTCGCAGACCATCTTCCAGGGTTGTATGGATTCGTTTCATCAGATTCGGGTAATCGAGTTTCGGATAACACTGACAAACAACATTTTTCTTTCTTATATAAGAATAAGTGTTCTTAGGTCCGTTTCTTGCGCTGATTTCAAATTTGAAATCCGTTTATCTCTATCACGTCGGGTTCTTAAGATATTTGTGAATAAATATATTTTTGGGAAACCGTTATTTGCTCCATTTCATTTTTACTATATAACTTTTTTAAAATTAATAAAATGTAAAATAATTCAAATTTTTATACTGCTAAAAGATGCATGACATATGTTACGTTATATTTCAAATAGTTACTGTATTTTTAAATAATTCTGAGTGAAATATGGCTTCTAGAAGTTGTAGAAATTCGGCTGATCTGTTCTGTTACGTGTGCGGATATTTTACCGATCGTGTTCACCAGAAAAACTTTACACCATTGCTAAAGAAAGCATATGAACTTTATTTCGATTCGAAAGTTGATGATGCAAATAAATCTTGGAAGCCAAATGCAGTTTGTTCGACTTGAGCAAATACATTGGCAGGTTGGTTACGAAAATCGCCGAAGCATAAGTCGATGCCTTTTGGAGTGCCAGTAATATGGCGTGAACCGACAAATCACGCTACTGATTGTTACTTCTGCTTGACAAATATCTATGGTTTCACTTTTAAAACCAGAAAGTCTGTGGTTTATCCAAATATTGAATCGGTTTCGAAACCAATGCCTCATGATCCAATCACGTGTCCGATCCCAGTTCCACCAGAACCATATCCGTTGGACGTGAATGAACCATCAGAAAGTGATAGTTTACCTGCTTTAGAAACTAATTCTGACTCGGATTATGTACCGGTGAATGATGGTGTTCACTTAATTAACCATTCAGAACTTTCAGATCTAATACGTGATCTCGCTCTCACCAAAGGACAAGCAGAATTACTCGGTTCGCGACTCAAAGAATGGAATCTTTTAGCGCCCAATACTCCGATATCTAAATTTCGTCATAGACACAGATAACTTGTTCAATACTTTGAGATGGATGATGACATTTGCTACTGCAAAGATGTAAAAGGTCTAATGGTGCACCTCGGTCATGAGCACATAGTCAACGAATGGCGACTTTTCATCGACTCTTCCAAGACTAGTCTAAAAGCCGTGTTATTGCATAATGGAAATTTATTTTCATCAATTCCAGTCGCCTACTCTGTTCATATGAAAGAAGCTTATGACAATATGGCTATACTTTTGGCAAAAATAAAGTACAATGACTACCAATGGCGGATTTGTGGAGACCTAAAGGTCATTGCAATTCTCACGGGCATGCAGACTGGGTATACTAAATTTTCTTGCTTCCTATGTGAATGGGACAGCCGCAACAGACAGGAACATTATGCAAGAAAGGTGTGGCCTATCAGGGATCGTATGCAGCTCGGGCATAAAAATGTAATACACGAGCTATTAGTTAACAAAGACAGCATCATTTTACCACCGTTACATATAAAGTTGGGGCTCATGAAGAATTTCGTAAAAGCGTTAGATAAAACGAGCAAAGCTTTCATTTATCTTCGAGAAAAGTTTCCGCAAATTAGCGATGCAAAGATAAAGGAAGGTATCTTTGTAGGACCTCAGATTAGGAAAGTTATTGCAGACAAACAATTCGAGAACTTGTTACATGGTAGTGAACTTCGCGCATGGATGGCATTCAAATCGATCGTCGATAACTTTCTGGGAAATCACAAATCTGTCGACTATGTGCATATTGTTAAGCAGTGCATAGATGCATACAGAATTATGGGCTGTAACATGTCCCTCAAAATCCATTTGCTCGATTCGCATCTTGACTTTTTCCCTGACAAACTTGGCGAAGTCAGCGATGAACATGGAGAACGATTCCATCAAGATATCGCCGTAATGGAGTCACGTTATCAAGGACGGTGGAGTGTGACCATGCTTGCCGATTATTGTTGGATGCTTCATCGCGATGTACCACATGCCATTCACCGACGAAAGTCGACTGCAAAGAAATTCAAGCCTACATAACTGTTATACTTCTTGTACAAATGATGTTGTAATACTGTATGCTTTGTTAAAAAACTTCAATTGCGTATTTCTAGAGATCCCGACCTGATAGAGAAAAACGGTTTGCAGATTTAAAAACAGCGCATTAAAATTGACCAGAAAAACATAGAAATGTTAGAGAAAGAAAAAAAAAATTTTTTTTTGTTAGTCAGTGTAATCGGACTTTTACTGAACAACATTAAAACCCAGCTTGGCGTCGTTTTCCGTGACAACCAATAGTACAGTATCGTAAAATTTATTGTCACGCATAACGATTATAGCGTTATGAATATGTTGAAGCATTTGGCCTGTCTTTCAAGTGAGTTTATCAGATCTTTTAATCTGTTAACATGGTTTCTCTTCAGGTCTGTTATTACTAAGACAGCATCTGTAATGATCACTATCTGTTTTTTTTTTTTTTTTGCATATGCTTTGTACTCAAGAAGAGTTTCTGCTGCTGCCTGTTTCATGGTCTCTACTTCAACATTGAAGCTATTGAAGTATTTCTCAGTGGCAGTTGCCGTAGATTGGAGTATATTCTTTAATTTAATTAGGATGCCAGCTCCCTCTTTTTCAGTTGTTTTGTTTTTTTGCCGAAAAAATAATTTTGTTTTGTTTTGCCGAATCCGCCATGTACACAACCAGTGCGCAGCAGGAACAATTAGCATTCATACCCTTCGAGATTTCCTGCGGGAGACTGAGCACCTGTGGGTTTGCTCGGGGTGCAATGACGTCGATTCTGATTAACAATGACAGTAACAATTTTTTGCCGAACCATCAGTATGTGCATGTGCCCAGAGCTTTAATGGAATTGTTTGGTCAATATACTTAGTTGCTATACGCTCTCTTAGGGTTTCTGTATGAATGCCTTTACTTTCAGTGCCTGGAATATCAGATTTTAGATCACGAAAGCACTTCATTTTCTACAGTTGGATAACTGTGCTTGGTGGTATTTTCTTTGCGATTGAGTTTTCTAGCATGGTATCTTTGTTAATTGTTTGAGCAACAAAATTAGTTCGCTTGAGCCGGCCTCTTCCTAGCATGTTTATTCTCTTGCACATGGGATATCCTTAGAGTCTCTTAATATACCAGCTCATTGCATCATTCCAGGCAACGAAGAAGCAGATAAACTTGCTAAAGAAGGGTGAGCCCTGCAACAAAAACGATATAGAAACTACTTATGAAATTGCTAAAACAACTATAAAAGCCATATTTAGGTCTAAATAGGACAAGGAACACCCAGGTCACATAAAAGATGATGCCTATCACCAGCTATCTAGTCCAAGTCATCATTTCCCGCGTACGTACTGGTGACAGTAGTTTGATGTACCATCTATATCACAAGTACAGGATTGGTCCAACAGATCTCTCTGCTCCTGTGGCATCAGCCCCATTACAGCCGATCATCTGCTCCAGTCCCGCTAACTTACAGAAGTTAACAGAGTGGCATATGGCAACAACCCACTTCTCTCAAAGAAAACCTGTTTGCGAATGTCAAGAACCTTGAGCTAACTACTGCCATTATTAGAGTAATTAAAGTAGATTTCTGAGGGCGGACGAAGAAGAAAAGAAAGAAGATAGCGGTAGGATAAACGTCTACATATTTACTTTAGTACATACTGCATTTATTTATGAACATAGCATTTTACTATAGCTCCTTCCTGTAAGACAATGAGTGATACATAGCTAAATGTGTCGCAGCTAATTTTATGTTTGGCAAATCTCACCTCCGCTGATGTAGACAGAACAAATAGTTGGTGCTACAGCCCCGTTAATCCGTAGGTCCATAAAGAAATTGGCTGTGTCACATGCGACGTCGACCGATGTTTTACTGACCTGAAACCGTCTCTCGTTGCTACATTGATCAGCTTCATTTAGAGTTATGGTAAATTGTAGCAGAAACTCTAGAAGGAAAATAATTAAGAGATTCACGTGTTAGTTTTCTTCAAGTTTAGACGGACAACGTGTTCAGAAAAGGTCATTTTAAAATAACCATATTATTTGTGTGCAGGATAAAGTTAGCTGCCCGGTATAGGTATTGGAAATCCGTGAGAAGACAAACGATGGACTATTGCTCAGTTGTCATTACAGCAGAGGTATTAAAGCGCACATTGATACCTCTGCAGGGATATTATAAAGTGTGAGAAAGAACAAAATCCGACAAGAATGGAGGGAAGAATACCTGGTCAAACGATAAAAGCGCACATATAACAAAACAATCATATTGTTAGTGCTAGGGAAAATATTAAACAGAAACATACAGCCTATTGATTGACACTGTAAATAACAGTTGAACTAAGTCTGGAATTCAACGCATCTTTTTTGCATTGGATTTGTGAACTATAAAAAGACATTTGACAAGTTCAACAGAGAATCAACGTTGAAAACTGATCACGCTTTACTGAGATTCAATGAAGTTCATTAACGTAATAAAGAAAACGTATACTTATTTGTCTTTACTATTTCTTTCCACCGATGCCTTGAAGCTTAGTGGAGAGCTGTTGCTTGCATTCTTGAGCCAATCATTTCGTATTGGATACAGTGTGCCGGTGTTGTTGTAGAATTTCTGTTAGGTTTTTCATCATTCTCCCAGTTGATGTTTTCCTTGTTCTGAAACCAGACCGTCTACATAAGTGCGTTGTAGTAATTCATCGCACTCTATTTCCATGGGATAGCCAAATGATTACATTTTCTGCCGGTCTATATATATTTGATGGAGGATGTAGATCAAACAATTATTTCTGATGTCATCATTTCTAAATCTGTCTCCCCTGGTAACATTAAAGGCTTTATTTTTTTAGGTATCTCATTTTGCAGCATTTGATTTTCATCTTTTGTCTTTTGGTCAGTGACGATGTTTAACACTGACAGCAAAGATCCAGTAGAATTATACCATTATCATCTATCGTTTAGTTTCTATACATGCAATTTGAATGTTAGGTAATGGTAGCAGTTTTAAAATAAAAGGACTGCCAATTTGGACATCATAGTTGTGTCTGAACATGTTGGCATGTGTATTTTAGTGGGCTAGCTGGTGTCCTGATCTTCATAGTTTTTGTGTCTAACGTTCGGCCTATTCCCGGACCGACTTTATAATTACGTGACGCTCGTTGCGGAACAATAGAGGTTGTGACAAAAGTTTATATATACAGAACATTGTTTAGTTTTCCTGGTAATTTATGTTGGCAGAAATAATAGAATTAGAATGAAGCAAATAATTTGAAAGTACATCTAAGTACGAGGGGCGTTCAGAAAGTAATGCACCACATCGTTTTTCTCAGGAGCTTTTTATTCAAAAAGCATGAAATTTATACACAATATACATGGATATGTCATGTAAACATCGGTATTATTCAACATTATCCCCATCAACTTGTACGGCTTTATGCCAGCGCGAAACAAGTGCATGTATTCCTAGCCCGTACCAGATTTTGTCTTGATCATGCAGCCATTTCTTCGCTGCATGAATCACTCCTTCATCATCTTCAAACCTTGTCCCACGGAGTGCATCTTTAAGTGGACCAAATAGATAAAAATCAGAGGGTGCCAAATCGAGACTATAGGGTGGATGGGGTGGTACAGTCCAACCCAATTTGGTGATTGCTTCCCGTGTTGCCAGACTTGTGTGAGGTCGTGCATTGTCGTGAAGGAGAAGCAGGTCTGCTGGATTCTTGTGCGGCCAAACTCTGCGAAAACGTTGATTGAGTTTTTTTCAATGTCTTAATGTAAGCTTGCGAATTGATTGTCTCTCCTCTTGGCATAACGTCCACAAGAATCACACCTTCAATGTCCCAAAAGACAGTGATCATGACCTTTCCAGCTGAAGGAATTGTCTTGAATTTCTTTCTTCGTGGTGATTGCGGATGGTGCCCCTCCATTGACTGTCTTTTTGTCTCAGGTTCAAAATGATGTGCCCAGGTTTCGTCACCTGTAACGATCTTAGCCAAAAAGTACTCTCCATCAGCATTGAAACGCTCCAACAATTCAAAAGAAAATGCTTTCCTTTGCAATCGGTGGTCATTTGTGAGACTTCGAGGAACCCATCTTGCGAAAACATTAGAAAATACGAGAGCTTTTATAACTGCATTTGCACTACCAATGCTGACTGACAGCCGTAAGGCCAATTGTTGAGTAATGATTCGCCTATCAGTAAGAATAATGCCCTCAGCGCATTTCAACATTTCTGCGTTGGTGGCTGTGGCAGGACGTCCACAGCGCGGCCGATCAAGCAGCTCCGTATCTCCACTTCCTGATTCTTTGATTCTCTGAACCCAGCGACTGACTGTACTCCTGTCGACTGTAAAACTTCCATACACATCACATAGACGCTTGTGAATGTTCACAACAGTTTCCTTCTCTGCAACGAGAAATAATGTCACAATTCGCTGCTTATAACGCAAGTTGCTAACACGCTCCATTTCAACGGTTTAGGGCAGCCGTATTATTTGGCCGGTTGCGGTGCAATTTGGTGCACACAATTCTCACATGCCATATTTAAAGTGTGCAAAATGTCATGCTTCTATCTTCATTATTAGCTGAGAAAAGCGATGTGGTGCATTACTTTCTGAACGCCCCTCGTTGTTGAATTCCAAGCCTTCGAAAAATTTACATAAGGGATGAAACTTGATTGGAAAACGTTGCTTTCCCTGTTTCCTTGAAATTGTACGGTAGACAAACAATGCAATATCTAATGCCTTGATGTCAGTTTGCGAGTTCTTATTTGAGTTTACCGAGTTGTTATTTCAGTTTGCTGAGTTGTTATTTCAGTTTGCTGAGTTTATATTTCAGTTTCAACAACTTGTGTTTGTAGACCAGAAGCAATTACATTTTATTGTTGCCTTATGCATACGGGCATATCTTGAGTCGTCCTTATATGACGACTAGGTAAGCACAATGTTATAATATTCAAAGCTGGAAGTGTACTTGTCTGTGATACTAATTACTACCTCATTGACTCTTGAGATTATCCACACCTTTTCAGGGATTCCCTCAGTGGTGAAGCACTGGGCAATAAGCTTGGAGGAGTCACTTGAGCCTCAGCTTTTACTCTGGCTTTTTGCGTTGCTGTCTGCATGCAGGAGGATCTCACTGTAGGCCTATGATAGGCAAGGGGGACCTGAGAAGTGATTATGTACAGGACGTGACAATTCTTTGGTAGCGCCCAGAGCTAGAGCATAGTATTTAAGCTCTGCGTTTAGGAGAACTCCTTTGGATGCCGGGAAATTCACTGTATGTCACGCGCTTCTTTCTTCTAGTTTGTGACTAGATGTGATGATCTTTTAAATGCCAACCATGCTGAACAAATTAGAGCTCATGACTTCAACTCAACATGATTCGGAATGGCAAAAAAGCCACAGGAGAAGCCTAAATCTACAGTGCCAAGAACTCCTCAACTTGGTATTAGCTGCAACAGAGCGAGAAGCTCAGCAGCCCTAGTTAAACAGCATGTTTAATGGAATTAACAATACCATTAGAATAAAGAAACAAAACATTATATAGAGCTGAACTAGACAGCTAGAACGAAGGAAGTAAAAGAAAAGATATATAATGTAGCAGGAAGGCAGAGATGTGATTCATTGTCAGGCCTGGACATTCTCGTCCAACATGATAATCACATATGGATTACATAAGCAGTGCTTTTTAAAATAAACAGGTCAGCATATATATATATATATATATATATATATATATATATATATATATATATATATATATATATATATATATATATATATATATATATATAAATATATATATATATATATATATATATATATATATATATATATATATATATACAGTTAAATTATTATGTTGCATGATGTTAGCTATTGATTGGGTTATGAGAAACTATACCCACAATGAACAATTGGGTATAAAATGGACAAATGGAAAATTCCTGGGGGACCTGGATTTCGCAGATGATGTAGCATTCTTAAGTTCAACACCAAGACAATCCCAATAAGCAATAAATAATTTGTGTCATCTCTCGGTTAAAATTGGTCTCCAAATAAATGCCTCTAAAACTAAAGCTATGAACTTTTCTAACGAGACCTTTGATATCATCTTGAACGGGGAAAAACTACAGAAAGTTGAACGTTTCAATTATTTAGGCAGTAAAATGACTCAGGATGGTGACACAACAAGAGAAATCCATACTAGAATTGCTTTGGCAGCTAGCGCCTTCAATAGATTATCTAACATTTGGAAATTACGATCATTGAATATACATACCAAGCTTCGTCTGTTTAATTCAAATGTTATCTCAGTGTTAACATACGGCTGTGAGAGTTGGAAAATAACAAAATCATTGGAGAACAAGCCGAATACATTCGAGAACAAATGTCTTAGAAAACTCATGAACATCAGTTGGAAAGAATTCAAGACTAATCGACAAATAAGAGAAGACTCTAGGCAGAAATATGTCTCCGACTATATAAGGAAAAGACGATGGTCATATATCGGTCATGTCCTACGAATGCAAAACAACAGAATACCACTACAGGCGCTCACTTGGGTTCCTGAGGATAAGCGGAAAAAAGGAAGACCAAAAGAAACACTCAGAAGAACAATAATAAGAGAAGGAAGAACGTTGGGCCTAAATAATGTGCAAGAGCTAAGAGGAGTGGCGTCACAACGAACAACCTGGAGAGCACTGGTTCTGCCTTATGCGCCGTGTTTGGCGCTTAAAGAATTTATTATTATTATTATTATACAGTTACACTTAATCGACTTCTAGAACATGGCTGAGTAAGCGGTGTCCTGTTTTTTTCTATGTCTTCCCATACATTTCCTGGCATCAAATGGACAATTAAAAAATAATGGCACTATGATGAGAATATATTATGATCTAGTGCAGAGATCATTTTGAAAGAATGTCTCCAGTTCTTTTCTTCATGTGCTGTTTGGTCTATCTCTGATTCTATTACCTTGGGTATTCCTGAACGAGGACTGCCTTGTAATGCTATCAACAAGCTTCCTCATTCTGAGTCATATCCAACACCAGCGTTTTCTTCTCATCTCTTGTTCCACTGACACTTGACTGGTTCTTGTCATCAGTTCCACAGTGGTGAATTTCCAAAGTAGACCTGCGACAGCTAACCAACAGGTCTATGAGATAGGGGTCGTCCATATATGGCGTCACGCACCTTTTGCCATTTCTAAACCCCCATTTCCTATTGTCACATTTTGTTACAAAAACCTAGACACCCCCCCCCCCCTGTGTGGTGCCACAAAGCTCCCCCCCCCTCCACCCCCCGCACTCTCACTTTTGAAAGACATCGTGTGTGTTAATTCAGGACTTTGTAGCCGAGTCCAGAGCTGGAGGACGGAACGATGAAGTAGCAGATTTTTTTACCAGAGCTGGTGCGGGACTGTGGCACACATAGCCATGCCTGCTCCACTGCTCCAGTTTTATTTATTTATAAATATTAATTTTATTTTCAATCCAAAATTAAAGATAATATGATAAACGTATAAAAAATGAAGTAAAACTTTTTAATAGGTGTGTTTTATTCGAAACCCGATATACGTTTTTTTTTTTTCAATTTTAGTCAGTACATTTTTGGGGTTAACTGAAGTCCCAGAAAACTGGCAAAAAGCCTTATAGTACGAATCTGGAGAAAAGGTATTAACAGGGAATATGACACATACATAGGCATGTTACTACTTTATCAAACATACATAGGCATGTTACTACTACATCACACATACATAAGCATGTTACTAGAACATCACACATACATAGGCATGTTACTACTACATCACACGTACATAAGCATCTTACTACTACATCACATAAACATAGGCATGTTACTACTACATCACACATACATAGACATGTTACTGCTACATCACACATACATAGGCATGTTACTACTATACCACACTGTAAAGAGTTTCCTATCATAGTTGCATGGTCAAACCAGTGACGATCGGGAAAAGACCGATTGACTTCTGGAAAGACAGATGACACTGGGAAAGACTAGAAACCGGCTGACCGGGTTAGCACCCCGTAAGCTGTATTCAATTGCTATAGGACCCAAAAACGATAGATGCCCCCAGGATTCACCGATAGGGGGGGAGGATGATGAATCCACAGGCGCCTCAATGGAATCGACCAGACCCGTTACACGGACTTCGAGCTCTGAACAACGGCTGGAATTTCAATGTGCCTGTGGTAGGGAATTCTCTACTCAGAGAGGAATGAAAATCCACAGAACGAAAAAGGGGTGTGGGAGGTCATCAGGGGGAGATCAACAGCGCTCTGTCTCGACGGATAAGACGTTAGAAGAACGCAGCCAGGAGTCAATCCACAGTGCTGAGTACATTCAAGTTGATCTGCCAGATGATGATCTCACACACTTCTTGGATGGGAAGAGAGATGCAATAAAGTTTCCACCTGCCAGTGCAAAAGGGCTTTGGGAACAGCTGGACGAAGCCTTGGCAAAAGAGTTGGATAACAGCCTGAAGCAGCTAACTTTGGAGAAGAAGCTGGAAATCTTCGGCGACATAATATATCTGCACTGTCGCAAAGTGTTCGGAGTGAGGGAGGCAAGGGAAAGTAACCCACCACGGAAAAGTAGAAGACAAATTAAAATAGATGAAATCAGGAAACAGAAGAAGCATGCCCAAAAACTGTTCAAGAACGCAGTTGCCACAGAGAAGGAAGGGTTACGACAGGTTTGGGAGCACCTGAAAGGCCAACATAATGCCCTTTGTAGAGCAGAAAGGTTGTGCAGGAAGAGAAGGAAGACTCGAAGGGATAGGGAAAGATTCTTTAGGGAGCCCTTCAAGTTTGCCAAAGAACTGTTTGAGCAGCCACGGTCGGGTACGCTAAACATCAGGAAAGAAGACCTGGAAGAACACCTTAGAATGACATATTCAGATGGTCGCAAAAATGAGCTGCTCAGCAGCATGGCAGGCCTTAAATGGCCGGGTAAGCCAGGAGCTAAATTCAACACCAAGCCCCCAACGGTGCAAGAGGTAGAAAGCATTGTCCAGAAAGCTCGATGCAAGTCAGCTCCAGGTCCTAATGGTGTTCCATATGTGGTGTATAAAAGATGCCCTGAGGTTCTCAAACGACTGCTCCGTTTACTGAAGAATGCGTGGAAAACCCAACTCGTAAGCAAGGAATGGAGAAAGGCAAACGGAGTCTACATCCCGAAGGAACAAAATTCCACAGACATCAGTCAGTTCAAGCCAATCTCACTACTCAATGTGGAAGGGAAGATATTCTTCTCAGTAATGGCAAAAAGACTCACTACATACCTCCTGGCAAATGGGTACATTGACACTACCATTCAGAAAGGAGGTATCCCAGGTACACCAGGATGTCTAGAGCATGCCACAATGATCTGGGAAGCAATCCAAAAGGCAAAGTCTGACAGAACAAACCTCCATGTAATCTGGTTGGATCTAGCGAATGCTTATGGATCCGTTCCACACCAGATGTTGTGGCAGGCCCTAGAAATGTATCATGTTCCACAAGAGATTGCAGCAATGCTGAAGCTGTAGTTCGCAGGGTTTTCTGTCAGATTTTCAACCAGAGAGTACACAACGAAGTGGATTGGCCTTGAAGTTGGAATTGCGATGGGATGTACCATCTCTCCGATACTATTCGTCATGGCTATGCAGGTAATCCTCAATGCGGCTGAAGGAATGGCTATAGGTCCAAAGCTCGGTGGAATGTATCACATGCCACCGCTGAAAGCATTCATGGATGACACAACAATTCTGACGTCAGATGAACATCAGGCCCGGAGAATGTTAGCACGCCTGGATGAACTAGTCAGCTGGTGCAGAATGAGCTTCAAACCCAAGAAGTCGAGAAGCCTATCAGTCAGGAAAGGGAAGATAGCAGAGGTCATATTCACGGTTTCCAGCCAAAGAATCCCTACTGTCACTGAGGAACCTGTTAAAAGTCTTGGCAGGGTGTACGATGCCTCTTTAAAAGACTCGAAGGCAGTGCAACAGACAATAGAAATGGCAGACAGAGGACTACAGATCATAGACCAAAGCAGACTCCTGGGAAAGTTCAAACTGTGGTGCCTCCAGTTCATGTTGATACCGAAGTTGCTGTGGCCACTGCTTATATATGAAATAAGCACAAGTACAGTGGAAGCTATAGAGCAGAAGGTCAACAAGTTCATGAGAAAATGGCTAGGGGTACCACCAGGTCTGTCAGATGTAGCACTGTACTGCAAAAAGTCAAAACTTCTGCTTCCCTTCAAGTCAGTTGTTGAAGAGTACAAGGTTGGAAAAGCAAGGCTTTTTCAGTCATGATGCTACGCTGAAGAGTCACTCAAACTGAGAGAGGTTAATCGGATACCACACAAGCGAATAGAGTCAGCTACCTTGTGAAATGGGGAAAGTCAGATGATGAGCAGTGCCCCCTGTGCCAGGGGAGGCAGACACTTGAACATGTGCTCTCAGCGTGTAAGGTGGCATTAGGGCAAGGACGATACACTTGGCGCCATAACAAAGTGCTAAATGAGCTTGCTGCGACAGTAGATCAGGCAAGAATGAAAGCGAATAGCAAAGTCCGGCCAGACACCACAAATACATACTTTCTGAGGGCAGGAAAGTCAGCACACCCCAAACCGAGTAAACCTGGTAGCAGTTTACCATCTCTTCTTGACTGTGCAAACGACTGGGAAATGGCGGTAGACCTACCTGGACGGGGGGCATATCCAGAGAGTATCAGAAAATCGCGGAGACGGCCGGATATAGTGCTTCATTCTTCAGCAACGCTTCAGGTCATACTGATTGAACTGACCGTGCCATTTGAATCCAGATTAGACGAGCAACATTCATTCAAAGCGGCCAAGTATAGCGATCTGGCCGCGGATCTGAGACACGATGGATTCAGTGCAAGGGTCATGGCGGTTGAAGTGGGCGCAAGAGGGCTTGTGGCTGCATCAGTGTATGATTTATTGAAACTGTTGGGGCTGAAGGGACAGTCTAGAACAAGGGCACTGAAGAGGCTTAGCGAAACTGCCGAAAAGGCATCAGGCTGGCTGTGGAACAACCGCAATGGGCAATGGAAATCGTGACAATAAACGCTGCAGTACAGAAAACACAAAAATTTTTCTAAGTCCACAGCGCTGAGTTTTTCTGGTGTACTAGTGAAAGGGCTGCGACTCTGGGGCAACAGGCGATGTATACTATAGGGAGTGTGTCAGGTACAGAATTTCAGTGGCTTGCGGCGCGCAGTGGCTAAGGCTCGTTGGCTGCGCGCTCGTGTCTCAGTGTGTGTCCTTAGTTGTGAAGGGCGACGGAACGAACGGAATAATTTGTCTTTTCTTTGTTACTTTCACAATTGCCCCCACGGCTGGCGTTGTGGATTAAAAGTTGCTACCGTAAGTGAAATGGGTTCATTTTCGATACAAGACAACAGGAAGCTGAGACGCTTGGGAGTCATGACCCAAGTGGGCCCGCCCCCCTTAGAGTGTAAAGGAGTAATCGGGCCGAAACACTTGTCGGATGGGGGGACTCCTTCTGATGATCAGATTGCTTCCTGTTGTATCGCTCTGTAAAGAGTTTCCCTATCACCACACAGACATAGGCATGTTACTACTACATCACACATACATAGGCATGTTACTACTACATCACACAGGCATAGTCATGTTACTACTACATCACACATACATAGTCATGTTACTACTACATCACACACACACACAACTTATATGCAAAACAGTACTTGAGCAAAAAATTAGTCATATCGTTGAACTACTGTTGAGTATAATTCAACTGAGTAAATCAGGGTGGGTGGGGGCTTGAACGAGCTGAAATTAATAATTGCCTAATTCTTCATAAAAGGCGGTGAATCAGATATAAGTTAACTGTTGCCCTGCCCAACGCAGCATTGTTCTCGACTTCTGAAATATCTTATGAATACTCCCTTGAGATAGAAGCATCATTATACTTTCATCTACAGCTCTGCTAAGAGTAATCTTGCGCGAAAGTAGACACCTTTGAAGACCCATATTAGATACTCTTGAGTTTCAGCCACTGTTGGACCACTGCTGCAAAGCAGGGGAGGCAATTCCCTGACAGTCAACAACAACAGGCATAAGCAAGTTCGAGAGTTCAAATACCTAGGAAGAATTTTCACTGAAAATGAAAAGTTTTGACAAAGAGATTAAAAAAAATATGTAAAAAAGCCAGTGCAGTGTCTTACCAACTGTCAGGACTACTCAAACATTACAACATCAGTAAGGAAACTAAACGACAGCTGATCATATAGTACATTCTTATAATCTCTTTGCTATTAGTGTCAAATATGGTCCTTGACCCGAGCACAGGAAAGAAAATTCACATCGTGCGAGATGAGATGTTCAAGAAATGCCATGAACGTCATCAGGGGAGACAGAATGATAAACGATGACACGACACATTTTAGGAACTACATCCTCCATCAGGTACATAGAGAGACAGAAAATTAAGTGGTTTGGCCATTTATGAGAATAGTGCCCGATAGACTACTACTACGAGCCGACAACATTAGAAGATCTGGTTTCAGAGCACGGAGAAGACCATGAGACAGAAGGATTGACAACATCATAGACATCCTACAACAACCCCGGCTGACAGACAACATCATAGACATCCTACAACAACACCGGCTGACAGACAACATCATAGACATCCGAAAACAACACCGGCTGACAGACAACATCATAGACATCCTACAACAACACCGGCTGACAGACAACATCATACACTGACAGACAACATCATAGACATCCTACAACAACACCGGCTGACAGACAACATCATAGACATCCGACAACAACACCGGCTGACAGACAACATCATAGACATCCTACAACAACACCGGCTGACAGAGAACATCATAGACATCCTACAACAACACCGGCTGACAGACACATCATAGACATCCGACAACAACACCGGCTGACAGACAATATCATAGACATCCTACAACAACACCGGCTGACAGACAACATCATAGACATCCTACAACAACACCGGCTGACAGACAACATCATAGACATCCGACAACAACACCGGCTGACAGACAACATCATAGACATCCTACAACAACACCGGCTGACAGCAGCCAACGCGACACAATTGACTTAAGAAACGTTTTCAACACGTACAGATGGGAAACCCGAGGCCTGTAAACAGTAAATAAATATTACACACATAAATGTATGCTTTCATGCATTCGTGAATAATAATAAAGTAGAAAACTAGACAACAGAAAAACAACAGACGTGAGTGGCTTACAGGGGAATCGAACCCAGGACCTTCCGTGCGGCACCACCGCCTAGCTATGGAAGCGAATCACACCATCTTCCCTGCCAGCTACGCACTACAAAAATGATGACAGGGGTTATTAGTGCGACCCACAAGACATAACACCGGAAAACGTCAGCTCCCCACTACTCTTCACGGCAATGATGGAAGGACAAAGTAGGTCAAATATTTCACTCGAAAATTTGTTCATCACGTTTAAAACAAAAAAAAAAAAAACCAGAATTGCAAACGTGTCTGTTGACAGAACAGCTTTATTTATACTCAAAGCAACAACACATTTTTATTATTCACATTTTGGAAGAACTGAAATTATGTATTTAACTTACTCATTATAACTGTCCGTTTTAAATTTTTTTTTTTATGTTAAACTTATTTTAACTTTTTCAGACGATGGTGACTTCGAAAAGAATTTCATTAACAGGAAAGACATGATCACGGGTTCGGCGGTTCTGAATAGAAATGAAAGGTGGTCGGAGTGGCTAAGTGCTATGGCATCGGACTTGAATTCTAGAGGTACCGGGTTCAATTCCCAGGTGAGAAAATATAATTTAAAAACATTTTTTCAGAACCAGTGGTCCTAATTATGTAATACTCCCCCTGGTCTCATGGGTAGTGAGATAAGATGTATAGCTTTCTCGGATAGGGGCGAAAAAGTAGGTCCCGTGTGCAAGTTGAGCACGTTAAACATCCCACGGTAGTTGGAAATCGTAAAGAGTAGGCCATAAAGCCGCTACCCTGGCACAATTTAAAAATTAAAACCTAGTCACCAAATATATTTATAGAATGTGTGATTCCTATATACACACATTGGTATTCTTGTCGGTGCTACGGAGTTCGTGCACTGTGCTGAGATCCCCCTTGGGTGATCTAAGAGAGGAGATCAGAGAACTGATGGAGTTGTCCGTGTTAAATGAAGATAGTCCTTAAAACAAAAGCAAACAAATTGTAATGAAGCATTATTCGAGAGAAAACTGCCGACGTCAAATAAAGGCTGCATGTAGCCACTCTGAGCATGTCGACTACTCCAGCTAGGGTAAAGCGACTGTTTTTGGATTTAAAGTTAATATAAATAATCTGCCTTAGGCTGTAAACATAAAATTTGGTTCCAGCAATATTAAAAAAATAAATAAATAAAATGAATCATAAGACTGCTAAGTTAATCTAGTTTAAATGATATTTAAACTGTTTGAGACTTCGTGAATAAATAATGTTTCTTTTTCAAACTTAACTTTAAAAAAAAAAAAAAAAAAATCGTAGCTCGGAACGAAGCAGGAGCGGAACTGAAGCAGAGTAATTTAAAATTGTGACTGCTCCCAACCCGTGGTTTAATAATTCCAATTTTTACAAATATCTTTCTTTTCATGTGCCGCCTCCCTACACGAGACAAGGTGGAACAAGGCTCTATCCCGCGAAATGCTTTCGCATTTCTCCCTACACAAAAAAAAGAAATTATATATATATATATATATATATATATATATATATATATATATATATATATATATATATATATATATATATATATATATATATATATATATATACCGTATATATATACCGTATATATATACCGTATATATATATATATATATATATATATACCGTATATATATATATATATATATATATTATATATATACCGTATATATATATACCGTATATATATATATGGGGGGTTTGGGATGTCAGGTATTGGTAGTACCTCTGGTGAAGGAACTGTCATGCCCTTTTCAGGGCAGCTCGGCCACCTTTGGTCCAAACCTGGCATCCAGCTCTCACCTGTGGCTCCTCGTAGCTGTCAGCATGCTGCCCTGGTCATCCACTGCATCCTGTGTTGTCTCCAGTCGTCTCGATAATATCTTGCCACTGGAACAGATAACTCCGGACGAGAGAGTGAGGATGACGATTAGCGCAACTCTTCCTCACTTTAATCCAATTACATCGCAAGTCACAGCTTCAGACAGATACATACAGACACTACACTCAAAGACCTGTGGCGATGGGGGAGTGGCGAACCAGAAAGTGTGGATACACTCAAGCTGCAGTCACAATCCTGCACACAGGCGGCTCAGGCCATAGGGTCGTTTCTCGCTGGAACTTTGAAGCAGCGGCAAGATCAGGCAGCCCCCTGAGCGACTGAGCAGCCCTCTTTAGGATCGCTCTGCTCACCTCCATGGCATGAGGAAGGGGCTAGAAAAGGTGCCCTGAACATAGCCTGCTTCAACCTACTCTGACCAGCTTGACGCGGCTGGAGGGTATCCCAATCATGCGTTCGAACAAAAAGTAAGAAAAAAATGAAGGTGCTTACCTTCGGCACGTGGAACGTGCGAACACTACTCGACAATACCCTGGCCGACAGACCTGAAAGACGGACTGCACTTGTGGCCAAAGAACTGGCGCGCTATAATGTCGATATAGCAGCCCTAAGTGAGACGCGACTACCAGAAGAAGGTCAGATTACTGAAATTGGAGGTGGCTACACATTTTATTGGAGTGGCCGGGACAGCAAGGAACGGCGTGAGGCTGGTGTTGGATTCGCCATTAAATCTCATATCGTACGAAAACTTGTCAAATCTAAGGGCATTAATGATCGCCTAATGACCCTTCATGTCCCACTAGGAAGCAATAGAAGTGCCACACTGATCAGTGCATATGCCCCAACAATGACAAACCCCGAGGAAACAAAAGAAAAGTTCTATGACGAACTTAACTCAATCATCTCATCAGTTCCTAAATCTGAGAAACTTATTATTCTCGGCGACTTCAATGCCAGAGTAGGCACTGACCACACCACCTGGGAAGGAATACTTGGAAAACATGGCATAGGCAAATGTAATAGTAATGGGCACCTATTACTCAGCCTGTGTGCCACACATGATTTGTCCATCACGAACACCATGTTTCGCCTACCCACTCGAAATAAAACAATATAGATGCACCCCCGATCCAAACAGTGGCATCTCATTGATTATGTCATCACGAGAAGGAGCGACAGACGTGACGTGAGAGTGACCAAGGCCATGTGTGGTGCCGAATGCTGGACTGACCACAGGCTGATTGTATCAAAACTCAACCTTAACATACAGCCCAAGCGAAGACACCAGAGTCAGAAACCCATGAAGAGGCTCAACGTCACAAAACTTAAAAGCGAAGCAACCGCAGAGAGCTTCTCAGGGGACTTGGATAGCCGTCTGAGGGACGTTGAGCTCGGTCAAACCACTATAGAGGAAAAATGGGCCTCTTTAAAGCACATTGTGTACTCTGTAGCCTCTGAGAGCTTGGGATATACAACACGCAAGAACCCTGACTGGTTTGATGAGAATGATGAAAATATTAAAACACTGCTGGCTGAAAAATACCGCTTGCACAGAGACTATCAAAGCAACCCATCCTCAACATCCAAAAATGCAGCCTTTACCAATATACGCAGAGTTGTCCAGAATAAGCTCAGGAAGATGCATGATGCATGGCTCAGCAATAAAGCAGACGAGATACAGAGGTATGCAGACATAAATGACTCAAAGCGCTTTTATGATGCCCTGAAAGCAATTTATGGCCCTCAATCGAATCAATCATCACCGGTCCTAAATGCTGATGGCATGGCATTGCTCACTGATAAAACGCAGATTTTGGAACGCTGTGCACAACACTTCAACGCCATCTTAAATTGTCCATCAACCGTCAACGACCAGGCCATTGCAAGTATACCGCAAGTTACAGTCAATGTCAGACTTGACCTTCCACCCAGCATGGAAGAGGTCAAGAAAGCAACCAGTCTACTGTCCAGCGGCAAAGCCCCTGGATCAGATGCTATTCCTGCTGAGATTTATAAAGCTGGAGGCAGCATGCTGCTGCAGAGACTAACAGACCTCTTCCACTCAGTATGGGATGAAGAACAGATACCACAGGAATTAAAAGATGCCACGATCGTTCACATATACAAGCGAAAGGGAAATCATCAATCATGTGACAACCATAGGGGAATCTCCCTATTATCTATTGCGGGCAAAATCCTGGCTCGAGTCCTGCTCAATCGTTTGACTGTTCATCTCGAATCGCAGGACTTACTTCCAGAGAGTCAATGTGGTTTCCGAGCAGGCCGCGGGACCGTCGATATGATATTTGCTGCTCGCCAACTTCAGGAGAAATGCCAGGAACAGCACAGTGACCTATACACAACATTTATTGACTTGACCAAGGCCTTTGACACTGTCAATAGGGACGGACTATGGAAAATTATGGCGAAATTCGGCTGTCCCGATAAGTTCATCTCAATTGTCCGCCAGTTTCATGAAGGTATGATGGCTCGCGTATTGAATGATGGAGAACCTTCTGAACCCTTTCCCGTCACAAATGGTGTCAAACAGGGTTGTGTGCTCGCCCCGACACTCTTCATGTTGCAACCTGCTCCTGGGAAACCTTACTGTGAACCAAATATCACAGTAAAGAACCAACGTCTCCAAGTGGTGGACAGCTTCACTTATCTAGGCAGTACCCTTACCAAAGATGCGAATATCGACTCCGAGGTCAACAACAGAATTGCAAAGGCAAGGGCAGCTTTCTGAAGACTAAGAGTAAATGTCTGGGATCGACAAGGAATTAGTGCAGCCACCAAGATAACAGTATATCATGCAATAGTACTCACTACCCTCCTGTATGCCTGTGAAACAAGGACAGTGTATAGCAGACATGCCAAGAAGCTTAATCATTTCCACATGAGCTGTCTTCGCAGGATCCTCAGGATCAAGTGGCATGATAGAGTATCTAATTCTGAGGTCCTCAACAGAGCACATATCTCAAGCATCTACACATTGCTGCAGAGGGCCCAAACTAGATGGGCCGGACATGTTGTTCGCATGCCCGAAAAACGCATCCCAAAGCAGTTGATGTACAGCGAACTCTGCACGGGTAAGCGAACAGCAGGGGGACAAAAGAAACGCTTCAAAGACACACTGAAAGCATCGTTGAGCAGCTTCAAAATTGATGTCTCCTCCTGGGAGACTATCGCACAGGATCGCTGTGCCTGGCAGACAAACATTACTCAAGGTGCTCGCATTGCAGAACAGAATTTAGCTGATAAGGCAGAAGGCAAGCGTGCTGCAAGAAAGGCCAGAATGCACAGCAACACTACTATCGACTCTAACCATGTGTGCCCCATATGTGGCAGGGCCTGTAGGGCCAAAATAGGATTAATTAGTCACATGAGATCATGGCACAGATGTGTCACAACTCAAGTCTGAAGCTGTCGCCATCTCCGCTTGCGATGGGCAACTATTATTATTATTATTATTATATATATATATATATATATATATATATATATATATATATATATATATATATATATATATATATATATATATATATATATACGAGGTGTGTTCAAATGAAACAAGTCCCAGTGTCTTTATAACAAATATATGTAAGGTATATCAGCAGGAGTAGTAAAATTAAATACAGCAATTGTTATGAAGCAAGTACTCACTGGGGTTCTTTAGAAATAATCACCATAGGCATTCAGACACGCATCCCACTGCTTGGGTAGACGGCGGATGCCGTCCGAGAAAAATGACTTTGGTTGCTTATTGAACCATTTGGTCACCGAGGCCCTGACGTCTGCATCGGAGTCGAATCGTTGTCCCTTTAGATATTTTTTTTAAGGGTCCGAACAAATGAAAGTCACATGGTGACAGATCGGGGCTGTAGGCTGGGTGTGGCAGAAATTCCCACATTTTCCTTGCTAACGCTTCCTGCACAATGTTCGCAACATGTGGACGAGCAATGTCGTGCAACAGAATCACACCACGCGAAAGCATGCCGGGTCGTTTATTCTTGATGGCTGTATGCAGGTTGTCTAGTGTGTCTTTGTAGCGGATGGCATTGATGTTCACGCCAGGCTCTTTAAAGTCTACCAATAGAAGCCCTTCATGGTAAAAAAATGCGGTCAGCATAACCTTACCGGCGGAAATCTGTGACTTGAATTTTTGGGGTTTTGGTGATCCGGGATGTTTCCATTGCATGCTCGCTGATTTGCTGCATGGCTCAAAGTGGTGGCACCACGACTCATCGCCTGCCACTATGCGCAACAGAAATGCATCACCCTCCTCTTTGTAACACAGCAGGTGGTTCAAACTCCACCGCATGCGTTCTTCCTTAAGGTGATCGGTCAGCATCCGTGGAACCCATTGTGAACACACCTTTCGATATATCAGTTTCTTCCTAACCACTATTTGAACTGTCCCAAAAGACACAGCGAATTCCTCTGCTAGCGAACGTAAGCTCCGACGACGGTCCACCCGTATTGCTGCATCAATCTCGGCGATGGCTTCTTCTGTCGCAACAATATGCACCTGACCTGGCCGCGGAAGATCTTTCGTTAACTGACGTCCTTCTCGAAACATTCGTGCCTAGTATTTCACTGTAGTTTTAGACACACATTTTTCACCATACACTGCTTTCATTCGGCGATGAATGTCGACTGGTCGACATCCTTCGGCTGTTAGGAACTGAATCACCGCTCGCTGATCGACCTTGGACGGATTCCTTATCACACCGGCCATTATTTTAACGGTCTGCAGCACAACAAATGAATACTAGGAGAATGAACACTTACACACTTGTACATTCGTATGTGCTTATTACGTCAGATGTGACGTCATCTTGCTCCTCCTACGAATGTCCACTTGGCGCAGCACGGTCGGGTTTCATTTGAACATGCTTCGTATATATATATATATACATATATATATATATATATATATATATATATATATATATATATATATATATATATATATATATATATATATATATATATATATATATATATATACTGAAGCACATTAAAAACGCACCACCTGTATAATCCAGGAACAGAGTGTAAAATGTAAATATAAGTGTTTACAAGTTTACATATTTGGAATCTTTATTCATTTTCCTATGAATACATGCTGGTCATTAATTTGTACATTTGATTGTTATGAAATTCATTGCATTCTGTGCAGGCAAGGGAGAAAACCAAAAATGCAACCAATAAAAAAATTCATTTACACTATCCTCAGTATCTGGTATGTCCACCGTGTGCTTGCAAACAAGCTTGGCAGCGGCTCCGCATGGAACGCACAAGTCTCTGAAGGAAATTCCGGGGAATCAAGTCCCATTCACGCGTAAGAGCAGCTTCGAGCTGTTGCAGATTAGCTGAGAACCTTTCCTGTAGACTCTGCGTCCACGTTTGTCCCACAGATGTTCTATAGGGGACATTGATGCGTGATGCCATATGATGATGGATGGCATCCGCATGTCTGGTTTTGTGTACTGTAAATGTAGTCAGGTGAACAACTCCATCCTTTTCTATAACAGCCAGGAGATAACCAGATGTATGAGATCAGTTCACTCTCCTTAGTTTGACTTCAGCAAGACAGACACGTCTGCCGAAGTATAAATAATGTCCTCAAGAATATCCTCTAGATAATAAAGGTTTTCTAAACCTAGTTCATTTAACAAAGTAGCAAGTAATGGTCCTTGGTACATGCATCAACCGATGCAGTACAATGCAGCGACATGTGAGCTGGGAAAGAACATCTCGTGACGACGACTTTCGGAGACAGGCTATGAATCGAAATCGCTCACGACCCAAAATCGATAGAGTTAATGAAAAAGTCAATTTACCTTGCTTTCATGAAATACACAGAAATATCACGCCTCCCGACATGTGGGAAAACACTAGAGGTATTATCTCGACTAAACGAAATATCCATAAGAGGACTACACATCCCTGACAGAACAAAAAAAAGCGGAGATCCCCTCTTCAACGAGGCATCTCTTTCGCCATTCCAAATCGCTCACTCCCACTAGTGGTGGGCGGAAACCGATCGACCAAACAACAAGACAAGTCATGCGCAGTCCAGCGCAAAAATGACCACAGCTCAAAAGTTAACTGCATTCGATACTAACGCGAGAAGACAAATGCTTACCGAGAAAAGTGACTATAGATTTCAAGCAGTTGTTGCCCTTGCGTTATAAAACAGATATTGAAATAAAACGATGTTGCGAGAATTTATCACGCAACATATCACCACCTCCTCCCGATAAAAAAAAAATGTGGAACATATTTTTTTTTCAATATCAAAGAGCAAGCGATAAGCGGCTCAAAACGCACGAATTATGCGCTGATAATTAATTAAATTGCCAAACAATAGGCTAATTATAGAGTGTCTGGTGAGGATATACCTCAACAGAAAAATAAATATGTCTCAAAAAATATTCACATCGGGGAGGTGTCACCAACACACATCACGTTAGCATGTAAACACAATATACGTATGCAAGTTACTATAATCATCATTAAACAGCATACTCTAATATTGTCTTTAAAAATGGATGTACAAATCTGATAGGAAAATTTAAATAGTACATTCTTTGACATGTAATGACATAAGTACATAGCAAAGTTAAACTACATGACGATCCAGGACATATGCTCTGGTATTCCGAGGGTAAGTACACAATCTAGAACTCGTAAGGTAAGTCCTCAGCTCAACAATGACATTCTGAGAAAGTACAAGCAATATAATGCTAATTAATAACTAATATGCTTCATAAGGTACAATACATTATTAATAATTGTGGCTGTTTA
This sequence comes from Oreohelix idahoensis, assembly GCA_024509875.1. Classification (NCBI taxonomy): domain Eukaryota; kingdom Metazoa; phylum Mollusca; class Gastropoda; order Stylommatophora; family Oreohelicidae; genus Oreohelix; species Oreohelix idahoensis. The sequence continues at coordinate 1,325,834 of JAMPIV010000581.1, forward strand.
GTAAACTAACGGCCCTTATATTAACTACTCAGTCCTCCTCTATCATTTTAAAAAACGAACAGAAGAAGATGACAACAAAGCACGATAGTGTGTACATATAAAGTAAGTACAGATGTGCTAATCTATTGTAGAAATATAGGTGTGTTATGACTCTGTAATATATAGAAATATAGGACAGAAGTATTAGTTGGAGTCATGTGGGCATCTAGACAAAATGTCAGCCATCACATTATCCGCACCACGGATAGCTCGTACCGTGAAGTGAAAAGGTTGAAGAGCTATAGCATATCGAGTGGATCTCGAACTCTTCAAATTCTTAGTCTGAATAGCTGTAAGAGCTTTCTGATCAGTCTCTAGAATGAAATGTGCGCCCAGGAGGAATCTTTGTAGCTTTAGAATTGACCAAACCATCGCTAACAACTCACGGTCTAAAACCGAGTAGTTCCTCTCTGCCGCATTTAGTTTTCTAGAAATGTACATAACAGGATGCAGAGTATTTGCATATTCTTGCATCAGTGCTGCTCCAATCCCAGTGGATGAAGCATCACTCCGAAGAACAAAAGTCCTATCAAGAGTAGGTAATCTTAAGATGGGAGGAGAAGAAAATATATTCTTGATTTGGTCTAGTGAAGATTGGCATTCTTCAGACCAACGGACCAGATTAGGCGAACCTTTCTTCAACAATGTTGAGAGAGGTGCCATGATCGAAGATAAATTTGGAATAAATCTCCCATAAAATTGAATTAAACCTAAGAGACTCCTAACTTGTTTCTTCGTTTTAGGAACAGAGATGTTCAGTATTTTGGAAGTATTGTGGTCTTCTGTCTTCAAGAGACCATGACCAACACGATGACCCAGGAAAGAGATTTCACCAAAACCAACAAAAGCTTTAGAAGGTTTTGCTGTCAAATTATTCTCACGTAGAGTGGACAGTAAGTCATATAACCCTAAATAGTGATCTTCCCAGGTATCACTGAAGAGACAGATGTCATCTAAGTATGCGATGACATCCGAACGATGTGACAGAATTCGACGCATCATGCGAACGAAAGTGGCAGGGGCGTTCATGAGACCAAAAGGCATAACATTCCATTGAAATAGACCCCTAGGTGTAGAAAAAGCAGTAAGAGGTTTGGCATGCTCTGCTAAAGGCACTTGCCAATAACCTTTAGACAAGTCAAGTTTAGTGAAGAATCTAGAATTAGAAAGTCTAATCAGTAGATCTTCTAACAAAGGCATCGGTTCAGCGTCGAACTTTGTGACCTGATTCAATTTGCGATAATCAACGCAAATTCGTATGTTCTTATCCTTCTTCCGGACAATAACCATGGAAGAAGAATATGGTGAAGTCGATGGTTCAATTATATTTAATTGAATCATTTCATCCAATTCCTTTTCCACTTGCGACTGAAAGTGTATAGGAATAGGATACGGCCTAACCCTAATTGGATTATTGTCGGTAAGAATTATGTCATGTTCTATGACATCTGTGTGTCCAGGAATGTCAGTGAGAACATCCTGAAATGTTTGTAACATCGACGAGACTTGTCGATGTTCGTCACCAGAAAGATTAGGAGAAACAGAAACGTTTTTCCAAGATTCCGTAGAATGTAATGGAACCACTGGAAGGGGAAGGTTGACATCAGAGAAGGTAGCTTCCTCATCCTGAATGACAGACAGGGATGAATAATGACCGTGAGGTGCAGGAGCATCATCCGTTGCCTGGAAAATAGGCAGCAAATAGTCCGGACGTTCGTGAAATTCCGAAAGCATGTTTATGTGGAAAGTTTTATGCTTTCCATCAATATCGACCACATAGTCAACATCGGAAATCCGAGAGACTATTGCATACGGACCTTTCCATGCAATAAGAAGTCTATTTTCCCTACTGGGGAGTAGGACGAATGCTTTGTCACCTGGACAAAGTTGTCGTAGACATCTATTCTTGTTAGCAAACTGCCTTGCCTTCTCTTTAGCAATTTCTGATGAAGCAGTTGCTAGCTTACATGCCTCAATGATCTTTTGTCTAAGAGCAATGACATACTCATATGAGGATTGAGTTTCATCGCTAATATCATCGGCAGTGATGAGATCGTGTAATAAAGACATAGGGCCGCGTGGACGCGCGCCAAAGACAAGTTCGAAGGGAGAAAATCCTGTGTGTTCATTAGGGACTTCTCTATAGGCAAAGAGAGCCGCGGGTAAAACCCTGTCCCAATCTTGAGGATGATCTTCAGTTATCTTACCAAGCAAAGTCTTGAGCGTTCTATTCAGACGCTCAACTAACCCATTAGACATAGGATGGTAGATACTACTGAGAGATCGTTCAATATGTAAGGTAGACATTACCTGTGACATAGTGTCAGATATGAGTTGAGTGCCATGGTCTGACAATATTTCTCTGGGGAACCCCAAGCGAGAAAATATCAACCAAAGAGCATCTGCGATATCTGTAGTAGATATGCTCTTAAGAGGAATAGCCTCTGGCCAACGTGTGCACATATCGACACATGTAAGGATAAACTGATGTCCTCTGGCCGACTTGACCTTAAAAGGGCCAATAATATCTATGGCCATTTTCTGAAACGGCCGAATAGGAATGTCAGCAGCCTGGATAGGCGCAGCATGTCGTGGTCCTCTAGATTTGACCTCCTGACATACCTTGCATGATCGGCAGTAAATACGAATGTCCTTATTGACAAAAGGCCAAAAGAAAGCCGCAAGGACTCTCGACTTCGTACGGGCAAAACCCATATGTCCAGCACATTGCGAGTCATGAGCATGTTGTAATATTTGGACTCTCATGCTCTTGGGAACAAGAATTTGCGAATGTGCCGACGTAGTCGAATCTTGTACCATACGTACAAGTACGCCGTTTCTCATTGCAATCCAAGATTTTCTATTTGTATCCTGATTCGGATCACCTTTCTTCGCAAGAACGAAGAATTTTTTTAAAGAAGGATCTTCTTCTTGCAATTTTATGAAAGAGTCACGAGTAATTACTAAGTGACTATCTTGGCTATCAACTTCATTATCACTATTCAGTGAAGTTTCGGGTGTTTGTAGAGCTTGTGCTCTTGTAACTACTGCATTTGTAGCTTGCATGTTATTATCTTCCCAAGCAGCAATCTGCTGTGGGGTACACTCCCTAACTCCGTGAATACGACCAATAATAAGGTCCGCAATAGGATTAGGTAAGAGACAAGCATGCACATCTCCAGTAAAGAAAGGAGTGGCAATGCGAATTACAGCAGTAGGATATTTTTCTAGAGTGCCGCCAAATGTGACACATTTAATAACCCTTCCTGTAGCACAAGATGGATCTACAAGCGATTGTCTAACACCAATAGTGGTGCATCCGGAATCGAAAAGTAGTGAGACCGGAGTATCATTAACAAGACCCTTATGTAGAATTAAAGAACCCTCCCGTCATGCGCAACAGCAGCAGGAAGAGCGGGAAGTGGGTGACCACAACTCAAAGTAGTTATGGTACCCGGTTCGAATAAAGTACTGCATTGGGGGCATTTGTTTGCTCTTTCAAAGTCAAAAGCAGAACTAGTGACAGCGTCAAAGTTTTTACTATCAACAACATGATTACAGGCTCCCTCAGTTTCCTGTTGTACAGCATTAGCCTGCTGATATCTCTTTTTTTTGTGTTGAGATCTACCCCGACTATTATTACCTCTGAAGTTATCAGAGTTATTATTATCTCTGCAGTTATTATTGTCTCTATTGTAATTGTTATACTGGTTCGAATTCCAGTTTCCACGATTACTATCATGTTCACATTGATGCGAACATCTATTTGTTTGGTTCTGAGGTCTTCGGCAGGAATAACCTCTATTACCATATCCTCTTTTGAAATGCTTATAATTATTAGGGTGATAGTAACGACCACTATCAGGTTGTCTCCAATTCTTCGAGAAGAAGAATCACCATGAAATTGGTTTCCATGATTTTGACAGAAATTACCGCTGCCCTTTCTATCAAAATTTTGTTGGGATCTACGAGCAAAGTTTTGACCATACGGAGCTGCCGAAGCAACTGGTAAACCTTCTTTCACCTTAGAGTTACCCATGGTTATGTGTGGGTGCGCAGTTACGTATTGGCAACAGAAATCTTCCATTTCTTTTATTGTTTTAGGTTTACGTTCATGAAGGAAAGCAAGGAAAGACTCATTGACAGACGACATGACTTTGTCTCTAAGTATTAAGTCCATAAGTCCTTCATAAGTTTTTTCCGTCTTAGATAGTTCAACCCATCGTGAGAAAGTAATGCGTATTCTTGCAATAAACTCGGAGAATTCAACTCCATTTTCAGGTAACATGTTTTTAAATTGTAGACGATAGCCGTCTTCGTTAAGCTGATATTTCTTTAACAAAGCGGCCCTGACAACCTCATAATTGCTCTTGTCGGTTCATCCACCATATTTAATATACTTAGAGCTTTACCTGTCAGTATCCCTGATAACTGATAAACATATTTTGCTTTGTCTATGTTATGAGCTGTACATGCTTGTTCAAATCTGTCCAGATAGAACATTATGTCATCACTGGAAGGACTAAATGTTGGTAACTTAATCTTAAAAGTATCATTATTAGCCTTCCCAGAAGATGAACCCTTGTTTGAATCATTACCATTACTCATGCTCGTCAATTTCAATTTCTCCAACTCTAAAGCTAAGAGTTTTTCTTCATGTTCCATTTTTGCTTTCCTCTCATCAGACTCTCTTTGTAACTTCCTTTCTTCAGCTTGAGCCTGCATTTGAAGTCTTTCATTTTCAGCTTCTTTTTCAAGTCTTTTATTTTCAGCTTCTTTTTCAAGTCTTTTATTTTCAGCCTCTTTTTCAAGTCTTTTATTCTCAGCCTCTTTTTCAAGTCTTTTATTCTCAGCCTCTTTTTGAAGTCTTTCAGCTTCTAGCTGTAGCTGGAGTTTTCTCTCCTCAGCTTCTGATTCCCTTTTTTGTTTTTCCATTTCCATTTGGAATCTCTTTTCATCCACCTGCATCTGCAGTTTCTTTTGTTCAGCTTCCATATGCAGTTTCTTTTGTTCAGCTTCCATTGCTTTATCATATCGAGCAGTTGCAAATTCTTCTAACTTATCACCAGTCTTCCCAAGCAATTTACCCTGCTCAATAAAGTGCTCAAATGTAGACATGTTGTCTAACATATGAGTCCAAAACCTGAAATAATTAACTAATTTATTTCAAACCTAAGTGTAACAAGTCTTAATTAAGCACTTGTATATTCACATCACATTATATTATCCCAGTCTCTGTGGGAAACAAGTCTCCAATCAAAGAACTTGTATATGAAATATCAGCACTCAAATCTTGATCATAAGTGCACTTCTCATTCAATAGTGCACGACACTATTCATCATTCATTTATCATCAGTATAGTAGTAACAGTGCATTAGCATAGCCCATTAACTAATTACTATAACTGTAAACAATGACTATGTAAACACATGCAGAATGTAAACATTGAAAATGTAAACAATACAAACAATGTAAACAATAACAATGTAAACAATAACAAAGATCAGCAACAATACAAAAACTTTCGCAGAAATCAACTAAAAATAAAGCAGAAATTAATGAAATATCACAAAAAATGTGACGATATCTGCGATAGAATTAAACAAAATACATGACACCACAGTGTATAAACAAAAATGTTGTATGAAACTAAATTATAGACAAGAGTAGGCTAACAAATACAAACAAATCACAACAAAACTAAAGAATGTGAAATAATAACGAAAACAATATTAAAACATGTCATCACAGCTAACATAAATAGCAACAGAAGTCGCTTAGCAAATTCCAGTATCGGAAATTTGCAAACCCTACAGAAAACGCTCACAATAGACGACCTCTATGACGTGGCATAATCTAACGGAGACACCACCCAACCGAGAACCCGCTGAAATATAAACATATAAATATACAAATAACATATAGACATATAATATATAGAATGAGATGATACACAGAAGACTCAGCAGAAGTATAAGGGCACAGTTTACATACAAACAGGCCACTTAACTTAAAGGCTTCCAATCGTAGAACAGCAGAAAAACGGATGTCAATCAACGTCCTAAAGAGCGAAGCTCCAACGATGATGGCACATCTGAACTGCTTCCACTGCTAACACGATGGTACAAGAGCTTCTGAAATACTGTGTGTTGAGTTGTTTCGGCACTTGACCTTCTAATCCAAAAGTAAGTTGATGGAAATCGGTACTTGGCCTTCTTCAGAAAACAACCCGTTTCAACCGGCACTTGACCTTCTCAAAAAACGACAGCACTGGAACCTTGACAGCAGCAACTTGCTTGACTTGCGTAAAAGATAACAGCAGTCCGAGTTATCCGGCAACATGTAACAACGCCGGGTACTGTCAAATTCTTGTTTCCGTCAAAAGTTGAAATTTTGACTTTTACCGGGCAACGCCGAGTACTTTGAAAATTTTGAAGATGTTGACTGTATTGAAGAATGTTAATTTCTTGAAGGATGCTGATGAATTCTTGTTGAAAATGAAGTGGGTAAGGGACCCCGTGTTTGCTAGTACCAGAATCAAACCAGCTTATGGCCACCAAATGATGCGTGATGCCATATGATGATGGATGGCATCCGCATGTCTGGTTTTTGTGTAGTGTGTAGATGTGTTCAGTCAAAACAATGTTCATGCAACAATAACAGGGCAATCCACATAGGACGTCAGTAAACTCACGACGTATAAAGTCAATGAGTCTTGAAACAGCCGTTGACGTTTTTCTTCATTATTTATTGTGGACGCCACAGTGACAAAATGGTTACGCAAATGTGTAGGCACATCAAACAGTCATTATCACAGCAACATTCAATACAGCAATAGACGGTAGACAGCATTACAATGATGAGTCAGATGCATGTTATATTTCATAGTGCTGTAAATGTAGTCAGGTGAACAACTCCATCCTTTTCTATAACAGCCAGGAGATAACCAGATGTATGAGATCAGTTCACTCTCCTTAGTTTGACTTCAGCAAGACAGACACGTCTGCCGAAGTATAAATAATGTCCTCAAGAATATCCTCTAGATAATAAAGGTTTTCTAAACCTAGTTCATTTAACAAAGTAGCAAGTAATGGTCCTTGGTACATGCATCAACCGATGCAGTACAATGCAGCGACATGTGAGCTGGGAAAGAACATCTCGTGACGACGACTTTCGGAGACAGGCTATGAATCGAAATCGCTCACGACCCAAAATCGATAGAGTTAATGAAAAAGTCAATTTACCTTGCTTTCATGAAATACACAGAAATATCACGCCTCCCGACATGTGGGAAAACACTAGAGGTATTATCTCGACTAAACGAAATATCCATAAGAGGACTACACATCCCTGACAGAACAAAAAAAAGCGGAGATCCCCTCTTCAACGAGGCATCTCTTTCGCCATTCCAAATCGCTCACTCCCACTAGTGGTGGGCGGAAACCGATCGACCAAACAACAAGACAAGTCATGCGCAGTCCAGCGCAAAAATGACCACAGCTCAAAAGTTAACTGCATTCGATACTAACGCGAGAAGACAAATGCTTACCGAGAAAAGTGACTATAGATTTCAAGCAGTTGTTGCCCTTGCGTTATAAAACAGATATTGAAATAAAACGATGTTGCGAGAATTTATCACGCAACAGACATGTCTGGTGATAAGGCAGGCCAATCAATCGTCACAATGTTCTGCTGCTTTAGATATTGCTGCGTAATGCATGCGGTGTGCGCACGTGCGTTATCCTGCTGGAGAAGCTGCAAGTCTGGATAATTTGTGAACGCAGGAGCAACCAATGCATCCAGAACCTCATCTCGATATGTCACAGCATTAACATTTCCACGGAAGACGTGAAGAGGCAAGCGATGGTGAAAACTGAATCCTCCCCAAATGTGAATACAGCCACCTCCAAATCGGTTGTGCTGGCGAACACAGCAATCTGCAAAGCGCTCTTCACACCGTCGCCAAATCCGCATACGTCCATCAGCAAAGGATTTGTTGAATCTGCTCTCGTCTGTGAATAGGACAGCATTGCACTGCAGTCTAGTCCATCTGACATGTTGCTCTGCCCATTGCAGGCGCTGCTGACGATGTCTGTGAATCAAGTGTGGCCCAACATAAGGTCGTCTTGCAGTAAGGCCTGTATCTCTGAGTCTTCGTATGACTGTCATTCGAGAGACTTGCCCACGTCTATCCACTATTGCTCTTGCTGTTTGACTTGCCGGGAGAGAACGATTCCTTAGGTGACTCAGCACAATATGACGATCTTGCGCAGGGGTAGTAACTCGTGGTTGGCCACTCCGAAGTCTATCCCGGGCACTGCCAATTGTTCCGTAACGTTCATTGAGACGTACAATAGTGCTGTGGTGGCAATTCATCCTTCTGGCAATGGCCCGCAAGCTCATTCCGGTCTCCATCATACCAATTGCTCGTTGGCGGTCGTTTTCAGATAATCATTTCAAGCACATGTACTGGTGTTTTGTCTCAACGGCCTTTTTATACCGAGTATACGGCCACAACGCGTACACATTTTCAGGGTCATAGCTGTTGGGAATCGTGTTGCACGTGTAACTTTCAATGTTTTCATGTAGTCTGTAAACAAACACGTGCGTTGAATCATGCACTTTCCATTCCAGCAGCCATTCGCTCTCTACCTCATGACAAACACGGGGGAAATCCATTCCCACACTTTTTTCCAGCTTCTCGGCATCAGTATATATAATAGTGTTGCGTTTTTAATGTGCTTCAGTATATATATATATATATATATATATATATATATATATATATATATATATATATATATATATATATATATCTATATATATATATATATATATATATATATATATATATATATATATTTATATATATATATATTTTTATATATATATATATATATATATATATATATATATATATATATATATATATATATATATATATATAGGCTTGTGTGATATCTGGGGGCTCGCCCAGATGAACTCGGGACCGATAGCATCTGAGAGAGGATTTCGCTTTATCTTCACGATGGTAGACCTATGTACGCGATGGCCGGAGGCGGTGCCGATGGGTTACATCCCCTCACATTCGGTGGCCGACGCTTTACAAATGTTGTAAAACAGATTCGGGTTTCCATAGTGTATTCTCTCGGATAGCGGAACTCAGTTTATTTCGAAAGAAATGTCCGAGGTTACGAGGCTGCTGGGGATCTCCCAGACGGTCAACTCTCCTTACCACCCCCAGGCAAATGGGGTCTGCGAGCGCCTAAACGGTGCAGTTAAGCCCATATTGGCGAAGGAGACTGCCGAATTCCATCAGGGATGGGGTAGATATCTTCAGGCAGTGTTATTCGCGTACGGGGAGGCCCTTCATGAGAGTACTGGGTTCTCACCTTTTGAATTGATGTACGGGGCAAACCCTAGGTTCTTAAGGACTAGTTCGTAGGGAAGAACGCCAGTGATGCGGCTGTCTCGTCATACGACTACGTTGTCGACTTTCGCGATCACATAATTAAGTCGTGTGCGTTAGCGCAGGAGCATCCGAAACAGGCGGTTATTTAGTACCACTGGAATGCGAACCACAAAACGAGTTTAATTACCCTTACGCCAGGTGAAGAAGTATGGTTGCTTCTGCCTACAAAAGAAGATAGCTTGAGTATTTCCTGGCAGGGCCCGTTCAAGGTTCTCAAGAAGCTAACAGACGTGGATTACCTGATATCGGTGAAAAATAAAGATAAAATGTTTTACATCAATATGCTGAAACCGTATGTCGAACGCCCTGGCGAGCTAACATCGATAGTCAATGTGTAGGCGAGAATCATTCGGAAGTTGCAGCGGCGGTAGTTGTCAACGACTTTGGGGATAGTGGTGAGGTTGTCGATCTTCAACTAGCTCTGGCTTTGTCAGAGTCCTGGGAGAATGTGGCGATCTGTGAAGATCTAACCCAGAGGCAGAAATCTCAGGTGCAGGGCATCCTGAGAGAGTTCAGTGATTTTCTCATGGACCTGCCAGGACGCACAAATGTAGTGAAATTGACAGAGATACAACGGTAAAATACCTCCAAAGATAACATTTAAGGATAAAAACATAATGCGTAGGCTGCGAATAGTACATGATCGCCTAGACCGCGGGTCATCATCCTCCATAAAAATTGACTTGCTAGACAGGAGGGGAACGGCGGATCAAAAAGGAAAAAAATATGACTGGAAAGATTGCGTGAGACTAGAAAGGCTAAGGAGACGCAATTGGGGGGGGGGGGGAACGGAGAAAAGTCACGTTTCCCAAGTTGACATAAAAAGTAAGCAACTCGACAGAAGGGACCTTAGATATAATACGCCACAGTCATTTATTGGACGCTTTTGCGATACCAAGCCCTTGATTTGAATTCAGCGGCTAAACGCAGATGTTCGAAATATTACAAAATTTAAAAAGTACTTTTTTCTTAATATTAATGTTAGGAATATAAAAATTAGCTGGCCGGATGGCCCATTCTGAGCAGTGAACTAATATGTTCTTAATTTTACAGACGGATAGATAATATTGAAGATAATGACAAAAGACAGTGTTGTTCACATCAACGACAGACTGTATTGAATCTAAAAGTGTCGCTAATTGCACAAAAAAACACGACCTCGAGAAAGCAGGTGTTCAAATCTACTTAGTATGGAAGAGAGGGACATTGGTGGTAGCTGTGTCTAAATATAACTTTTAACGACAAAATTTTGGAGGGGAGAGAAAGGTTGGTTCAAAAATCAAGTACATTTTTGTAGAAACACAAGTAGAGACGGACAGACCAACAGATAACCATCCATACTTGACTGAAGCATGACTGAAATGACTTTAGGGTAGGAAATTTGAATTTAAAATAAACCTAGGCAGTGATTGGCCACAGACAATCATATTATTAGCGCTCAGAGCGAAAGTGGGGCCATTCTTCAATAGTTGTTCAGTGATAGACACAGATTTTAAAGTGTGGTGATTTCCATATGAAAGAAAGTGAAATAAATTTAGGGACGCCATACTATAGCCAGCAGCTCAGCTGAGTTTTGCTAGCAATTCTGTGTTATTTATTCATAATCTGGTAAGATTGAAATTATTTCTTTGTATATTTTGAATATTGTTTCATGTTCGAGTGATTTGATACTGCCATATCGAAATCTAGCCTTACAAACAAGTAGGGATTTGCTCTAGACCCCCCGCCCTAGTCAGGGTCTAGGGACCAACAATGTACATAAACTCCAGCAAGGGTTAGGCAAGACAGATCAAGTGTTGAGAATAATGAAACATATTACCTATCCTCTTTTAGGGCAGAAAACTAATAAATATTTTTCAGAATCTATAGTCTGGGAGGATCTATCTGATGTAAAACCACCATGGTAAATGTGCTGTTTGGTCAGAGAGATCTGACCTGTCTGTATGATGTGGTTGTTGTGTCAGTGTTGTGTCCAGACGTGGGTAGAGAATAGATTTTGACACATGGCCCATACTTTGATTGCAGAGCTGTGAGTTTCTGTTGTCAACAAAGCAGTGTCTATTCAGTTGGTGACTTTACTCGAGTGTATCTGTGCAGTACTTGTGACAGAGACCACCATTATTGCCCGCCAGCCCGGAGAGGTGGGATCACCAGATTTCAGCACCAGAGCTACAACTACAAGATGAGTGAGCCTCTGGTCTGCTGGACATTCACCAACGCTTTGTAGTTACTAATACCCCCATAAAAATTCCCACCATTTTCTGGACACTGTGTAGTCAATATAGACAGGTGTGATGAGGCCACCCCAACAGCACAAACATTAACAATCCTCCCAAGTAGATGACTACTAGAACATTTTAATAAAACTAACTAGTATAGTACATATATATGTACACTATTGCATTTATGATATAATATTCCATGCATTTCTTTCATAATTTCTAAATCCTTTTAAGTTCTGGTCAACCTAAAAAATTGATACAGAACAAAATAAATGTAATATAATTTTATCAAAATTTTACACACGTGAGTTAGTTCAGTGTATTTTAACATTTATTAATATTATTAGTCTTGTTAAATATCTGTGGGTATATCTATAACCTATTACACCACACTACATATCATAACCCTAGACACTTTACGTAGCCACATTCATTAAAAAAAAAAATTAAGTGTGAGGTCGTAGTGGTAGCAAGAAAGGCCTTCTGACAATTCACAACTACATTTTATCTCAGGAGCCTTCACAGCTGGCCTCATACAATTACATTTAGTAATATCACCATCATACAATACCATCAAACACCACTACATATATTGGGGTCTTGTCCGGGGATAATTAGCCCAACAGTAATATTAGGATCTCCTGGTGGGAGAAATAAAAGTAGGGAAATAAATTGTGAAATTCCTTTTAAAATTAAAAGTGTCCCTGCAGATAAAAGTTGGTGAATCTTCACAGCCAGTGATAATTAATTAGTTAACTGGTTAGTTAGAATTAGTTAGACTATAGTCATATAGTAATTAGAAGTACTTAGTGTATTTACTGGTTAGAGATTTAGCTTGTATATTATTATATTGTCTAAAAAGTATGGCGGAGTTAGCAAAATTTAGATCAGCTGCTGTGCTCACCGCGAAGGAGATGGGAATGGATGGTCAAATTTTAATTCAATATGTAACGGCTGAATGTGATAAATATATTGAACGGGAAGAAAGGAGATTAGAAAAAGAGGCTGAAAGAAAATTAGAGGCTGAAAGGTTAGCTGAAGAAAAGAGGTTACAAATTGAGGCTGAGACAAAGAGGCTGCAGATTGAGGCAGAAGAAAAACGACAGCAAAGGGAGGCAGAAGATAAAAAGGCCGAAAGGGAGGCAGAAGATAAAAAGGCCGAAAGGGAGGCAGAAGATAAAAAGGCCGAAAGGGAAGCAGAAGATAGAAGGTTGCAAAGGGAGCACGAATTACGACTAAGGGAGCTGGAATTACAAGGCCAGGCTCCTGAAAATGGTGCCAGCCCTTTTGCCTCAGATGCTACGCCCAGTCTGGGAGCCTCAAACTCCGCTATGGGGTTTCATTTAGACCATTTTGTTGAAAAAGACGATGACATAGAGGGGTACCTAGGACGTTTTGAGTTATTAGCTACTACATATGGGTTAGAGAGAGAGAGGTGGAGCTTAAAGCTATCACAGGGATTGAGAGGTACTTCTTATGAAGTATTTGCCAAAATGAACAGGGAAGACCAAGACAATTATGACTTGTTAAAGCAGGCTTTGTTATTAAGGTACGAGAAGAATGGTGAATTTTATCGTAAGAAATTTAGAAATGCCAAACTGTTGTCTGGGGAGACATACCACCAATTCTCTGCTAGACTAGAAACCTATTGGAGAAATGGACGGCTCTGGGGAAGACCCAAGATCTTAAAGAAATGATCATGATTGAGCAATTGAGAGAGTCCATGGCTCCAGACATGAGAAAATTTCTCATGGAACAAGGTGCAGAGAAGTTGGGGGAAGTTTTAAATGTTGCTGAGAGGTATCAGGCAGCCCAGGCAGAGGTAAGTGGTGCTAAGAAGAAGCACATAGACAATTTTAAAGCTCCACAGCAATTTAATAAATTTGATAATAGAGAGCAGGGAAATAAAGGTAGGACAAACTTTGAGCGGCCAAGAAATGACTATCGCGACAGAAACTCACAGTTCAATGACCAAAAGTTCAATGAAAGAAAACCGTTGAACCAAGGGAAAAAGATGGTGTAAATGGTGCAAGAAGGATAACCATAACACCGAATTTTGTAGAAGGAAACCTTCAAACATTGCTGCAATGAAGTCGGGGACGCAAAGATTAAAGGTTAATCCTAAGGGACAACAGGAACCTTATCACCCCCCAGTTTGTGAGGATGTTATTTGTAATGGGGTCACCATAAGGAGCCTTTATGATACAGGTTTGGATTATGATTCAGTTGTGAAGTCTAGCCTAGTGGACCCAAGTCAGTATACCACAGAAACAGTGGAAATACAAGGGGCGACTAAGGACATACCACTCATGACACTTCCCATCGCAAGGATAACGGTGAAAACTCGCTATGTGGAAGGAGAAATCAGAGCAGCAGTGATAGATGAACCAATCTACCCTCTGATATTGGGGTGTAGATACGTCTTCTTGGGGAATCCCGAGAAACCTGTGATCATGGCGACAGTGCAGACCAGGTCACAGAAGAAGGAGGAAGAAGGTGAACCTATAAATGCTCATCCAGAGGAGATGAGGAAGGCGCAGGCTGAGGATAGGACACTCAAGCCCTGTTTTAAAAAATTGCCCAAATGCCACACACCTCCGAGCAAGGGGGAATATTTCATGAAGAACAAACTATTATACAGGAAGACAGGAACTAGGTCCACTGGTCACGGACAGTTAGTTCTTCCCAAGATATATAGGGCAAACTTAATAAGGAGCTTACATGTTGGAACAGATGGTGACCATGAGAAAGTCGGTACCATCTGCCAAAAGATTGCTCGAAAATACTATTGGCCCGACGTAAATGTCGATGTTGAAAACTTTGTAGAAGCATGTGGCGTATTTCATGAGGGAACACCCACAAAGGGAAAATATGTGCAGGACCTAGAAACGCCACGGGGCAACTTTAGGCCTGAAAGGAAAACTAATTATACTCGGGTAGACAAAGTGGAATGGGAGCCCCCTTTTCACACCCAGTCTTCACTTGAATGGATAAACATGGCCACTATGCGAAGAGTACAAAGAAGAAATTTTACCCAGGATAAGATGACAATCCCTCGGTCAGACTTATATAAACTGGAAGAACAGAAAAGAGAGCGAAGATCTCTCATAAGCAATCTTAAGTGGGGAGACAAACCCCAGAAAAAAATTGGTAGTGGTCGATTTGTGAGTGATGATTCTAGGAAGAAAAGTCCTCATTATAAAGCTTCTAAGGGACGGGACCAGACGGGTTCCATGAAAAATAAGTATGATAAATTAAAGATCCAGATGTAGCTTTATTAAGGACCTGGACAGATGAGAAGGCGGAAGAGACTGTTACCTCATCGTATCAATATGTGAACGAACTGACCACTCGTTTGAAAGCTGGATGGAAACTGGCAAATGATAATTTGAAACAAGCCAGGAAGAAACATGCAGCATATTTTAATAGGAAGGCAAAGGACAGGGAACTGGCAGTCGGAGAGAAGGTGCTGCTTCTACTACCCGGAAGCCAGAATAAATTACAAATTGGTTGGCAAGGTCCATATACGGTTCTAGAGAAGGTGTCTAGAACAAACTATAAATTGACAAAAAGGGGAAGGAAAAAGTTTATCATGTAAACCTGTTAAAGAAGTATCTGGACAGACCACTCCAGGAAAGCACCCCCTTATTGACCTTGGCTATTGCAACCCAGATGCAAAAAAGAACCACTCACCTCACATGAATACCCATTACATCCTTGTGAAACAGCAGCACAGGTAAAAGTCAGTAAGCACCTGACTAAAAACCAGAGGGAGAGAGTTCAAAAGGTTCTGGAGGAACATACAGATGTATTAACAGATAAACCAGGCCATACAAATTTGCTACAGTATGACATGAAACTGGTAGACTCAAACCCAATCTGTATGAGAGCCTATTCTATTCGTTCGCGAAGGAGAAGGCATTGAAGGAAGAAATAGATTATTTGTTGAAGGAGGGGATTATTTCGCACAGTGAATCATCTTTTAGTTCTAGTGTCGTTTTGTTGAGAAAACCGTCTGGGGAACACAGACTGTGCATAGATTACAGGAAACTGAATGCTGTCACAGAAGGACAAGTGGATCCACCAGACACAAAACAGTTATTTGCCAGACTGAACAAGGCAAAATACTTTTCAAAGGTGGATCTTAGTAAAGGCTATTACCAGATCCCAGTGAAGCCTGAAGTGAGACCTTATTTGGCTTTTAGCACTTCGGAGGGACATTATGAATTCAATATGCTACCATTCGGACTGAAAAATGCTCCGAGTGTGTTTTCAAGGATGATGCGAAAATTGTTGGATCCCCTGAATAACCCATGTATCACGAATTTCATGGATGATATTCTCGTCGCCACAGAGACATTTGAAGAACACATTGAAGCTCTGGAGATGTTGTTTGATAGACTTCGGGAGGCGAACTTAACTGCTAGGCCAACAAAATGTTGTATTGGATGCAAAGAGTTGGAATTCTTGGGACACACTGTATATCAGGGTAATATGACCCCTGATCCTAAGAACTTGGAAAAACTGCAGAGAGCACCTAGGCCACAAACAAAAAAGGACGTGCGATCATTCGTGTCGTTATGCGGATTTTATCAGAAATACATCAAAAATTTTAACGCTATATGTGCTCCTCTGACTGATCTGACTCGCAAGGGACTTCCAGATAAAATTATTTGGACTGCACAATGTGAACTGCGTTCCAAGAGTTAAAGGAAAAACTCACTAGCAAGCCTATTCTCAAACTGCCTGATTTGACACAGGACTTTGTCTTAAGAACCGATGCAAGTAATGTAGGACTCGGAGGGGCTTTGTTGCAAAGATCATCTTCACCTGATGGGGAACTTAAACCAGTCGCTTATGCAAGCCGCAAATTGAATAAGGCGGAACAAGGATACTCCACAAGCGAAAAAGAATGTTTAGCATTAATCTGGGCAATAAAGAAGTTTCAAATCTATCTGTATGGTAGGACTTTTGTGGTGGAGACGGACCATCAGCCTCTCGTGTTCTTGTCTCAGGCTAAGCATGAAAACGCAAGATTGCTGAGGTGGTCTTTATTGCTTCAACCTTATCAGTTTAGTATCCAATATATCCCAGGCAAATTGAATGTCGGCGCAGATTTCCTCAGTCGGCACCCCTGTGATCAAAATTAGAGTAGTGGCAGACGTGAGGAGTAATTTTACCTATGTGTATCGCTGGTTTTGGAACTTGCCATAGGCATGTTTTCAAGTGGGGAGATGTGTAGTGAAATTGACAGAGATACAACGGTAAAATACCTCCAAAGATAACATTTAAGGATAAAAACATAATGCGTAGGCTGCGAATAGTACATGATCGCCTAGACCGCGGGTCATCATCCTCCATAAAAATTGACTTGCTAGACAGGAGGGGAACGGCGGATCAAAAAGGAAAAAAATATGACTGGAAAGATTGCGTGAGACTAGAAAGGCTAAGGAGACGCAATTGGGGGGGGAAACGGAGAAAAGTCACGTTTCCCAAGTTGACATAAAAAGTAAGCACCTCGACAGAAGGGACCATAGATATGTTACGCCACAGTCATTTATTGGACGCTTTTGCGCGATACCAAGCCCTTGATTTGAATTCAGCGGCTAAAACGCAGATGTTTGAAATATTACAAAATTTAAAAAGTACTTTTTTCTTAATATTAATGTTAGGAATATAAAAATTAGCTGGCCGGATGGCCCATTCTGAGCAGTGAACTAATATGTTCTTAATTTTACAGACGGATAGATAATATTGAAGACAATGACAAAAGACAGTGTTGTTCACATCAACGACAGACTGTATTGAATCTAAAAGTGTCGCTAATTGCACAAAAAAACACGACCTCGAGACGCAGGTGTTCAAATCTACTTAGTATGGAAGAGAGGGACATTGGTGGTAGCTGTGTCTAAATATAACTTTAAACGACAAAATTTTGGAGGGAGAGAAAGGTTGGTTCAAAAATCAAGTACATTTTTGTAGAAACACAAGTAGAGACGGACAGACCAACAGATAACCATCCATACTTGACTGAAGCATGACTGAAATGACTTTAGGGTAGGAAATTTGAATTTAAAATAAACCTAGGCAGTGATTGGCCACAGACAATCATATTATTAGCGCTCAGAGCGAAAGTGGGGCCATTCTTCAATAGTTGTTCAGTGATAGACACAGATTTTAAAGTGTGGTGATTTCCATATGAAAGAAAGTGAAATAAATTTAGGGACGCCATACTATAGCCAGCAGCTCAGCTGAGTTTTGCTAGCAATTCTGTGTTATTTATTCATAATCTGGTAAGATTGAAATTATTTCTTTTTATATTTTGAATATTGTTTCATGTTCGAGTGATTTGATACTGCCATATCGAAATCTAGCCTTACAAACAAGTAGGGATTTGCTCTAGACCCCCCGCCCTAGTCAGGGTCTAGGGACCAACAATGTACATAAACTCCAGCAAGGGTTAGGCAAGACAGATCAAGTGTTGAGAATAATGAAACATATTACCTATCCTCTTTTAGGGCAGAAAACTAATAAATATTTTTCAGAATCTATAGTCTGGGAGGATCTATCTGATGTAAAACCACCATGGTAAATGTGCTGTTTGGTCAGAGAGATCTGACCTGTCTGTATGATGTGGTTGTTGTGTCAGTGTTGTGTCCAGACGTGGGTAGAGAATAGATTTTGACACATGGCCCATACTTTGATTGCAGAGCTGTGAGTTTCTGTTGTCAACAAAGCAGTGTCTATTCAGTTGGTGACTTTACTCGAGTGTATCTGTGCAGTACTTGTGACAGAGACCACCATTATTGCCCGCCAGCCCGGAGAGGTGGGATCACCAGATTTCAGCACCAGAGCTACAACTACAAGATGAGTGAGCCTCTGGTCTGCTGGACATTCACCAACGCTTTGTAGTTACTAATATCCCCATAAAAATTCCCACCATTTTCTGGACACTGTGTAGTCAATATAGACAGGTGTGATGAGGCCACCCCAACAGCACAAACATTAACTATCCTCCCAAGTAGATGACTACTAGAACATTTTAAAAAAACTAACTAGTATAGTACATATATATGTACACTATTGCATTTATGATATAATATTCCATGCATTTCTTTCATAATTTCTAAATCCTTTTAAGTTCTGGTCAACCTAAAAAATTGATACAGAACAAAATAAATGTAATATAATTCTATCACAAATTTTACACACGTGAGTTAGTTCAGTGTATTTTAACATTTATTAATATTATTAGTCTTGTTAAATATCTGTGGGTATATCTATAACCTATTACACCACACTACATATCATAACCCTAGACACTTTACGTAGCCACATTCATTAAAAAAAAGTAAGTGTGAGGTCGTAGTGGTAGCAAGAAAGGCCTTCTGACAATTCACAACTACATTTTATCTCAGGAGCCTTCACAGCTGGCCTCATACAATTACATTTAGTAATATCACCATCATACAATACCATCAAACACCACTACAACAAACTACATAATAGTGCACGATATAAAACTGATTGATGGTCAGACAGTTAGAGTGAAACCGTATCCTCTGCCTCTGCATTGGTCAGCTATTGAGAAAGAAATCGACGACAGGATGCACCTCAACATTATTTATCCCTCCGAATCGCCGTATTTTTTCCCTACGGTAGTGATTAAGAATAAAAATGAGTATCTGCGGGTGTGCATCGATTTTCGTAAGCTTAACAGCATCGCGGTAAACGACGCAGAACCTATGCCTAATCAGGAGGAGCTTCTGACCCAACTCTCACAAGCAAAATTGTTTAGTATGTTTGTCGAGGGGATATTGGCAAGTTCCCCTAGCTGAGGCAGCAAAACCGCTCACGGCGTTTGCAACTCCAAAAGGTTTGTTTCAGTTCAACTATATGTGCTTCGTGTTAGTTGTGGCACCCGCTACTTTTGTGAGAATGATGAGGAATCTGGTTGGCGACAGAACCGATGTTATCACTTACATCGACGACATATGTTTGTTTCATGATACATGCAGCAAACACATGGAGGGTTTATCCTCTTTGTTGACTTGTCTAAGGACACATGGTTGTACTGCTCGTTCGAGCAAGGTGGCAGTAGGCTGTACGGAGATCAGCTTCCTCGGGTATATTGTTGGCCATAAGTTACTGAAACCATAGGAAAACACTGTAACCAAAATCTTGGACTTGCAGCCGCCTAAAACAAAGAGACAAGTGAAAAGTTTATTAGGACTTATCAACTTTTACAATAAGTTCATACCTAGTTTCTCTTCCATTGCTAATGAACTCACCTCCCTTACAAGAAAATGGCAACCTAATAGGGTAATATGGACGCCAGAATGTCAAATCTCCCTCGATAAGATTAAAAAGATATTGTCAAGAGAACCTGTATTGTTGTTGTCTGACCTGCGTGAACCATTTGTTTTACACACCGATACTTCTTCGGTAGGCATTGAAGCTTGTTTATTACAGGACTATGAAAGTACGCTTCATCCGGTGCTGTACTTTAGACGGAAGTTGTTGCCAGCGGAGACACGCTACTCCACTATCCAAAGGGAGTGCCTAGCAATTGCATGGCAAAATATCTGTTGGGAGCTCATTTCTTCCTCCAAGCAGACCATAAACCTCTGCTATGTTTGCAGATTACGAAGTACAACAGTGCCAAATTGACATGGTGGGCACTATTGCTTCAGCAATTTCACTTTACCATTCTTCCAATCGAAGGAGTAAACAATGTAGTAGCGGACGCGCTGTCCCGCTTGTCATTTTGGTGAAAGGACAGATCAGTTCCATGATGAGTTATTGTGGCTATGACATTAGGTTCAACAAGTAATCGTAAAACATGTAAAGTGGACTTATTATTCATATTTGAATGTTTCACTTACTTATAACTGTGTTGGTCATGGTCTTCATGTGCCATTAAGTCAACGTTTTATACTCTAATTCATGATTAATGACTAGTACTAATGTAACTTCTTTTTTTTAACATGGATGTTTAAGTAACCGCCCCACGAGGCGTAAGAGTAGTGGTCTCCAGGTAAGGTTGCCGTTGTCATCTGTTTTTTTTTTTTTTTTAACGGCTGCCAGAACCAAGAGGGGGATAAGGGGGGGGGGGGGGGGGGGGGGGAGTTTGTTTGTCCCAGTCGGGCACCGACAGGTCACTTGAGGGTATGCTCATATGTGGCATATGGGCCTTCACCTTCCAAGGAGGGTCAGGGGTCTAGCACCCTCCAGGTGGGAAAAAACTCCGTTTTCTTTCTTAAGAGGGGGTGGGGCGGGTGAATGTCACGTCGTATTTCTAGATTGTTGGACGGTCGAAAACCGTCCTGATAATCATGTGATCAGCGAAAGTAACGGAATGCGCAAGTCTGGCGCGAGTATTGTCAGTGGAGATTGGACTGCGATCCATGGCGGACGCAGTTTCTGGTATGCCTGCTTCGACTGTCTGTGATATCTAGGAGAGTGACGCGGTGACCGCCAGCTGAGTCCTATTTCTAGTGTTAGCTATTTCTGCTATTGAGGATTCCAGAGAAGTGGTTATTTACTTAGCGATGAGTATGGTACATGCTAAGTTTCTGTCGTGAATCTTCATAGTCAGTGTTACTATGTAGACTTTTTCCCGCGTGATGGCACGGTGTCCATTTTAGGATTGTGGTAGCCAGATTACCTGTTCTGTAGATTGATATTAGTACATGCATTCCCTGTTGTGGCACGTATATAGTAGTAATGTTTTATTTTCATCAGGCCATGCGTGGCCATGTGTTTAATTGAATAAACGGGATATAAGCTGTTCATGAGCGTTAGTTATATGTCACCCACTGTTGTTGTGTCATGCCTCTGGCAATACTATGTGTAGTTGTGATATAAGTTATTTAGGACACGAGTGGTATAGACTTAGTAGTGAAGGGGAACGTAGTTAGCACCTTATCCTTCCCTCCACCTTAGCTAGTATATACAGGCTTGTGTGATAATATATATATATATATATATATATATATATATATATATATATATATATATATATATATATATATATATATATATATATATATATATATATATATATATATATAGATAATTAGAAATTGATTGAAACCAGTTACATGTTATGACAATTATATGATATTTCAGCTGCGATTATAATAATAATAAAATTCGTCAACGAGGGAGTTGTATACTATGGCGAATAAAAGTAGACTGTCCATGAGGAATGATGTTCATACATCATTTATGTTCATACATCATTTATGACAGAAGCAATCTTACTCGTATTTTTGTGTGACGCCACACATGTTTACCCCCGCCCCAACCCTTCCCCCAAAATCACACTTCGTCACAACTTTTTGATTCCCCTCCCCCCTAGCTGCATGACGGCATATGCGGACGACCCCATATCTACGACTGTCAAGAAGCGCTGACTGAGAGCGATCAGGGCTCCTGGAAAACATGGGTGGTTGGGCCACAGGTCAATAAGGGTCATGGGCCACTATACAATTATTCAGTTGATTAAGCTAGATGTAGGCTAGGGAAAACAGGGGTCATTAGCGCGATTCGCAAGAGCTTAAAACATACCTTTATGTGTGTAATATTTATTTATTTACTGTTTACAGGCCTTTGTTTTCCCCTCTTTATTTGTGTAAATGTTTATATAATACCAAACCTATCCTCTGTCTGTCCTGTACTGTTCAGGTTCTTCTATCATTTACTAGACACCATATTAAGGTCTTTGTCCTGTGTAATCTGACATATAATGTACAATAAGGGGGGACAACAGAAGTGATTCCGTCATTAATTAGGCTTAACGTCCTGTGCGAATCGCGCTAATGACCCTTGTCTCTGTTTCGTTCTGCCTAGCTGGCAGGGAGAATAGTGTGATTCGCTTCTGTTGTTAGGCGGGAGTGCCGTTTGGAAGGTCCTGGGTTCGATTCTACGGTCAGCCACTCACTTCTGTTGTTTTCCTATTTTCTAGTTTTCTGCTTCTTTACTTCTCATGGGAGCGTAGTGGCTCAGAGGTATGGCGTCCGCCTCGTATTTAAGAGGTAGCGGGTTCAAATCCCAATTGAGAGATTATAATTTATTGAAATATTTTTCTCAGAACCAGTGGTCCTAATTACGTCATACTCCCACCTGGTCTCAATGGTAGTGAGATCGGATGCCTAGCCTTCTCGGACAAGGGCGAAACAAATGGGAGGTCCCGTGTGCAAGTTGCGCACGTTATAAATCACACGGCAGTTGGAAATTGTACAGATTAGGTTTATGAGGCCGCTGCCCTGGCAAAATTTAAAAATTAGGACACCTACCCACCACAAAAAAATATTTATAGAATGTGTGATTTCTAAACATTATATACACACATTGGGATTCTCGCCGGTGCTACGGAGTTCGTGCACTGCGCTGAGATCCTCCTTGTGTGATCTAAGGGAGGAGATCGGATCACTGATGGAGTTGTCCGTGTGCAATGAAGATAGTCGTTAAAACCAAACCAAACCATACTTCTCATGAGCGCTTAAAATAGACCTTTATGTCTATAATATTTATTAAATTACTGTTTACAGGCCTCGGGTTTCCCCTCTTTTATTGGGCCAAGCAGACCATTTCTGCAATGTGCCGAAGTTGTTGACTGGACGAGTAGGTGTTGATTGTTATAGGCAACACATAGAAGGGATGTTTTCAGTGATGTGGTTGTTCCTAGGATTAGCAATTCTTGAGAAATTGGTTTCTCTCTTACGTCTCCTCATTATTTCTTATTTTTTGTTTTTAATCTACTATCGACTTCCGCTTTCCGGTTTAGTGGCAGCCATCTTTGCTTCACCATGTGACTGGACATAAGGGAGTTTTTTTTCTCTTATAGTTTCATGTTCTCTACTTAATTCTCATTTTCTTTCCCTCCTGTCTCTTGTTTGTCTGTCCCTGACGAAGGCCTTGTGGCGGCAACGTAGGGTTTTTTTTTTTGGTCCTTTCTCCTTGTAAGATGTATTACTATTTGTGTGTGTTTTTTTCTTCTTTTTTTTTTCTTTCCATTCAACTGTTTAGTCTCGTCAGCCAGGTTATTACTGGAAGTGAAATATGGACAAACATTAACATAACATGTTCTAGTTTCCTTTAATACTTGTGAACAATCAACAAAAATCTCTCCTAGACATCGTTCATACGTTTATCATTAAGCCTACTGTTTATGATTCCATCTTGTGACACGCGGCTTGGTCGAGCGATTTCGACGCGGACAGCGCGCATTGTGACCCATCAAAAACAAGTGAGTGTTTACCTTGACATTGTATGAAGTAACCAGGTATAGACAGACATACGTATACAAATGTCTGTACATCATAGGGGTTCCCCATACCAGAAAAGATATAGCTTTCTATCATCATTAGATCGATGGTTATTTAATCCTAAAGACCAAGCATTAATTAGATGACACGTTTGTGGTATTCTAGTATTATATAAAGTAATAGAAAATGATATATACATTCTGAGAGCAAAGATCACTTAACACACGTAGTAATGTGCTCCTTTATTACGCTGAACGATTACAACGGTTATATATATATATATACCTGAAGAGGTTCACCAATGTTTGGCGGAGGGCACAGGAAAAACATGTTTAAACAATGGACCTGTAAGGTCCCAGTTACTCATGTTATTAATAAATTACACCAAGCACTAAAATAAAATGGTTTTTCTCTTACAAACTGATTTATCCAGAACAAAAATAAAATGGTTTTTCTCCTGCAAACTGATTTATCCAGAACAAAAATAAAATGGTGTTTCTCCTACAAACTGATTTATCCAGAACAAAAATAAAATGGTGTTTCTCCTACAAACTGATTTATCCAGAACAAAAATAAAATGGTGTTTCTCCTACAAACTGATTTATCCAGAACAAAAATAAAATGGTTTTTCTCCTACAAACTGATTTATCCAGAACAAAAATAAAATTAAAAAACTTAAGGCACACAAAGAAACATAGAGTTAAATGACAGTTATAATAATAAAAATTAATTTATGTATAAAACAACTAACCGTTACTTACACGTTAACATTAGTGCACTTGTTATTATCTCAAATATAAAACAAGAGTGCTCACCCTTGCAGAAATGTTCCTCAGCTTCTAATTTTGCGACTGGCACTGGACAAAAGTTAGGTCGATTATACTTTACCGTTTAGAGGATCTCAGACGCCACTAACACAACTAGTAACTAACAACTCTAGGCTTTCAGTCCATACAGGTTGACAGTTCCATAGACCTACAACATCTACCCACGGTGTTGGTCCCATTTTTTGTGTGTGTAAATAACGCTCTTTCATATACAAAGTTGAGGCGACGAGACAAAAGAACTTATCAAACAAGAGAACACAATTAACAGTCGTTCTATGACACTCCCTGCCGCTGGACCCTCGGGCTCTTCTTAATTGTCCAACCGTTCAGTCTTCCTCTTTCTATCGGTGGTCCACCCAGTTTAACTAGTAAATCCTTGCTGGATTTACACCAACAATACAGCAGAAGTGGACCTGCCCTCCCCTCTTTTAGAGTATAAAGGAGATTAAGGGACCGAAACACTAGATCGACGAAGGTCACTTCTGATGATCAGATTACCTGCTGTTGTATCACTCTGTACAGAGTTTCCTTTCATCATCATCCTTTGTACCGTTAATATGTAAAACTGATTCAATACCGTTTTATATGTTAATATATATTTATCATCAGTATTATGTCTTTTTCCTAATTCAAATGGTGTCTGATTTTTGCGAGACAGGCCATGTTCAAACTAGACACAAGATCTGTTGGTAATATCAGGACGCATGTCGTAAAATAAATAAATTGACTGGGTGTAACGTACGCTAAACCAATAAGACAAACAATCGTGAATGGACCAAGAGCACGTACTATAACCGAATGACACACATATCTCACTTTCATCGTTGACGTGTATCCTAAGCCAGGAAAAAGGCGACAGTTCTTGAAGAGAGATCTCAACTGATGTCGCATTTATGTCTGGGTTGCATGTCGTCTCTTTGCTGTCACGTAAGTAGGGTGCAGTTGAGGATGAACTTAGCATGCTAACCAAGTTCACTGGAATGAATTCAATTGTATCAATATTAGTACTTCTTTCCTTTTGAAGCAGGATAGTGAGTGGGAAAAGGGGGTGCGGTGAGGTGGTTACATGAGAGATAGAGTTGACGAAGAATGTGACAAAAGGTCGTCCACATTATGACGTCACGCAAATATTTCGTTTAATCTCCCCTTCCCCTTGTCACATTTCGTCACAAAAACCGAGACCCTCTTCCCATGTGACGTCACAAATCCCTTAAACAACCTCTTCAATTTATTCAATACTGTCAAGAAAGAACATGATCGAATGTAAATTAGTTTACTAATGCATAAAACATATAATCGTTTAGGTAAAATAGTGTTTAATTAATCCGACTACCATAAAGACTGCTTTGATAGTTAAATGTACCTAAATGTATTTAAAATATTGCTCATTTTGATTTAATTTAATTTCAAACAATAAAACGTAAATTACATATAAAGTAAATACATCTATAACTACTCTTCTTATTTTTTTATATTTTCTAAATTAATTGTAAAGTTTAGAGCACACCCCCATAAATTCAAGGGTTTCAAAATGGAAGTTGTTATCAATTAATTATTTATTTTCGTTATCATTATCCCAGGCAGAGTAAGACACACCTCGACTAAATGAACTAGAAATACAATTGTTTCCGCAGATGAACATAGTTTATTGGAAAGGTGTGTATTCAATTATATGTAACAAGACATATATGATTACATTTGAAAACCAATTAAAGGTTATAACTACTTTCCGATGTTTCAACTGAGGTTATAATATTAACAAAAGTAGTCCACAAGTGGGGAGGGATCCCGTTACACGCCCTATTGAGGCATATTGAGAATATGGTGTTAGGCCCATATTTTCTCGACCGTCGGCACACTAGAGGTGATGTGGTCAGCATCACGCCGGCCGCCTTAACCTTCCCAGAGTTGCTCTGGTACCCATTTGGGGCTGGGTCGACCCCAGGAGCCGTTTGCGGCCTAAACAAATCCCACCTCATCTGGGGATCGAACCATAGTCCACTGAGCTAGGAAGCCAGTGCACTAACTCTTATGCTACCGCGGCTCCAGTCCACAAGGGAGTTGTTAATTATTGCGGACAAAAACAGGCTATAAATTAATCTGACGACTACAATGAGCAAGTAAAAATAGAATGGACGCTGCTTTGAAAGAGGTTAAGCGCAGAGGAATATGATTACTCTTATTAGACGGAGGTTGTCGCCTTTATTTGTAATTATTATCTGACAAAGAAAGCTCATTAACGGAAAATGTGATAGATGCCTGCCAAGGAAAACGATGTTGGACATTTAAAGTCGTGGCATGGAAATAACCTCAGCATAACCATTTATCATAACCATTTATCATAACCATTTATCATCAGCTGGCATCTCCGCAATGAAGGTTGGCAGCAATGGATCTCCGACATCTTCTGTCACTTATCTTGATGGTGCACTCTGATAGACTCTTTACCGCCCATCTCTTCAAGATGTTTTCCTTGTACGTTTGCCGTCAACTCTGCCTTCTATTATGGTCTTCGGCAAGGTTTTATGTCTTTTTATATGCCCAACATATTTAGCTGCCTGTCGTGATTTGACAGTAAATTTGAATTGTCCAATCCGTCTCATATCCTTTCTTTTTAAAATTTTAATAGCCAGTCGCTTAACAATTTAAATGTTTCTTTTCTTGCCGACTATGCGATCTTTCAGTCGTTTCAATTCTTTAATCGCGGCAGTCGGCCTTGTTCTTGTGTCAGCAGACCACCAACTGATGGCGTGTCTATCTCTTGATTTCGCGTCTGCCCCCATTATAAATTTCCTAGAGCCAGATTGTTTTGTTAGTGGTTACAATGGCTTAAATGTAAGCATAAACTGACATTACTTTGGGTAATTAGATTTGGGTAAATTATTTATATAATCCTAATGGTGACGTGTGTTTGCTATAACGATTGAATTTGTGGGAGGAAGTCATTTTTTTTTTTGGGGGGGGGGTGGGGGGGGGGGGGGGCTATTACTCAGGTGGGGGGATGGGACCATGGAATGTCTATTTTGTACTTAGATATAACTTACAAGGCTGTTTCAGAGTGAACCACCCGCCAGTAAAAGAGTTCTACACCCTGTATAGTTACGATGTAGCCAACAGGCATAACCATTACAAATGTATGTATGCTATTTTGGAGTTGATTATTTTTCCTTTTGTGTATTGTCTCCACGGGGCGTATACAAATTAATGGTGCAATGTATTAAATGCTAATATTTGTATATATGACATAACATGAGTAGTTCATCCTCACAACGGGAATTACAGTCCTAACAACGGGAATTACAGTCCTCACAACGGGAATTACAGTCCTCACAACGGGAATTACAGTCCTCACAACGGGAATATAGTCCTCACAACGGGAATTACAGTGGTGGAAGAGGACATCAAGTCGATTTTGATGACAGAGTAAAGACTTGAGCGTGCATGTGTGTACAAATAAAATTATTATATGTGGGATGCATGTTGAAAATTGATATTCTGGAATTAACAGGAGAACAACACATATGGAAGAGACAGCATAAAAACTTGCCTAGCAAAAGCAAAACAAATAATGTGGTGGTGCCTAACAACTTAAATATAACATTAAGTTATGATTGGTATTATGCTTGAGGTAATGCGTTTATGTTTTGTCTTAGTTCCAGGGTTACTCCCAGAGCAGCTGACTACAAGCAACCAACAGCGGGTATATGCAATTCTGCCTCCTGTCTAACGGTTTCAGAACGTAGATAGCTCGACGAGTGTCAAATTACCTGTCACCTGTAACCCGCTTTGCACAGCCCACTAAACGAGTGGCACTCACGTGAATATCGTTCTTTGCAGTTTAGAACCAGTGACCGCAGACTGACATCAAGTATTGTGCTGTAGTGGTTTACTATTCGCATATTTAGCATATTTTAGAGCTTAGTGGCATCCAGTATAACGTTCAACGCAGCGTAGCCAGAGTAATTACAATTGTAGTACCGTGTTCTTTAACGGAGTTCTGGGCCCTCAATAGAAGGGCTCAACCAGAACCACCGGATTACGCATCTAGTTCCAGAAACAGGATCAGTCGGTTTTTTTTTTTTTTTTTTTTTAATTCACGGCGCCAGGATAGTCTTCTGGTCGGTACGACACCTGCCTTTATTAGTTGCCAGAGGAAGGACAGAGTAATTTGACAGTCTCTATCTAGGTTTAGGCTATATCAGTTTTGTTGTGAAAACGGCGCAAGGATAAGCGACTCCAGTGGATTTATAACTTTCCCCTTCAGCTTAGGGGCAGAAATAAAAAGACACTGACTCGGTTTTCCACAAACAGCTGAAGGATTGTTTTCTCTATGTATATTTTACTGTCGTTGTCCTACAGGCTGGTTTTGTTTCTTTGATATATGAATTGATATAACTGTTAAATTTGTCATTTGATCAATTGTTATTTGCAGAGATTTTAATCTTTTTTCCTTCTTTACAACCTAAAAGAATATTAATAAATCTTAACCTTTTTGTTAATGAGCTGTTCAATACCTTCATTAATATCTATTATTAAGTGACTTAGTAAGCTCTTACTATTTCTCTGTCTATCAGTGAGAAAGAAGAGAGCGGGTGATATTTAAGAATACATTAGTGAATTGTGGGGCTTGGAAAGAGTGATAGCTTTAATAATTCTTCTACCAGGCTGTGTTAAGATTCTCCCTAATTTTGCACATTATCTGTGTTTTCTCCATACAACTTACGTTTTACTAAAAGTTATATAATTCAACAAACTATTTATCACCCAACTCACGCCACTGCCTACATTTGATCTCCTCCATTATTCTATTTTCATACCCTAGGTTTTCTATGATGACCTCTTTTTTTGTTTTCTTATCTTTGCATAAGATGCGTCCTATTCTTGAGTAAATATATATATATAAATCCACTTCTTGAGAACCTCAATTCTTTCTTCCAATTGCTTGTGCATTGTCCATAATCATTCGTCTTCTTCGATCCTTAGCCACAGACCGTCAAAGCAGTCAGTGGCCATCACGCCTAGTGGCGTCTTGTAGTGCAACAACAAATTGATTCCACTTTGCACGGTCGGCGGCGATCCTTCGTACAGTGCCCCAACTCTGGTTCATTCTTTGCATCTCAACCTCCACAGTCCTCCGCCAGGTTGTTTTTGGTCGGCCTCTCTTTCGTTTTCCTTCAGATGTCCAAAGCATAGCTGTTCTTGTGATGGCATCGGGGTCTCTTCTGAGGACATGGCCAACCCAGCTCCAGCGTCTGCCAGCTATGATGGTGTGCATATCCTCTTGGTTGCTCCGAGTAAGCAGATCTTGGTTGGTGATGGTATTGGGCCAAAAGATTCGGTGAATTTTTCTTAGGCATGTTGTGTGAAAAGAGGACAATTTCGACATTTCCTTCTCTGTAACTCTCCAGCATTCCGCACCATAGAGAAGCACAGAAAGCACACAGCTCTGATATAATCTTAATTTTGTGCTTGTGCTGTATTGAGAGGACTTCCAGATGTTGTTTAGGCTAAAAAAGGCTGTTCTTGCATTATTAATTCTGATGTTGATGTCTTTGCTTGCCCTGCCGTCTGGTGTTAATATGCATCCTAGGTATGTGAAGGTGTCTGTCTGTACCAGTTGCTGATTCCTTACTGATATGGGCTCAGGGTTGCTCACATTGAGCGTCATGACCTCTGACTTCTTTAAATTGATGTTCAAGCCCACCTGCTGGCTAAACTTATTAAGTCTATCCGTTTTTTCCTGGATGTGTTGATGTGAATGTGCTAGTAGTGCAATGTCATCTGCATATTCCAGATCTTCCAATGTAGAAAATGTAGTCCATCTTATTCCTCTTGGGCTGCCCTCTGTTGTCTGGCGCATCACCCAATCTATAACGGAAAAGCTCCTGGCCATGATAAGTCCATAATCATGGCAGTATCAAAATGATGTAATTTTAGACTGCAAGGTAAACAAAAATAATCTACGTCTATACACATTATGCTAAATGACAAGCATTAAATGAAAAGAATACGTTAAACTATCGTACATGTCACTCCTAGGGGTGTCTAAAGAAACAGGCAGAGCGGGACAACTGATCCCTGTGGTAAGTTGTAACAGTCCACTGATACATAGTTCAGCATTAAGTTGGCAATAGCTTTATGCAAAGTGCATTGCTACAAATAATACCACTGCATTGGGATCAGCACAATCTATGCACCGTAAAAAAAGGAGATTAAAAATAAAACGTGATGATAAGTGATCTCCAAAATCAAGAAATGAATTAAAAAGCCTAAGTAATCTTTTCACAGTATTGTATGTCTACCTGCCCGTCTGTCTGTCCGTCCGTTCCTCTGTTTATTTGTCTGATTTAGTCACTATCAGAGAAAGAGACGATTAATTGTTACAAACAGCTTATTAAGGTCGGTTTTGAGTTGTGATGTGCCCTGCTCACATTCATTTGTATTTGTATACAGAGAACTTCCATCTTAGAAGAAATATAAAATTTTCTGCTAACATGTAAACACCATGTCATTGCTTTGATACTTACAATATTGACAACCAGGGCCAAAGTAACTAAACTCGCAAGGCCCATTATTAGGACAATCTCCATTGCTTTCACAATCTGTCGTATTATGACAGTGACACTGGTACATGCAGTCCTCCCCAAACCATCCACGACTACAACCTGTGGTAGCTGTCACAATGTAACGCAATCAAATAATACAGTATGCTTCTTTTAAAATTTACTGGGACATCATACAGGACAATAATGCATTAATAATTACTTGGGAGTACGTATGTGTTTATTGAACCAGTTACTAAGTCAGTCACTTGTATATTAAGTATATTCAGTTCAAGCTAATTTTAAGTATTCTAGGATTGTAGCCACTGTACATAATAATTCTCACTGGGCAGTTGCTTGTGGAAATATTATCTCTATCATCTTTTCTTCTTCTTCTGCGTTCGTCCTGAAAAGGACGTTGGATGCGTTGTGTCGCCGTTTGCAGCAAAGCTGCGATATCTGCGCCTTTCGGCCATACACATCCGACTTCGGCACGGCATTTTTTAGGACCGGGTTTGCCTTCCCACTTCGATCCCTACTCACTCAGCCAGACTGCAGTGATGTAGCCTGTTTCCAGGACCACCATTTGGAGGTGGAGTAGAGTCTTGGTCAGCTCTGGTTCGCTGACCCTGACGCAAGCAGTCTAGCTATGGGTCGCTGACTGCATTCCTCACTTTTGACGCGTCTTAGGTCCCACCTCCATGATCTGACCGTACATAATAATTATCTATGGATCTACACCGTTAAAAGTATAATCTCCGTGTATCTTCTCCAAGAAATCTTCTTCTTCTTCTTCGTTCGCCTTCTGCACAGCATTTTTTAGGACCGGGTTTGCCTTCCCATTTCGATCCACACTCGCTCAGCCAGCCTGCACAGCTGCAGACTGTTTCCAGGACCACCACGTGGAGGTGCAGTGCGGTCTTGACCAGCTCTGGTTCGCTGGTCCTGACGCAGGCAGTCAAGCTATGAGTCGCTGACTGCGGTCTCTATTGCTGCGTATTGGTCAAAGTTGCCGATGTCCGATGGGTAATGCGGAAGTCCTAGAGGTAAAATGACAGAACTGACAAGCTCATTATGCAATGATGAAATGTGTAGCCTCCAATCATAAAGCAGCATTTGACAAAGACAGCGATACTAAGCATGGTATATAACTCTGCCTCAGACACCGTTCAAATCACTTTCCGCATGCAAATTGAAGCACATACAGCTGCCGAGACGACGATCTGCCAGGAACGTGTGAAAAGCTACAAGCCATGCAGTCCTCGAATTAAAGTTCTGTCTGGATGGGTGTGTCTTTAAAAGTTAGATTGTGGTTTTAAAAAAAAAGACTTCCTGCAGTGTTTTCATGTTATTGTTAAGAGTTTCCAAGTGTTTATATTGTTTAAATACCTATTTTTACTACTTTTAAAGTTTGTGTGGATCAATATTTGTTTCCTGAATATAAAATGTATTTTTCACTTTACTTTTTATTGATTACTAGCTATGACCGCGACCGACGCTCTTGTTACAATTTCATAAGTTGTGCATACGCTGTTGTACAGAACGTCTAAACATAATGTTCACCAATTCAATCTATGAAGTCACTAGTTGTGAACTTATCATACAAAACTTAAAAGTGTCGGCATAAAGCAATCCATGTTTTTGACGATCGATAAAAGGTAGAGATAAAGGTAATCCAATATCACACACAGCCGTAAGGGAGTGAACAAATAAGTAAATAAATAAAGGTAATTAACAGGCACTAGTTGGACATAAAGGATCACACCAGACAACAGAAGAAAAAATATCAGTGATAGGATCCCGTTACGCGCTCATTGAGGCATATTGGGAATATGGTGTTAGGCCTGTATTTTCTTGATCATTGGCACACTAGGGGTGATGTGGTTAGCATCACGCCGATCGCCTTAGCCTTCCTAGTTACTCTGGCACCCAATTCAAGAGGCTGGGTCTACCCCGGAGCCGTTTGCGGTATAAAAAATCCCACCTCAACTGGGAATCGAACCATGGACCACCAAACTAGGAAGCCTGTGCACTAACCACTGCACTAACGCGGCTCCCTAAACTGATAGGGTTACCGGAAGTCACACCTAAGACCAACCAAAAGGCGCCATCACCTTGCTGAGAAAGTTAATCGTCAAAGGACGCTCAGCCCATTTTGCATCCTAATAAAAGTGCATAATATTGGGTGAGTGTTACAAACTACACCATACACACACCAGCTTTTTTATGAGGTGCGATGGCCAGTTCCTTTCTTTGTTGCCCTTTTCTTCCCTAACTCAAGAGCAGAGTCATGTACCCATTTACAAGTGTGTAGATTGGAACGTAACGCTGCCTGGTTTTGATCTCCAAACCCGGTAACCGTCCAGAGAAAGGAAAGCGCTCTAACCACTTAGTAAAGCCAACGCGGTGGAGCTTGCAGTCACAACTGAATGAACTACTATAGTGCGTTTCAAAAAGATCGGTCGACGATTGACTTCAAATATCTCCATATTCCTTGCACTGATAAACATGATTTTTTGCATGTGGTCTTATATTTTCAATGTCCCAAAGTTTTTATAAAATTCAATGTTGCAGGTAGTGTTCTTTTCTTGCAACGGCTAATTCCTTTGATCTTTTTTAACGAAGTAATTATTTTGTCCTGGTAGAAAATAATTTACCGTCAATGAAGGAAGTTGCATATTTTCGACATAGGCGTCTTTGCAATTTGAATGTTAGAGGTGTTTGGTAACTGATTACTACGTGAGGTCCTTTTTTATTTCTTCGAAATATTTGAGAGAATAATAACCCCTATTAGTTGTACATGTTACTTTTTATACTAAAACATGAATGGATGCATGAAGAGGTGAAAGTACTGTGTATGTTAAAAATAGTAGTGAAATCGTGGAGATAAAAAGGAAATGAATTGGTTTACATTTACTAAGGTGACCAGACGTCCCGGTTTTTCCGGGACAGTCCCGGTTTTCGACCATTTTTGATAATGTGTCCCGACTTTTTTTCGATGCAATCCGGGACGCTAATTTGTCCCGGTTTTGCACGAATTTGCCAATTTGACATAAATCTCACAGATTAAAAAAAAAAAAAAAAAACCGTCGTTACAGCTGCATCAAGCTCGTCGTTAACCACTTTCTTCAGAGCTGATAAAATTGGTGACCAAGAAGAGCAATTAGCTGCTATAGAAGGCGCCTTGGCATACCATACAGTGCTACACAATCATACTTTCAGGTCTATGGAATGCCCATCAAAATTACTTCAGGTTACTTTAGAGCCAAAACTTGCATGTGCACGTACGAAAACAGAAGGCATTATTCGAAATGTCTTGGCACCCCATATTCTAAATGAGTTAAGGTGTGACCTAGAAAAGTCTACATTTATTTCTGTACTGACAGATGCATCCAACCACAAAGAATTCAAGATGTTTCCTTTGCTTGTCAGATACTTTGATCACAGAAATGGAGTGAAAATTAAAATATTAGAGTTAAAGTCATTGCCAGGTGAAACATCTGATATTGTAAGTAGGTTTCTTAATGACTGCATAACTGAAAATGGTTTAGACAGGAAAGTAGTTGGATTATGCGCAGACAACACAAATTCCAATTTTGGAGGTGCTGAAAGGAAAGGACAGAACAATGTTTTCAAAAAACTGCAAGAAAACCTTGGACATGGTCTTATAAGTGTTGGGTGTGCAGGTCATATTTTTCACAACACTGTTCGAACAGCTGCAGATGTACTGCCTGTTGATGTCGAGCTTATTACTGCTAAAATTTGTCTACTCTTCAAATCATACACAGTACGAGTTGAAAGACTCAAGGAGTTTTGCCAGTTTGTGGAAACAGACTTCCAGATGATCTTAGATTATGCTCAGACTATGTGGCTTGCTCTGCTGCCTGCTGTTGAAAGGGTTCTTCAGATGTTCCTGCCTCTAAAATCATATTTTCAATCTCAAGACAGATGCCCAGTTTTTATACAGACATTCTTTGAAAATCCTCTATCTGAGGCATGGCTTGTTTTTGTTCACAGTTAGGCCTCTCCATTCCACGAAGCAGTGCAAAAAATAGAGGGACAGACGGTCACTGTGTTTGAAGTCATTGACAGCATCAACAGGTTGAGAATTATTTTGAAGTCCAAACTGGAAGACTGTTTCTTGCCATCAAGAGTTAAGCTAATCCTTGAAAAGCTGGAAATGGAAGGACTTCCAAAGGAGGATGTGAAAAAAGTTTCATGCTAGCGTTTCTTCGTTCTATGAAACAGCTTTCAATTATTTGAATAAATGGGCTGCAAAAAATTTTCAAGACCTAGAATCCTACAGCTGGGTAACGCTGAACAGAATTACAATTTGGGCAGATATTGAGATATCATCATCACTAGTGATTTAAACATTACCTTCAGCCCACTTTACAGAAACTGAAATTTATGACGAATATGTCTACATGAAGCAGTTTGTTACTTCTCAGAAAATTAGTGAATGGAGTGCCAAAAAAAAACATTGCCACCACAACATTGTATTGAAATGGTTTCCCACTTCAAAAACAATAATGTGACATTTTCAAATTTTTTGAAGTTGGCAGAGTTTTTTTTCTGTCTACCTGGAACAAATGCTGCTACAGAAAGTGTGTTTTCTTTGATGAACAGCTTATGGGCAAGTGATAAAACACATCTAGGTGTTGAAACTTTGAAAGCTATGTTGACAACCAAAGTGAACAGTGAGGAAACATGTGTCGAGTTTTTTAAGATGCTGCTTGCAAAGAAGGACCTATTGATAAAAATCCACTCATCTGAAAAGTACAGTAACTCAGCTTCACCTTAAGTAAGGATTATTGATGTTTTTCTCTCTTATTAGTTTAAGTAGTTAAACTTATACAGTAAAATGTATGTTATTCAATGTTATTCAAATGTATACATAAAATGTACATTATTTTAAATTGACATCAACTTGATTTTTCCGGGACATGTCCCGACTTTTGACCTTTTCTTTACCCTTTTGTCCCGATTTTTTGCATTGAAATAGGTCAAATCTACTATTTTGTCCCGGATTAGGGTTTTGAAAATATGGTCACCTTACATTTACACATAGATGGAGGAGAAAACATATAAAACATATAAGGTATTTACACACTTATTCTGAGTCAGACGAGTCTAACATATTGCTGACTATTCTCGGCTGAACGAACGACAGTCCATCTTTTTTCCAATAGTCATATTCCTCTTTTAAGACATAGTCTTCACATTTACACCAATAATCTTTGCCTATCTGCGAGAGGGCGGCATATATTAGTTCTTTCATATTGCATAGTTTGAAAGTTTTATTTTCAGCTGCCACCTGTCCTTTAACTTTTGCCCAAACGAGTTCAATTGGGTTTAAATGTGAATGATAAGGTGGCAGTCTCAAACGCATATGACCATGCTGTTGAATCAACTTGTCTATATGGAATATCTTGGTCTTTTGTGATTTCTTAACAAGGGACTGTAATTCAGGTTTCAGAAACCCCTCGTTAAATGGAATGTCTTCTTTTCTGAGCCAAATCTTTATAGCATCTTTTGTACTCGAAGATGTCGGGATTTTGTCTTCTTCTGCCACAGCGTTGTGGTATGATGCGTTGCCCATTATCAGACAGGATGGTCTGTCTAGGGACGGAAGAAGAGTATTTTCAATCCACTCTCTAAATAAGTTACCGTTCTTCTCCGTATGATAGTCCCGGTTGTCCGTATAATTGGAAGTGAAAATAAGTTCAGCATTTTTCACCAGCCCATTATGTCTACTGCCGGCATGTGCCATTATCAGACGCTGTCATTTTCCACTGGGTACACATCTTTTAATCGTTCCATCTGATAACTGCCATTCCTTTTCACTTGTGTGGTGAGCATTGATCCAAGTTTCATCCACATATACAATATCATAATCTTGATTACGCATTTCCCGTACTTCACGTAAATATTTA
The DNA here is from genome assembly GCA_024509875.1 of Oreohelix idahoensis. Lineage (NCBI taxonomy): Eukaryota > Metazoa > Mollusca > Gastropoda > Stylommatophora > Oreohelicidae > Oreohelix > Oreohelix idahoensis. The sequence continues at coordinate 1,363,145 of JAMPIV010000581.1, forward strand.
CTTCTCATAGATACTAAGTGCGGCTTCTCGCAGATGACGTTTCTTCCACTAGCGTACTTCGTAAACGTAAAGCCAATGCTTCTAACAGTTCTCCATAATGTTGATTTCGACACATCAATATCATTGTGTGTTCTCAGCCGAACTTTCAGCTTTCTTAGTGTCACAGTTTCTTTGGAATTGAACATTCTACAAATCTCTCTTCTAATCACATCCCTGTCAAAACTATCTACTACTTCCTTTCTTCCTTGCGTCCTGGTATTGATTGAACTGAAAATTCCATTAGCTTTGAGTAATTGATGAAATGAGCGTTTACTTAAACCCAAAGCGTGAATAGTTCTCTTTTCAAGATTTGAGAGACTCCGATACAATTTACCACGCTTAGCTTCTCTGCAGAAATATTTATACATCTTCACTGCCATTGTATGCAGTGTAAGGAACTTGACTTTCATATCCACTGTATTACAGACCTAGAATACCGCAAGATACGCCTATGCACTGAAATACACAATCAGTAGAACGGTAACGGAACACACCGGAAGGATCAATGTAATGTCCAAAACAGTGCGGCAGTGAGCTGAAACACTGGGAAAATCACGTGAAATACGTTCAAGATGTTAAACTGAAATAGCTCACAAATATGAAGGGGTAAGCCCTGTCAATACACGGTTGGACTAGGAGGTGGTCGATTGTGTATACTTTAAATAAAGAAAATGTAAAACCATAAGTTTGTTAACGAGGAAAAAAATGTCCCCTCTGGGACATAGCGATCATTAGGTCAAATGCAAAGTTGCAACAATTACGATCAAGTGGTTGCAGAGATATTGAATATTAAACAGCGGCAAACATTGTGAAACGCACTATAGAATGGTACAAGTGTTCTACACCTCTTTCTGAAGGAACAGTTGGTGTTCGAAATCTGTGTTTATGTTGATACGTGTGTATGATGCATGTGATCTCAAAGTACATTATGAGTGGTCTTCGTTTATACGAAGAGTTTCATAACCTGTGTATAGAGGTCCGTGAATTTAGTCTTTTAGATTCAAGTACACGACCTTAAACTTAGATATAACAGTTTTAATTATGCGTTTATGAATATTTTTTAAAATGGTTCCTTATTTTTCACCGGCCAGTCATGGGGTCTATGGTTAAAAAGGTTATTTAAAACCCTGCTTTAGACTAAACATCAAAACATCACTATACTCGGCAAGAAAGGCATGTAAGAAAATGTGTCACCAATTGTAATACTATTTTAAGTTCATAACGAAAAGAGAATAATTGTCCTGCTTTGTTAAATCAATCAATTAATGTGAGCTCCACGTTGATCACAGGTTCTCAATAAAACAATACTAAGTCCTCCGTGTCCAGTGTCATCTGTTCAAGGTGTTTTCACATTTCGGGTCTTCCAGTTCTCTTCTCCGTGTACATTTTTTCCAGAACTCCTCCTCTGTTAGTTTTACCCTGGAGATTCCGAACAGTGATAGCCTTGTAATGTTATGTGTTGGTTTTCCTGATGTGTGTACTAATGAATGCCAGCGTCATAGCCATGCTCTCAATCATGACCTCTGTCGTAGAGCGATTAAAACTCTCAACACAACACATTGATAGGGACACAACATTTATTATCTATTTAGATGTTAGACCAGTGGTTTTGTAGACCACAATAAATGTGTACTTGACTTTGCTCTTGAATAGGGAAGGAAAAGGCAGCAAGGATGGGAACTGATCAACTCATCTTACGGTGATGGATATTTAATAGTGAAATCTTTAACACTTCACACCCCTACATGAATGGTATATCAAAAGAACGCCAACAAAATGTCACAATTTGTATAATGACAGCAATAACAAAGCCAATGCCTGACCTTGAGCATTCAATTTTAGCGCCATGAGGACTGTTAAAGGACCAACGACTTGCAGTATGACCCATATCATCGCTGCTCTTGATCTCTTTGGTCTGTGTGGACAAAAGATGAGTGAGGATACAATCAGTTCACGAATGAAGTGAATTTTAGAAAGCTAGCTCGTGTCTTCACTGGGATATAGGGACTAAGGACATTTATTCTTGCGGGTGCCCCACTTTTAAACATGGGGGGGAGGGGGGGAACTAATCTTAAATTTCCGTAACATAAAAATGCTTTGTTTGTTCCCCATCTGTCAGCTAGATATGTACCAGATAATTATTTGTGCCCCATCTGTCAGCTAGATATGTACCAGATAATTATTTGTGCCCCATCTGTCAGCCGAGATATGTACCAGACAATTATTTGTGCCCCATCTGTCAGCCGAGATATGTACCAGATAATTATTTGTGCCCCATCTGTCAGCTAGATATGTACCAGATAATTATTTGTGCCCCATCTGTCAGCTAGATATGTACCAGATAATTATTTGTGCCCTATCTGTCAGCTAGATATGTACCAGATAATTATTTATGCCCCATCTGTCAGCTAGATATGTACCAGATAATTATTTGTACCCCATCTGTCAGCTAGATATGTACCAGATAATTATTTGTGCCCCATCTGTCAGCTAGATATGCACCAGATAATTATTTGTGCCCCATCTGTCAGCCGAGATATGTACCAGATAATTATTTGTGCTCCATCTGTCAGCGGAGATATGTACCAGATAATTAGTTGTGCCCCATCTATCAGCTAGATATGTACCAGATAATTATTTGTGCACCATCTGTCAGCTAGATATGTACCAGATAATTATGTGTGCCCCATCTGTCAGCTAGATATGTACCAGATAATTATTTGTGCCCCATCTGTCAGCTAGATATGTACCAGATAATTATTTGTGCCCCATCTGTCAGCCGAGAAATGTACCAGATAATTATTTGTGCCCCATCTGTCAGCTAGATATGTACCAGATATTTATTTGTGCCCCATCTGTCAGCTAGATATGTACCAGATAATTGTTTGTGCCCCATCTGTCAGCTATATATGTACCAGATAATTATTTGTGCCCCATCTGTCAGCTAGATATGTACCAGATAATTATTTGTGCCCCATCTGTCAGCTAGATATGTACCAGATAATTATTTGTGCCCCATCTGTCAGCTAGATATGTACCAGATAAATTTTTTTGCCCCATCTGTCAGTTAGATATGTACCAGATAATTATTTGTGCCCCATCTGTCAGCCAAGATATGTACCAGATAATTATTTGTGCCCCATCTGTCAGCTATATATGTACCAAATAATTATTTGTGCCCCATCTGTCAGCTGGATATTTACCAGATAATTATTTGTGCCCCATCTGTCAGCTAGATATGTACCAGATAATTATTTATGCCCCATCTGCCAGCTGGATATTTACCAGATAATTATTTGTGCCCCATCTGTCAGCTAGATATGTACCAGACAATTATTTATACCCCATCTGCCAGCTGGATATTTACCAGATAATTATTTGTGCCCCATCTGTCAGCAGGATATGTACCAGATAATTATTTGTGCCCCATCTGTCAGCTAGATATGTACCAGATAATTATTTGTGCCCCATCTGTCAGCTAGATATGTACCAGAAAATTATTTGTGCTTCATCTGTCAGCTAGATATGTACCATATAATTAGTTGTGCCCCATCTATCAGCTAGATATGTACCAGAAAATTATTTGTGCCCCATCTATCAGCTAGATATGTACCAGATAATTATTTGTGCCCCATCTGTCAGCAGGATATGTACCAGATCATTATTTGTGCCCCATCTGTCAGCTAGATATGTACCAGATAACTATTTGTGCCCTATCTGTCAGCTAGATATGTACCAGAAAATTATTTGTCCCCCATCTGTCAGCTAGCTATGTACCAGATAATTATTTGTGCCCCATCTGTCAGCTGGATATTTACCAGATAATTATTTGTGCCCCATCTGTCAGCTAGATATGTGCCAGATAATTATTTGTGCCCCATCTGTCAGCTAGATATATACCAGATAATTATTTGTGCCCCATCTGTCAGCTAGGTATGTACCAGATAATTATTTGTGCCCCATATGTCAGCTGGATATTTACCAGATAATTATTTGTGCCCCATCTGTCAGCTAGATATGTACCAGATAATTATTTGTGCCCCATCTGTCAGCTGGATATTTACTAGATAATTGTTTGTGCCCCATCTGTCAGCTAGATATGTATCAGATAATTATTTGTGCCCCATCTTTCAGCTAGATATGTATCAGATAATTATTTGTGCCCCATCTGTCAGCTAGATATGTATCAGATAATTATTTGTGCCCCATCTGTCAGCTAGATATGTATCAGATAATTATTTGTGCCCCATCTGTCAGCTAGATATTTACCAGATAATTATTTGTGCCCCATCTGTCAGCTGGATATTTACCAGATAATTATTTCTGCCCCATCTGTCAGCTAGATATGTACCAGATAATTATTTGTGCCGCATCTGTCAGCTAGATATGTATCAGATAATTATTTGTGCCCCATCTGTCAGCTAGATATGTACCAGATAATTATTTGTGCCCCATCTGTCAGCTGGATATTTACCAGATAATTATTTGTGCCCCATCTGTCAGCTAGATATGTATCAGATAATTATTTGTGCCCCATCTGTCAGCTAGATATGTATCAGATAATTATTTGTGCCCCATCTGTCAGCTAGATATGTATCAGATAATTATTTGTGCCCCATCTGTCAGCTGGATATTTACCAGATAATTATGTGTGCCCCATCTGTCAGCTAGATATGTATCAGATAATTATTTGTGCCCCATCTGTCAGCTAGATATGTATCAGATAATTATTTGTGCCCCATCTGTCAGCTAGATATGTATCAGATAATTATTTGTGCCCCATCTGTCAGCTGGATTTTTACCAGATAATTATTTGTGCCCCATCTGTCAGCTAGATATGTATCAGATAATTATTTGTGCCCCATCTGTCAGTTAGATATGTATCAGATAATTATTTGTGCCCCATCTGTCAGCTAGATATGTATCAGATAATTATTTGTGCCCCATATGTCAGCTGTATATTTACCAGATAATTATTTGTGCCCCATCTGTCAGCTAGATATGTATCAGATAATTATTTGTGCCCCATCTGTCAGCTAGATATGTATCAGATAATTATTTGTGCTCCATCTGTCAGCTAGATATGAACCAGATAATTATTTGTGCTCCATGTCAGCTAGATATGAACGAGATAATTATTTGTGCTCCATCTGTCAGCTAGATATGAACCAGATAATTATTTGTGCAACATCTGTCAGCTAGATATGTACCAGATAATTATTTGTGCCCCATCTGTCAGCTAGATATGTATCAGATAATTATTTGTGCCCATCTGTCAGCTAGATATGTATCAGATAATTATTTGTGCCCCATCTGTCAGCTAGATATGTACCAGATAATTATTTGTGCCCCATCTGTCAGCTAGATATGTAACAGATAATTATTTGTGCCCATCTGTCAGCTAGATATGTACCAGATAATTATTTGTGCCCCATCTGTCAGCCGAGATATGTACCAGATAATTATTTGTGCCCCATCTGTCAGCCGAGATATGTACCAGATAATTATCTGTGCCCCATCTGTCAGCTAGATATGTACCAGATAATTATTTGTGCCCCATTTGTCAGCTAGATATGTATCAGATAATTATTTGTGCCCCATCTGTCAGCTTGATATGTATCAGATAATTATTTGTGCCCCATATGTCAGCTGGATATTTACCAGATAATTATTTGTGCCCCATCTGTCAGCTAGATATGTATCAGATAATTATTTGTGCCCCATCTGTCAGCTAGATATGTATCAGACAATTATTTGTGCTCCATCTGTCAGCTAGATATGAACCAGATAATTATTTGTGCTCCATGTCAGCTAGATATAAACCAGATAATAATTTGTGCTCCATCTGTCAGCTAGATATGTACCAGATAATTATTTGTGCCCCATCTGTCAGCTAGATATGTATCAGATAATTATTTGTGCCCCATCTGTCAGCTAGATATGTATCAGATAATTATTTGTGCCCCATCTGTCAGCAAGATATGTACCAGATAATTATTTGTGCCCCATATGTCAGCTAGATATGTACCAGATAATTATTTGTGCCCATCTGTCAGCTAGATATGTACCAGATAATTATTTGTGCCCCATCTGTCAGCCGAGATATGTACCAGATAATTATCTGTGCCCCATCTGTCAGCTAGATATGTACCAGATAATTATTTGTGCCCCATTTGTCAGCTAGATATGTACCAGATAATTATTTGTGCCCCATCTGTCAGCTAGATGTGTACCAGATAATTATTTGTGCCCCATCTGTCAGCTAGATATAAACCAGATAATTATTTGTGCCCCATCTGTCAGCTAGATATGTACCAGATAATTCATTGTGCCCTGTCTGTCAGCTAGATATGTACCAGATAATTATTTGTGCCCCATCTGTCAGCTAGATATGTACCAGATAATTATTTGTGCCCCATCTGTCAGCCGAGATATGTACCAGATAATTCATTGTGCCCTATCTGTCAGCTAGATATGTACCAGGTAATTATTTGTGCCCCATCTGTCAGCTAAATATGTACCAGATAATTATTTGTGCCCCATCTGTAACTAGATATGTACCAGATAATTCATTGTGCCCTATCTGTCAGCTAGATATGTACCAGATAATTATTTGTGCCCCATCTGTCAGCTAGATATGTACCAGATAATTATTTGTGCCCCATCTGTCAGCCGAGATATGTACCAGATAATTCATTGTGCCCTATCTGTCAGCTAGATATGTACCAGATAATTATTTGAGCCCCATCTGTCAGCTAGATATGTACCAGATAATTATTTGTGCCCCATCTGTCAGCTAGATATGTACCAGATAATTATTTGTGCCCCATCTGTCAGCTAGATATGTACCAGACAATTCATTGTGCCCTATCTGTCAGCTAGATATGTACCAGATAATTATTTGTGCCCCATCTGTCAGCCGAGATATGTACCAGATAATTCATTGTGCCCTATCTGTCAGCTAGATATGTACCAGGTAATTATTTGTGCCCCATCTGTCAGCTAAATATGTACCAGATAATTATTTGTGCCCCATCTGTCAGCTAGATATGTACCAGATAATTCATTGTGCCCTATCTGTCAGCTAGATATGTACCAGATAATTATTTGTGCCCCATCTGTCAGCTAGATATGTACCAGATAATTATTTGTGCCCCATCTGTCAGCCGAGATATGTACCAGATAATTCATTGTGCCATATCTGTCCGCTAGATATGTACCAGATAATTATTTGTGCCCCATCTGTCAGCTAGATATGTACCAGATAATTATTTGTGCCCCATCTGTCAGCTAGATATGTACCAGATAATTATTTGTGCCCCATCTGTCAGCTAGATATGTACCAGACAATTCATTGTGCCCTATCTGTCAGCTAGATATGTACCAGATAATTATTTGTGCCCCATCTGTCAGCTAGATATGTACCAGATAATTAATTGTGCCCCATCTGTCAGCTAGATATGTATCAGATAATTATTTGTGCCCCATCTGTCAGCTAGATATGTACCAGATAACTATGTGTGCCCCATCTGTCAGCTGGATATTTACCAGATAATTATTTGTGCCCCATCTGTCAGCTAGATATGTACCAGATAATTATTTATGCCCCATCTGTCAGCTGGATATTTACCAGATAATTATTTGTGCCCCATCTGTCAGCTAGATATGTACCAGATAATTATTTGTGCCCCATCTGTCAGCTAGATATGTACCAGATAATTATTTATGCCCCATCTGTCAGCTGGATATTTACCGGGTAATTATTTGTGCCCCATCTGTCAGCTAGATATGTACCAGATAATTATTTATGCCCCATCTGTCAGCTGGATATTTACCAGATAATTATTTGTGCCCCATCTGTCAGCCGAAATATGTACCAGATAATTATTTGCAATTTTGAATATCCTTGTGTACCAATTGTGGCCCTCTACGTTAACAAATTAACTTAATTATCTCATAATTATTTGCTGTTCTGCTTTATTCTGTTAGCTCTATGATAAGTTTACCGTTCCAACCAGTGGTCTTTGATCGGCTTACCATTCCAACCAGTGGACTCTGATCCGTTTATCATTCCAACCAGTGGTATATGACCAGTTTACCGTTCCAACCAGTTGTATATGACCGGTTTACCGTTCAAACCAGTGGTATGTGACCAGTTTACCGTTCCACCCAGTGGTATATGACTAGTTTATCATTCCAACCAGTGGTCTCTGATCAGTTTATCATTCCAACCAGTGGTAAATGACAAGTTTACCGTTCCAACGAGTGGTATATGACTAGTTTATCATTCCAACCAGTGGTCTCTGATCAGTTTATTATTCCAACCAGTGGTATACGGCCAGTTTACCGTTCCAACCTGTGGTATATCACCAGCTTACCGTTCCAACCAGTGGAATATGACCAGTTTACCGTTCCAACCAGTGGTATATGACCAGTTTACCGTTCCAACCAGTGGTATATGACCAGTTTACCGTTCCAACCAGTGGCATATGACCAGTTTACCGTTCCAACCAGTGGTATATGACCAGTATACCGTTCCAACCAGTGGTATATGTGACGGTATTGCCTCCCCTGCTTTGCAGTGGTGGTCCAACAATGGCCTAAACTCAAGAGTATCAAATATAGGCTTCAATGGAGTCTTTTTGTACACAAGATTACTCTTGGCAGAAATGTAGATATAAGAGTATTAAAGCTTCTATCACATGGGAGTCTTCACAAGAAATTCAGGTAAGCGAAAAACAATGCAGGCTGTCGCTAAGCACGCTAATTCTGTAACTTGAAAACCACTTTTGTGAAGAATTTAAGCACTTATTTGTCATCTCGTTAAGCCCCCACCGCTGATTTACTCAGTGGAATTCTCTTATTCAAGTATAGCTCTGTTTAGAATGTGCGTTTAGTAACTTTGACTGAGATAAACATGTAGTACATTTAAAAGGATTAAATCTAAGTTAAATTTGTAACATTACAAATAACAAAATTTAAGAATCACTTTAGGTTTAACAGTTTCAAAATAATTTGATTAGTTATGGCAAAAGAAAAGCTATCACCCTCGTATGTTGGGATTGCGAAAAGGGTTAACAAGTTCAGGTGGCAGCATATGTTTGAACTTAGCTGCCAATGATGGTTCTGTCTTTTCACACTGATCACTCATCTCTGGTCAAGGTTGTTGGGTGTATCTCGTCTACAAGAAACTTCAAGGAAACTCTACACAGTGCGTCCTTTGTCTTAAAGCGTAGGCCACTGATCCCGTCTTGTTCTAGAAATAGTACGTTCTGCTGGTACCACCAATAAGCCAATCCTGTCGCACAGATGAATAAAAGAGACAAATCGTTCTCTTACAACACGTGCCTGGGATTTCTTTTAATTTTACAGTAGATTGCCCCTTCTGACTCCGTGTTTCATCAATTTTCTAGTTCCAGTGTTCCCTATTAAAATTTGAAAGAGATTTCCTGTGCTTTATAAGTCTTATCTGGTTCTCCAATAAAAGGTCCGGATTACAATTAGGAATTATGAATCTTGTTCTTCACTCTGGCGAAGGTCTGATGTTGTCCTGGCGAGCGTGCAAATCACAGAGAAATAAAACTGTGAAAGTATCAGCCTATATTCCCTCCAATGATGTTATGAATCTAATCAGAAAGATCCAATCATTTCAAATCATGCAGATAGGGTGTGATATTTCAAAATGGTCCTACGTGAAATAAAGTGCGTGCCTGCAAAGGTCACGTATTCCCATATATGGACATCTGATGCCTTGCATACACTATCACAAACACATTTGTAGACTCGTATTGTCTAAAATGTAAAAAATCCATGCTTACGTTTTTACCAAGGACCGGGAGCGATTACATCACATGTGTCTGCCCACATTTGTCTGTCGAGAATTTTAGATAGGTTTGGAAAAAGATATTTATGGTTCCGCCTGAGTAGAGAGTAGAGTGGATGGTGATATGTAATTGAGAAGTAAAGGTGTGAGAATAGATTTCACTAGTGAATAGTTTAAGGAGAAGATCTGTCTCTGGAATGAGAAGTTTCTATAGTCCATCCTATCTATACGACTATCTTTCAGTTATAAGAGAATCTTGCACCTCCCTATATCTAGAAATATAAGTTTCACTAAACACACACACACACAGCTATGTGACAACAAGACACACAAACTTGAAACACTATGGTAAATTGGGTATGGGTCTGACCAACACACAAAGTTAAGTTCTTTTTGTTGTTTGTTATCATTAAACTTTACAACAACGAATATCTAAATAAAGATCGAATAAAATCAGAATTTATACATAGAAAAATAACAAACTGCATGTGCCCTCCCCTCATTGAGAAGAAAAGAACCGAACAAGGTAATAACCCCCAAAGGTTAAAGGTTAGCACTATGTTACAGCATAGACAGTAAAGAAAAGAAACTAGTTCCTACTAAATCTATCCAGTAAAATAAACAAGATTTAAGCAGACTCAGATAATACAATTTTCCTGTAACCAAAGAAAATACTCACTCTTTCTGACATACGTGGCCACTCACTCGCTCTTCTTACCTACTCTTGTAGAACAAATCTCTTAGACTTATCATTCTTGAGTATATATATATTCCAGTGTTTTTATCTTCCAAATTGGGCCCCAGTCCCTCCTCGAATAATTACATTTTATAAGGGGGAACGCCTAATTTGGTGGTTGATTCCTGGATAAACTAATGTCACCTCGAATAGTTAATGTAGAGCAAAAAAAAAAGATCTGGTGTTCACAGTAAACAGTAGCAAATACGTCTAGTATAGGGAAACATCTGCTTGCTAAAAACTGATATTTATGGTGATGATGATAAATCCTATCGGCTGGCTCTTGGGGGTGAGTGCCGATTTTGAAACAGCGTAACTTGCTGGATAAATCCGCTGCCACGACTGTCAAATGTCAGATATTACTGTTATTTGTAGTACGCCACAGTGGACTGATAAAATAAAATAAATATTTTTCTGGTGTTTATAGTCCAGTTAAATTTACTATTTAAAATGTTACTTTGTCTCTGTGGCCGGTCCTGTTCACAACTGAACTTGCAGACGCGTAAGCCAAGAAAAAGACAATAATCCAATCAGTAAATGGAGAAAAGGACCAAAATAGGCCACAATAGACCAAAATAAGACCAAAATAAGACTAAAATAATACCAAAATATAGACCGCTGGTCGCCGTTTGATCAGGTCATGGCTATGGATAGAGAAACATTATGAAAAAACTTACCACTACTAAAATATCTATATATAAGCACACGGTGTCTCTAGACTATTCCTAACTGGTCAGTTATTATTTAATTATCCATATGCGCACTTTAACAAATATTGTCTGTCGCAAAATGGCTATTAGACGGTCGGCGTCGGTGGGTCGTCGTATGGTATTTAAACAACAGTCACTTACTAAAATTACACAAAATGATATATAACGTGAATTCTATTCTGTCAATTATCCATCGCACCTAGTGTAATAAGTAGTCAACTAAAACGTCTCTACTTATGTGAGGAAGCGGGTGGTAAAATTATCATTAAACTGAATGACTAGTACACAAATTGCTGCGCGTTATTTTCCACTGGTCTTTAACAGCTTAAGTGAATTATAATGGTAAACTTTTAACACTTTAACACGCTTAAGCACAAATTTATATTACCAGAAAATCAGAATGAAATCCCCACGAACGTATTAACACATCTATTCACAATGGTTCTAGACTACGTGTTTAGACTCTCCGAAAAATTCTGAGCGACAACTGATAACTGATTTGAGAAGCCACCGTATATATACCATGTCGGTTATCTGCTCTCCAGAGGATGCTAATTTTCACACTTGTGCGTAGCTACGTTTCCCAAGATAAAAGTCTTTACGTATTAAATCGACAACAGAGACTTAAACCGGGTAACGGGTTTCTTTAGATTTTGCCCGCTACCTGAGATCACAGAGTTATCTCTCCCTGTATGTACGAACATCAAATGATTCTCGGGGAATTTGTTTTAGCCCGTGCTGCTACTTCAAAAGAGGTCCGATGTTTCCACGTGCATCTGTCTGATATCTGATGATTGACAGATCAGCTCGCGTGAGAAAATCAGGTAAACCAACCAGATTTCGTTCCCCGTTAGGACTGGTAGGACGCGGAAGTTGGTAATTTGTCTGTTTGTTTACGTCTCAAGGAAAGAGGCATGAATTAAAGGTGAGTAATGCAGGCTGTCAAATGCTTGACTTTGCTAACGTATCATAGAACGCCACGAGGTCACGAAAGACTGTCCGATACTGCAGTCTATATTTCCCTTATACGTCACAGTGTCATACAGACAGTAATGTTGTTATCTATGGTAAGAAGGATGACCCGGAAGCGCTTATATAATAAGTTCCGCCTCGTGCATGGGTTATCATGTGTTTTGCCAGACAAACAAATCTGGTTCTATTCAACTCTCCTTGGATAACCAAGCCCTGTCGCTTGCAAAGATGGTCAGACCGATATTGTGATAAAATACTGTTGCTCATCATCATCATCTCAACCCATAACCCGTCATGGGTCGTAGGGGTGCCATGGTGGAAGCATCAGCAGACAGGGTCCTCCACTGCTCTCTATTCTCAGCAATGCGTACAAGTGTGGAGAAACCGTGTCCTGCCCATTCTTTGATGTTATCAGCCCAGGATTTTCTTTGCCTTCCTCTTCTCCGTTTACCTTCGACTGTTCCCTGGAGGATCGTTTTCGAAAGGGAGTCATGACGAGTTACATGCCCAAACCAGGCAAGCTTTCGACGTTTCACTATTGACAAAAGTGGTTCTTGATGGCCTGCATAGGTGTTTATCTTCTCTCTAACATAGACATTTGTTTTGTGCTCTTTATAGCAAATGCGCAAAATTCTTCTATAACATTTATGCTCGAAAGCCTGAATCCTTCGCTCCGTATCTGCAGTGCGTGTCCAGCCCTCACACCCATACAAGAGAATAGATAATACAAGTGATTTGTATAATTTGATCTCACTGACAAACAACATTTTTCTTTCTTATATAAGAATAAGTGTTCTTAGGTCAGTTTCTTGCGCTGATTTCAAATCTGAAATCCGTTTATCTCTATCACGTCGGGTTCTTAAGATATTTGTGAATAAATATATTTTTGGGAAACCGTTATTTGCTCCGTTTCATTTTTACTATATAACTTATTAAAAATTAATAAAAAGCAACATAATTCTACTTTTTATACTGCTAAAAGATGCATGACATATGTTACGCGATTTTTCAAATAGTTACTGTATTTTGAAATAATTCTGAGCAAAATATGGCTTCTAGAAGTTGTAGAAATTCGGCTGATCTGTTCTGTTACGTGTGCGGATATTTTACCGATCGTGTTGACCAGAAAAACTTTACACCATTACTAAAGAAAGCATATGAACTTTATTTCGATTCGAAAGTTGATGATGCAAATAAATCTTGGAAGCCAAATGCAGTTTGTTCGATACATTGGCAGGTTGGTTACGAAAATCGCCGAAGCATAAGTCGATGCCTTTTGGAGTGCCAGTAATATGGCGTGAACATACAAATCACACTACTGATTGTTACTTCTGCTTGACAAATATCCATGGTTTCACTTTTAAAACTAGAAAGTCTGTGGTTTATCCAAATATTGAATCGGTTTCGAAACCAGTGCCTCATGATCCAATCACGTGTCCGATCCAAGTACCACCAGAACAATATCCGTTGGACGTAAATGAACCATCAGAAAGTGATAGTTTACCTGCTTTAGAAACTAATTCTGACTCAGATTACATACCGGTGAATGATGGTGTTTACTTAATTAACCATTCAGAACTTTCAGATCTAATACGTGATCTCGCTCTTACCAAAGGACAAGCGGAATTACTCGGTTCGCGACTCAAAGAATGAAATCTTTTAGCACCCAATACTCCGATATCTAAATTTCGTCATAGACACAGAGAACTTGTTCAATACTTTGAGATGTGTGATGACATTTGCTATTGCAAAGATGTAAACGGTCTTGAGCACATAGTCAACGAATGGCGATTTTTCATCGATTCTTCCAAGACTAGTCTAAAAGCCGTGTTATTGCATAACAGAAATTTTTTTTCATCAATTCCAGTCGCCTACTCTGTTCATATGAAAGAAACTTATGACAATATGGCTATACGTTTGGAAAAAATAAAGTACAATGACTACCAATGGCGGATTTGTGGAGACCTAAAGGTCATTGCAATTCTCACGGGCATGCAGACTGGGTATACTAAATTTTGTTGCTTCCGATGTGAATGGGACAGCCGCAACAGACAGGAACATTATGCAAGAAAGGTGTGGCCTATCAGGGATCGTATGCAGCTCGGGCATAAAAATGTAATACGCGAGCCATTAGTTAACAAAGACAGCTTCATTTTACCACTGTTGCATATAAAGTTGGGGCTCATGAAGAATTTTGTAAAAGCGTTAGATAAAACGAGCAAAGCTTTCACTTATCTTCGAGAAAAGTTTCCGCAAGTTAGCGATGCAAAGATAAAGGAAGGTATCTTTGTAGGACCTCAGATTAGGAAAGTTATTGCAGACAAACAATTCGAGAACTTGTTACATGGTAGTGAACTTCGCGCATGGATGGCATTCAAATCGATCGTCGATAACTTTCTGGGAAATCACAAATCTGTCGACTATGTTGCATATTGTTAAGCAGTGCATAGATGCATACAGAATTATGGGCTGTATCATGTCCCTCAAAATCCATTTGCTCGATTCGCATCTTGACTTTTTCCCTGACAACCTTGGCGAATTCAGCGATGAACATGGAGAACGATTCCATCAAGATATCGCCGTAATGGAGTCACGTTATCAAGGATGGTGGAGTGTGACCATGCTTGCCGATTATTGTTGGATGCTTCATCGCGATGTACCACATGCCATTCACCGACGAAAGTCGACTGCAAAGAAATTCAAGCCTACATAACTGTTATACTTCTTGTACGAATGATGTTGTAATACTGTATGCGTTGTTAAAAAACTTCAATTGCATATTTCTAGAGATCCCGACCTGATAGAGAAAAACGGTTTGCAGATTTAAAAACAGAGCATTAAAATTGACCAGAAAAACATAGAAATGTTAGAGAAAGAAAAAAAAAGTTTTTTTTTGTTAGTCAGATCTTCACAGGAAAACTGATGTTACTTTTCCAGATCACATTCAACCTTGTCATGGCAGCTGAGGCCATCTCAAGTCTTGTCTTGATTTCTTTATTTGATCTTCCATCACTACATATAGTGGACCCGAGATATTTAAAGGTGTTAACTTCTTCTAACGTTTGCCCATTTAACGTAATGTTGGTGGGAACATGTTTCTTATGGCTATTCACCAATATCTTGCTTTTTTCTATATTAATTTCCATCCCATATGTTCTTATTACTTTCTCCAGTCTAGAGGTAAGGTCTTGAAGTTCTGATTCTGTTCCAGCTATCAGATCAATATCATCAGCAAAACGTAGATTACACAGAGGTCGGTCTCCAATCGATATGGTTGATTTATAATCGTAGAGAGCCTCCTGCATAATATGTTCTAGATAAATGTTAAAGAGCACTGGTGACAGGATACATCCCTGGCGAACTCCTACAGTTGTTTTGAAAAATTCTCCAATGTCATTGCTTGCAAAAACAGCACTGCTTGCGTCCTTGTATAGTGCTTCAATGATATCTATGATGTTGGTATCAAAATTGAATTTTCTCATTATTTGCCATAAACCTTCATGCCAGACTCGATCGAAGACTTTTGTGAAATCGATGAAGTTATGGTATAAATCATGTTGATGCTGGAGATGTTTTTCGATCAGTAATCTAATATTGAAGATTTGTTCTGAGGTACTTCTTTTTGGTCTAAAGCCAGCCTGTTCCTCTGACAAGATTTCTTCTGATTTCTGTTTTATTCTGTTCAAAAGTATCCTTAACATCACCTTACTTTGATGACTAATAAGGCTAATGGTTCTGTAGTTCTTGCACATTTTTAGATTTCCTTTCTTTGGAAGCGGTATTACTAATGACTGCGTCCATTCTTTTGGCCATTTTTTTGTACTCCATATCTTCTGGCAAATTGTTGTCATGATTTTTACTATATCTGGTCCTCCATATTTCAAGAGCTCTGCTGGTATATTATCCACACCCGGTGACTTCCCTCCTTTCATCGAACATATAGCCTCTTCCACTTCTTCCCGTAGTATTGCTGCATTTCCGAGTTCTCTGTTTTCGCACTTAATGTTGTTTAATATGCCTAAGTCAGTGTCAAGTTTACTGTTGCTCACCGTCTAATAATCTGGCGTAACTTAACACGTCTTTGTGAAGCGTGAATGCGACACAATAAGATAAGAATTACTCCCGTGGCAAATACTGCGATAGGAGAGTGGCGTGTTAGAGACTTCACCATGCTATGTCCAGCAAAGAGCAAAATAGTAAAAATGCAAATGAAAAGGCATGATTTATGCCAAATAAAAGCGATGAGTGAGAAAAATGAAGAAAAAGAAAGGATAATGCCGGAGGGCTGAAGGTGTGAAAGATCATACAAAAAAGCATGTTAAGACGTTTTGTCACAGTATATGACCAGTTTACCATTCCTGTCGCGAGAGGTATTAATTATTTACATACAAGATATCCTGGACATAAAGGTGTATCAGATGATACCAGGATAGTGCCAGATAAGAGACTGGTCTTATACGAAATACTCCATTCTCTGAAAAGAGTAATGGTGTATAGTAGTCCAAGGTTAAGGTCAGCTGTATAGATCACTAGGTGAGGTGGTACTGTGCAATCCTAGTTATCTAAAGTGCTCCTCTCACAGACCTACCCAAGATTAAGACTAGGATAATAATTATGATTAAATTTATGACTCAGCTAGGGGTAATCTAATAACTAACCAACAAGAACTTAGAACTGAACTTAAATAAGTCAATAAAGACTGTTGGTACAATTTATTATATACAAGATTTTCTTGTGTTCTTTTAGTAATTTCACTTGAACTGAAATTGGTTCCCAAAAAAAAAATTCTTTATGATAAGTTCACTTTCACTATCCTATAACTTTACAGTTCTTATAACTTTATAATGACAGTTTATCTTGTCCTCTGTAACCTTGACCTTGATGTAGACTGTCTTTGTTTGGAGCTATTAGTAATACTTTCACTGTTATTAACTGAAATATGTCTTTACTAACCACTATGATTTTTCATCAATACAAATCTGTCATTTGGGTTGTGGTAATTTTTGTGAAACTGAAAAGTAGCTCAAAACTAGGCTACTTAGCTTATAATTCTCCTCTGAAGGCTTGAACCACAGTTATTGGAGATAATTCTACAGATGAGGTTCTTCCAAAGGTAAAGGTTGCTCTGTTGATGTCCCTCTGTAACTACATGGAGTTCTGACAACAAGAGTCTCCTCCAGCTGATTTTGGCTCTTCAGATAGAGCACACCCTTCAGTGCAGGATGTAACCTAGAATGGAATAGTTAACCTACATGGTATTGGCTCACTATCTCCTTATCTAGTCTGTAGATGATATTAGACAGTTCAGACAATATGCAGTTAGTCGCAAGAGACATAACAAGTCATTAATAACACAATTATTTCACAATGTAGCACAGTATTCTAGTAATTTCTTTTGTACAGCTCTGTCCATGATTTGCTTCTATACATTAATCAAGCCTTGTACAAAACACTATATAATACCTTAATTAATACAATAAATCAGTAACTTTCTTTCTTTCCTTTGTTCCCAGTTGGTAGTCCATTCAATCAAGAAATAATTCTTTAAAAGCATTTCAAAAACTTCAAACACACTTTCTTTTTTCATTCGTTTCCATTTTCAATTTATTTGATTAAACATAGGCTTGGATTCCTTCCAATAATTACACAGTGACTCGAAACACAATTATCCACTTTCTAAGGCACATTCTGATTAATTAATATAATATACGAGGGGCGTTCAGAAAGTAATGCACCACATCGTTTTTCTCAGCTAATAATGAAGATAGAAGCATGAAATTTTGCCCACTTTAAATATGGCATGTGCCAATTGTGTGCACCAAATTGCACCGCAACCAGCCAAATAATACGGCTGGACTAAACCGTTGAAATGGAGCGTGTTAGCAACTTGCGTTATAAGCAGCGAGTTGTGATAGAATTTCTCGTTGCAGAGAAGGAAACTGTTGTGAACATTCACAAGCGTCTATGTGATGTGTATGGAAGTTTTGCAGTCGACAGGAGTACAGTCAGTCGCTGGGTTAAGAGAATCAAAGAATCAGGAAGTGGCTACGGAGCTGCTTGATCGGCCGCGCTGTGAACGTCCTCCCACAGCCACCAACGCAGAAATGTTGAAATTCGCTGAGGGCATTATTCTTACTGATAGGCGAATCACTACTCAACAATTGCCTTTACAGCTGTCAGTCAGCATTGGTAGTGCAAATGCAGTTATAAAAACTCTCGGATGTTCTAAGGTTTGCGCAAGATGGGTTCCTCGAAGTCTCACAAATGACCACCGATTGCAAAGGAAAGTAATTTCTTCTAAATTGTTGGAGCGTTTCAATGCTGATGGAGAGAACTTTTTGGCTAAGATCGTTACAGGTGACGAAACCTGGGCACATCATTTTGAACCTGAGACAAAAAGACAGTCAATGGAGTGGCATCATCCGCAATCACCACGAAGAAAGAAATTCAAGACAATTCCTTCAGCTGGAAAGGTCATGATCACTGTGTTTTTGGGACATTGAAGGTGTGATTCTTGTGGACGTTATGCCAAGAGGAGAGACAATCAATTCGCAAGCTTACATTAAGACATTGAAAAAACTCAATCAACGTTTTCGCAGACTTCGGCCGCACAAGTATCCAGCAGATCTGCTTCTCCTTCACGACAATGCGCGACCTCACACAAGTCTGGCAACACGGGAAGCAATCACCAAATTGGGTTGGACTGTACTACCCCATCCACCCTATAGTCCCGATTTGGCACCCTCTGATTTTCATCTATTTGGTCCACTTAAAGATGCACTCCGTGGGACATGGTTTGAAGATGATGAAGGAGCGATTCTTGCAGCGAAGAAATGGCTACATGATCAAGACAAAATCTGGTACGGGCTAGGAATACATGCACAAGTTTCGCGCTGGCATAAAGCCGTACAAGTTGATAGGGATTATGTTGAATAATACCGATGTTTACATGACATATCCTCGTATATTGTGTATAAATTTCATGCTTTTTTAATAAACAGCTCCTGAGAAAAACGATGTGGTGGATTACTTTCTGAACGCCCCTCCTATATATGTAAATACATTCTCGCTTACCCTCAATAATATGCAGACGAGCTCACAATGGTCATACAGTATGCCCACAGCTGCAGATGGCAAAGGAAGCATGTGACAAAAACTGCTGCTCTGCTCTAGTCTTTCAGTTTAAATTTTGCGCTCGTCCTAGACTTCCATACGTTCGTCTTTAAACAGGACAAAGGCGTACCCATCGGAAAGCAATGACGTCATAGATATTAGTTTCCTCAAAACCATGCAATTGTAGACAATGTGTGCATGATGGAAAAACCAAAATAATTCTAGTTGGCTTATTTCCCAGCGGATTTCCTCCATCTTGGTCTTATTGTAATTCTATGATTATACTTTATTTATTACGATAACTAACTTTTTCCTAGTTGCCTCCGACATTTCACTGGAGCAGCCTAAACAGCGGTTATCACTATTAGGTTCATGTAACGCTGCATCCAACTCAGAATTACCTCAGCATTATACCACTCCTAGTGAAAGTCTAGTCATTTACTTACAGATAATGATCCCTAATATTGAATTTTGTCCATCATCCGTGAGGTACGCCGTCCTTAAGCACACATTGTCTGTCCATACTTTCCTTGGTTACACAGATTTGCGGTCCACTGTACTGAATGCCGAGCATATTGTAAACAGTTAGTGAATGAAACGCTTTCCCATTGGCTGACCTGTATGCCGAATATATGTACGGTGTCTCGTTTACGAATGAGACCAAGAAATGATTCAGAAATTTCATCACAATTCCAACCAGTGGTATATGACAAGTTTAATATTCCAACCAGTGGTATATGACAAGTTTAATATTCCAACCAGTGGTATATGACAAGTTTAATATTCCAACCAGTGGTATATGACAAGTTTAATATTCCAACCAGTGGTATATGACAAGTTTAATATTCCAACCAGTGGTATATGACAAGTTTAATATTCCAACCAGTGGTATATGACAAGTTTAATATTCCAACCAGTGGTATATGACAAGTTTAATATTCCAACCAGTGGTATATGACAAGTTTAATATTCCAACCAGTGGTATATGACAAGTTTAATATTCCAACCAGTGGTATATGACAAGTTTAATATTCCAACCAGTGGTATATGACAAGTTTAATATTCCAACCAGTGGTATATGACAAGTTTAATATTCCAACCAGTGGTATATGACAAGTTTAATATTCCAACCAGTGGTATATGACAAGTTTAATATTCCAACCAGTGGTATATGACAAGTTTAATATTCCAACCAGTGGTATATGACAAGTTTAATATTCCAGCCAGTGGTATATGACAAGTTTAATATTCCAACCAGTGGTATATGACAAGTTTAATATTCCAACCAGTGGTATATGACAAGTTTAATATTCCAACCAGTGGTATATGACAAGTTTAATATTCCAACCAGTGGTATATGACAAGTTTAATATTCCAACCAGTGGTATATGACAAGTTTAATATTCCAACCAGTGGTATATGACAAGTTTAATATTCCAACCAGTGGTATATGACAAGTTTAATATTCCAACCAGTGGTATATGACAAGTTTAATATTCCAACCAGTGGTATATGACAAGTTTAATATTCCAACCAGTGGTATATGACCAGTGTACTATTCCAACCAGTGATCAATGATCTGTTTAGCATTCCAACTAGTGTTTTTTTTTCACGTTTACCATTCAAACCAGTGTTCTAACGATCAGTTTATCTTTCAAACCAGTGGTAAATGATCAGTTTTCCTATCCAACCAGTTGTATATGATCAGTGTGATGATGCATAGATGGCAGGGCGGATAGTGTGGTTCGCTTGCATGGCTAGGCGGGGTTGTCGCACGGAAGGTCCAGTGTTCAAATCCTGGGTAAGCCACTCATGTCTGTTGTTTTTCTGTTGTCTGGTGTTCTACTTTTTTATTTCCTGCGAGTGCCTGATAACATACCTTTATATTTGTTTCATATTTATTTACTGTTTACAGGCCTTGGGTTTCCCTCCCTTATGTGTAATAAATATCATTTCAACCAATGGCCAATGACCGGTTTACCATAAAAACCAGTGGTGTATAACCTGTTTACTATTCCAATCAGTTGTCTATGATCAATTTACCGTTCAAACCAGTGGTCTATGATATGTTTACCATTCCAACCAGCGATCTGTCATCACTTTACCGTTCCAACCGATGGTCTATGATCTGTTTACCATCCCAACTAGAGGCCTATAACCAGTTTACCAATCAAACCAGCACTACATGGTTTTTATATATATATATTCATGTATTGACTACTTGTGCCAGGATTAAACGTGGATCAGCTTTGGCTTAATTACGTCTCGTAAAATATGGAGTCGGAGTGGATGAATTTGCCCCGCTCCATAGCCCTGGTTAAGAATTGGTACCTGACTCTGCTTTTGAGTTAGGGAAAGCAGTCAGCAAGGAAGGGAACTGGTCATCTCAACTCATAAACATCGACCACGTAAAGGTCAATCTCTAACACTTCACTCCTCTACGGCAGTATAGGCTTTGGCACTACCTTTCACTTTAATTTCTGCTGTAGGTAAAATATTCCTGCTAAACCTTGACATAGTTTACATCTCTTTGGCACTACCTTTCACTTTAATTTCTGCTGTAGGTAAAATATTCCTGCTAAACCTTGACATAGTTTACATCTCTTTGGCACTACCTTTGACTTTAATTTCTGCTGTAGGTAAAATATTCCTGCTAAACCTTGACATAGTTTACATCTCTTTGGCACTACCTTTCACTTTAATTTCTGCTGTAGGTAAAATATTCCTGCTAAACCTTGACATAGTTTACATCTCTTTGGCACTACCTTTGACTTTAATTTCTGCTGTAGGTAAAATATTCCTGCTGAACCTTGACATAGTTTACATCTCTTTGGCACTACCTTTCACTTTAATTTCTGCTGTAGGTAAAATATTCCTGCTAAACCTTGACATAGTTTACATCTCTTTGGCACTACCTTTGACTTTAATTTCTGCTGTAGGTAAAATATTCCTGCTAAACCTTGACATAGTTTACATCTCTTTGGCACTACCTTTCACTTTAATTTCTGCTGTAGGTAAAATATTCCTGCTAAACCTTGACATAGTTTACATCTCTTTGGCACTACCTTTGACTTTAATTTCTGCTGTAGGTAAAATATTCCTGCTAAACCTTGACATAGTTTACATCTCTTTGGCACTACCTTTCACTTTAATTTCTGCTGTAGGTAAAATATTCCTGCTAAACCTTGACATAGTTTACATCTCTTTGGCACTACCTTTCACTTTAATTTCTGCTGTAGGTAAAATATTCCTGCTAAACCTGGTCATAGTTTACATCTGTTTGGCACTACCTTTCACTTTAATTTCTGCTGTAGGTAAAATATTCCTGCTGAACCTTGACATAGTTTACATCTCTTTGGCACTACCTTTCACTTTAATTTCTGCTGTAGGTAAAATATTCTTGCTAAACGTTGACATAGTTTACATCTCTTTGGCACTACCTTTGACTTTAATTTCTGCTGTAGGTAAAATATTCCTGCTAAACCTTGACATAGTTTACATCTCTTTGGCACTACCTTTCACTTTAATTTCTGCTGTAGGTAAAATATTCCTGCTAAACCTTGACATAGTTTACATCTCTTTGGCACTACCTTTGACTTTAATTTCTGCTGTAGGTAAAATATTCCTGCTAAACCTTGACATAGTTTACATCTCTTTGGCACTACCTTTCACTTTAATTTCTGCTGTAGGTAAAATATTCCTGCTAAACCTTGACATAGTTTACATCTCTTTGGCACTACCTTTCACTTTAATTTCTACTGTAGGTAATATTTTCCTGCTAAACCTTGACATAGTTTACATCTCTTTGGCACTACCTTTCACTTTAATTTCTGCTGTAGGTAAAATATTCCTGCTAAACCTTGACATAGTTTACATCTCTTTGGCACTACCTTTCACGTTAATTTCTGCTGTAGGTAAAATTTTCCTGCTAAACCTTGACATAGTTTACATCTCTTTGGCACTACCTTTCACTTTAATTTCTGCTGTAGGTAACATTTTCCTGCTAAACCTTGACATAGTTTACATCTCTTTGCCACTACCTTTCACTTTAATTTCTGCTGTAGGTAAAATATTCCTGCTAAACCTGGTCATAGTTTACATCTGTTTGGCACTACCTTTCACTTTAATTTCTGCTGTAGGTAAAATATTCCTGCTAAACCTTGATATAGTTTACATCTCTTTGGCACTACCTTCCACTTTAATTTCTGCTGTAGGTAAAATATTCCTGCTAAACCTTGACATAGTTTACATCTCTTTGGCACTACCTTTCACTTTAATTTCTGCTGTAGGTAAAATATTCTACTAAACATTGACATAGTTTACATCTGTTTGGCACTACCTTTCACTTTAATTTCTGCTGTAGGTAAAATATTCCTGCTAAACCTTGACATAGTTTACATCTCTTTGGCACTACCTTTCACTTTAATTTCTGCTGTAGGTAAAATATTCCTGCTAAACCTTGACATAGTTTACATCTCTTTGGCACTACCTTTCACTTTAATTTCTGCTGTAGGTAAAATATTCCTGCCAAACCTTGACATAGTTTACATCTCTTTGCCACTACCTTTCACTTTAATTTCTGCTGTAGGTAAAATATTCCTGCTAAACCTGGACATAGTTTACATCTGTTTGGCACTACCTTTCACTTTAATTTCTGCTGTAGGTAAAATATTCCTGCTAAACCTTGACATAGTTTACATCTCTTTGGCACTACCTTTCACTTTAATTTCTGCTGTAGGTATAATATTCCTGCTAAACCTTGACATAGTTTACATCTCTTTGGCACTACCTTTCACTTTAATTTCTGCTGTAGGTAAAATATTCTACTAAACATTGACATAGTTTACATCTGTTTGGCACTACCTTTCACTTTAATTTCTGCTGTAGGTAAAATATTCCTGCTTAACCTTGACATAGTTTACATCTCTTTGGCACTACCTTTAACTTTAATTTCTGCTGTAGGTAAAATATTCTACTAAACATTGACATAGTTTACATCTCTTTGGCACTACCTTTCACTTTAATTTCTGCTGTAGGTAAAATATTCCTGCTAAACCTTGACATAGTTTACATCTCTTTGGCACTACCTTTCACTTTAATTTCTGCTGTAGGTAAAATATTCCTGCTAAACCTTGACATAGTTTACGTCTCTTTGGCACTACCTTTCACTTTAATTTCTGCTGTAGGTAAAATTTCCCTGCTAAACCTTGACATAGTTTACATCTCTTTGGCACTACCTTTCACTTTAATTTCTGCTGTAGGTAAAATATTCCTGCTAAACCTGGACATAGTTTACATCTCTTTGGCACTACCTTTCACTTTAATTTCTACTGTAGGTAAAATATTCCTGCTAAACCTTGACATAGTTTACATCTCTTTGGCACTACCTTTGACTTTAATTTCTGCTGTAGGTAAAATATTCTTGCTAAACCGTGACATAGTTTACATCGCTTTGGCACTACCTTTCACTTTCATTTCTCCTGTAGGTAAAATATTCCTGCTAAACCTTGACATAGTTTACATCTCTTTGGCACTACCTTTCACGTTAATTTCTGCTGTAGGTAAAATTTCCCTGCTAAACCTTGACATAGTGTACATCTCTTTGGCACTACCTTTCACTTTAATTTCTGCAGTAGGTAAAATATTCCTGCTAAACCTGCACATAGTTTACATCTCTTTGGCACTACCTTTCACTTTAAATTCTGCTGTAGGTAAAATATTCCTGCTAAACCTTGACATAGTTTACATCTCTTAGGCACTACCTTTCACTTTAATTTCTGCTGTAGGTAAAATTTTCCTGCTAAACCTTGACATAGTTTACATCTCTTTGGCACTACCTTTCACTTTAATTTCTGCTGTAGGTAAAATATTCCTGCTAAACCTTGATATAGTTTACATCTCTTTGGCACTACCTTCCACTTTAATTTCTGCTGTGTAATGTTATGATGTATGTATATAAGCATTACCTCGTCATCTACACAAGCACACACATGTTTCAGAAGGCACTTGTAATGTTATGATGTATATATATAAGCATTACCTCGTCATCTACACAAGCACACACATGTTTCAGAGAGCACTCAGTAAAAGCATGTTCAGTTCGTAGCCATGTTTATTTACAGAATATCGTACATGTCAAGATTCGCATTATATTACAATGTGTGGTTCGCACTTTAATGTATTCATATTACATCCCCCCTTTTTTGAAAAAAAAAATGTGTGCAAACATTTCCAACGAAATGTTTCATGTGAGAAAGGATAAGTATGTGTAATGCTCAGTGTGAGTATATATGTCACTGTCTGTATCGGCTGGGAGGTGTCACTGTACGGCCAGAACGAGTGGTGTAAAGTGCTGGTGGTTCTGCGGAAGTCCCTTGTTTAGCTTGAGTTGGTTGTGATTTCGGCCTTGACGCTTGTTGGTTTTGTGGGGCACCAAGGTCTGGAGTTACTGCATTGTCTGTTGAAAGCATGGGAATTCTCTGTTCTGTTGTATTCTGTGGGATTTCTCTTATGTCCACTCTGTTTCGCCTCAGGAGGTTGCTGCTGCTGTCTGGTCTTAAAGTATAGCTCCTGGGTTCAGGGTTTCTGGAAATGATTGTTGCTTTTGACCATGTGTCATTGTTGTGGTTGTAGGTAGTCACATGCTGACCAGGATATAATGGTGGTAAGTCTTTAGCACATTTGTCATAGTTGAATTTCTGAACTTGCTGACGATGCTGAAATTGATCATATGTGCTGTCTCTATGTTGTGGACGGAAGTGGACCTTAGATGGTAGGAGGTCTTTAATTCTTCTATCAAACATAAGTTCTGCTGGACTGTCGATCTTACTGTCTACCGGTGTTGTTCTCCATCTCAAGAGTGCTAGGTGTACATCCTCTGTTCTTGTTTTCTTCATGATTGACTTGATAGTTTGTATCTGTTTCTCAATGAAACCAGTAGATTTAGGGTATCTAGGTGATGATGTTGTGTGTTTGATCTTCCAGTCCTTAGTGAAGTTTCTGTATGCTTGACCTGAGAAATGTGGACCGTTGTCTGATCTAATTTCATCTGGGATGCCAAACATGCTGCAATACTTCTTTGTAATGTCTGCAATAACAGCTGATGGTGAGGGTTGTGGAAGTTTCTCAATGATGGGAAATTTGCTGTAGTAATCAGCAATAATAAGATAGTCATTATTGTCGATTGAGAAAATATCAGTTCCTATAATGCTCCAAGGGCTCAATGGTATGTCTGATGGTATGAGAGGTTCTCTGCACTGCCTATTTGCATGTTCTTGGCAAATTGAACAGTTTTTACATAGTGTTTCTATGTCCCTGTTTATCTGTGGACAGTAAACATCTTTCTTTGCTCTCAGTTGTGTCTTCACAATACCAAGGTGACTATTATGGAGCTGTTTAAGGATGATATCGCGTTGTGTTTCTGGTACAACAATGCGATCTCCTTTAAGGATCAGACCATCTTCGATGCTTAACTCGTCCCTCATCGAGTAGTATGGGCGGATGTGTGTTGGAACTTCCCTGATAGAGCTTGGCCATCCATGGTATATCAGTTCTTTGAGAGAGTTAAGGATAGGATCTCTCATTGTGTCTTCTCTGATGTGTTCAAGCCGATTATCGCTAAACTTGACAAAATCAACTTTGATGTTTGGGGTAAGATCTGCTGTCTTGTTGGGGTTTGGTAGTCTGCTGAGAGCATCTGCAAGACCTATATCCTCTTTAATGTTGTTAATAGTTACCACACTCAGCTTTTCGCACATTGGTAAACCCAAAATTGCAGGTCCTTCAACATCTACCAAGTAAAATATTGACAATGTCCATTCAGAGCCTCTGTATGAACATTCAAGTGTTACTGCTCCAAAACAGTCTATACTTGTTCCATTGTAAGCTCTTAGCTTTGTCCTGCCACTCCTACGTTTTACATCCCTTGTGGGAAATCCTTGCTCATCCACCTTGTCAGGCATGATCTGTCTGAATATTCTTAAGGGTAGAGTGTTACCTTGGGCACCTGTGTCTATCTTGAACCGAATGTTTCTTTCTTTGTGCATTTTAATTCCTGGTATTCGGAATTGTACCTTGCAGAAAGCCTGCGTTCTCTTTGGTTCATTACTGAAAGTTAGTATCTTCACAGTATCAAATGTGGAAGGATCACTTTCTTCACTGGAGTCAAGGTCCTCAGTCATCATAAAGTGTGTTTGTTTTGATGACTCTCTGCTGTGAAGGTTGTGTTGAGCACTGTCTTGTTTCCTCTTGAAACATAATTTTATCCAGTGGCCCCTCTTTCTGCAGTAATGACATGTAGAGTCTTTAGCTGGACAGTGGTTTTGTATGTGGTTTAGGCCACAACATTTACACATAGCACCTCTGCTTGTGTTGTGTTTTTCTTGTTGCTTCGAACCAGTTGCTTTGTTGTGTCTAGGTTTATAGCTTTTCACTGCATCCACCTGGGCTGCTAATGTACCTTGCTGAATTCGTTTAATGTTTAGTGCTTGTGCCTCGTGTTTCCTGCCTTCATCCAGAAGTTGTTGTAAAGTTAGTGTATCACTCTGGCTCAGTAGCCATTTCTGGAACTCTGGCATTGGTGTGCTAAGAAGAATCTGTTCAATAATTCGCTCTTTTTCTTCTTCTTTGCTAAATTCACATACTCTTGTTTTCTCCTTAATGCGAGTAAAGAAATCATCTAGGCTTTCACCACGTTTCTGTCGCAGGTGGTGAAGTTCTAATCTTGCCGCTCTAAAGTTCGTGTGCTTTATTATCAGACGTTTTTCAAATTCGTCCAATATGGCTGCGGGGTCTGTCGCCGACTCCACAGGCATGGCGGTAGCAAAACTGTTGTAAATTTTCAAACCTTCATCGTCCAATGCTTCTAGGATATATGGAGTTAGGGTTTGTCCTTCCAGACCAGTGGTCTTGGAATATAGATCTATGCGTTGGCGCCATAACAAGAAAGCTTCACTCTTATCATCTTGACCGGCGAATCTCATTTGCGGTGCGTTGCGATATTGTTTCGCCGCCATGGCTGACCTCGATGACGAAAATTAGCCGAATAATGTACTCACGTGTTATCGTGTAGCTGTTTTGCGTCAGTCCGGTATCGACCGCTGCCACCATGTAATGTTATGATGTATGTATATAAGCATTACCTCGTCATCTACACAAGCACACACATGTTTTAGAAGGCACTCAGTAAAAGCATGTTCAGTTTGTAGCCATGTTTATTTACAGGATCTCGTACATGTGAAGATTCGCATATTATTACAATGTGTGGTTCGTATTATTAATGTATTATATTACATGCTGTAGGTAAAATATTCCTGCTAAACCTTGACATAGTTTACATCTCTTTGGCACTACCTTTCACTTTAATTTCTACTGTAGGTAAAATATTCCTGCTAAACCTTGACATAGTTTACATCTCCTTGGCACTACCTTTGACTTTAATTTCTGCTGTAGGTAAAATATTCTTGCTAAACCGTGACATAGTTTACATCGCTTTGGCACTACCTTTCACTTTCATTTCTCCTGTAGGTAAAATATTCCTGCTAAACCTTGACATAGTTTACATCTCTTTGGCACTACCTTTCACGTTAATTTCTGCTGTAGGTAAAAT
Source organism: Oreohelix idahoensis (assembly GCA_024509875.1). NCBI lineage: Eukaryota > Metazoa > Mollusca > Gastropoda > Stylommatophora > Oreohelicidae > Oreohelix > Oreohelix idahoensis. The sequence continues at coordinate 1,392,145 of JAMPIV010000581.1, forward strand.
TTCCCTGCTAAACCTTGACATAGTGTACATCTCTTTGGCACTACCTTTCACTTTAATTTCTGCAGTAGGTAAAATATTCCTGCTAAACCTGCACATAGTTTACATCTCTTTGGCACTACCTTTCACTTTAAATTCTGCTGTAGGTAAAATATTCCTGCTAAACCTTGACATAGTTTACATCTCTTAGGCACTACCTTTCACTTTAATTTCTGCTGTAGGTAAAATTTTCCTACTAAACCTTGACATAGTTTACATCTCTTTGGCACTACCTTTCACTTTAATTTCTGCTGTAGGTAAAATATTCCTGCTAAACCTTGATATAGTTTACATCTCTTTGGCACTACCTTCCACTTTAATTTCTGCTGTGTAATGTTATGATGTATGTATATAAGCATTACCTCGTCATCTACACAAGCACACACATGTTTCAGAAGGCACTTGTAATGTTATGATGTATATATATAAGCATTACCTCGTCATCTACACAAGCACACACATGTTTCAGAGAGCACTCAGTAAAAGCATGTTCAGTTCGTAGCCATGTTTATTTACAGAATATCGTACATGTCAAGATTCGCATTATATTACAATGTGTGGTTCGTACTTTAATGTATTCATATTACATCCCCCCTTTTGAAAAAAAAAATGTGTGCAAACATTTCCAACGAAATGTTTCATGTGAGAAAGGATAAGTATGTGTAATGCTCAGTGTGAGTATATATGTCACTGTCTGTATCGGCTGGGAGGTGTCACTGTACGGCCAGAACGAGTGGTGTAAAGTGCTGGTGGTTCTGCGGAAGTCCCTGGTTTAGCTTGAGTTGGTTGTGATTTCGGCCTTGGCGCTTGTTGGTTTTGTGGGGCACCAAGGTCTGGAGTTACTGCATTGTCTGTTGAAAGCATGGGAATTCTCTGTTCTGTTGTATTCTGTGGGATTTCTCTTATGTCCACTCTGTTTCGCCTCAGGAGGTTGCTGCTGCTGTCTGGTCTTAAAGTATAGCTCCTGGGTTCAGGGTTTCTGGAAATGATTGTTGCTTTTGACCATGTGTCATTGTTGTGGTTGTAGGTAGTCACATGCTGACCAGGATATAATGGTGGTAAGTCTTTAGCACATTTGTCATAGTTGGATTTCTGAACTTGCTGACGATGCTGAAATTGATCATATGTGCTGTCTCTATGTTGTGGACGGAAGTGGACCTTAGATGGTAGGAGGTCTTTAATTCTTCTATCAAACATAAGTTCTGCTGGACTGTCGATCTTACTGTCTACCGGTGTTGTTCTCCATCTCAAGAGTGCTAGGTGTACATCCTCTGTTCTTGTTTTCTTCATGATTGACTTGATAGTTTGTATCTGTCTCTCAATGAAACCATTAGATTTAGGGTATCTAGGTGATGATGTTGTGTGTTTGATCTTCCAGTCCTTAGTGAAGTTTCTGTATGCTTGACCTGAGAAATGTGGACCGTTGTCTGATCTAATTTCATCTGGGATGCCAAACATGCTGCAATACTTCTTTGTAATGTCTGCAATAACAGCTGATGGTGAGGGTTGTGGAAGTTTCTCAATGATGGGAAATTTGCTGTAGTAATCAGCAATAATAAGATAGTCATTATTGTCGATTGAGAAAATATCAGTTCCTATAATGCTCCAAGGGCTCAATGGTATGTCTGATGGTATGAGAGGTTCTCTGCACTGCCTATTTGCATGTTCTTGGCAAATTGAACAGTTTTTACATAGTGTTTCTATGTCCTTGTTTATCTGTGGCCAGTAAACATCTTTCTTTGCTCTCAGTTGTGTCTTCACAATACCAAGGTGACTATTATGGAGCTGTTTAAGGATGATATCGCGTTGTGTTTCTGGTACAACAATGCGATCTCCTTTAAGGATCAGACCATCTTCGATGCTTAACTCGTCCCTCATCGAGTAGTATGGACGGATGTGTGTTGGAACTTCCCTGATAGAGCTTGGCCATCCATGGTATATCAGTTCTTTGAGAGAGTTAAGGATAGGATCTCTCATTGTGTCTTCTCTGATGTGTTCAAGCCGATTATCGCTAAACTTGACAAAATCAACTTTGATGTTTGGGGTAAGATCTGCTGTCTTGTTGGGGTTTGGTAGTCTGCTGAGAGCATCTGCAAGACCTATATCCTCTCCTGGGATATACTGAATATTAAAATCATAACCTTGTGTTTCCAATAACAGAGCTTGTAGTCGTGGTGGTGCTGAAGCTATTGGTTTTTTATGAATCATCTCAAGTGGCTTGTGATCTGAGAGAATTGTAAATGGGCGGTTGAAAAGAAATGTGTGGAAGCGTTTGATTCCAAAACGTACAGCTAGCATTTCTCTTTCAATGTTTGCAAGTTTCTTTTCGCCAGAACTTAATGATTTGCTTGCGTAAGCTACAGGACGAAGTTCTTTGGCATAGTGTCCTTCAGGATTTTTGTCTGGTTGCAAAAGTGCTGCTCCTAGGCCTTTCAGACTGGAATCAACCATGAGAAAAGTGGGTGCTTGCATGTCATAGTATTTCAAGCATGCATCAGATGATATGAGGGTCTTCAAGTGGTTGAATATGTGTTGGTAGTCTTCTGACCATTCATACGGAGTTTCATTCTGTAGTAGAGATCGCAAAGGTTCTGCAGCAGCTGACAAATTTGGTATGAATTGTGCTAGGAAATTGACAGCACCTAAGAATTGTTGCAGTTCCTTCTTTGTAGCTGGTGTTGGCATGTCATGAATATCTTCAACCTTTTTAGGGTCTGGTTTTACACCATTCTGGGTGTACAGCAATCCAAAAAATTGTATCTCCGTTGCCTTAATTGTACACTTTTTGCTGTTGAATGTTAGCCCATTGGCCTGTGCTACATGCATCAAGTTAATCAAGTTACGGTCGTGTTCTTGTTCTGACCTGCCGCAGACTACAATGTCATCCGCAATAGCCACTGTACCAGAACATTGCTCAACAATGTTGTCAATCTTCTGTTGAAAGATGTCTTGTGATACATTCAAACCAAATGGGAGTCTCTTGAAACAATATCTGCCGAATGGTGTTCGAAAAGTTGTAAGGAGTTGACTTTCCTCTGCTATCTCAACACTCCAGTATCCGTGTACAGCATCTAGTTTAGAAAAATATTTGGCATTGTGGAATCTGTGAGTTATCTCTTCCACTGTATGCATTTTGTGTGGACAGCGCTTTAGACTGTTGTTTAAGTGTTTTGGGTCAAGGCAAACCCGAAGAGAACCATCCTGCTTCAGAACGGTTGTGATACTACTACACCAATCAGAATGCTCTTCAACCTTTCTAATAACATCATTCTGCACCATCTTTTCTAGTTCTGTGGCAAGTTTCTGTTTAACATGTATAGGATACTTTCTAGGTGGGTCTATCTTTGGCTCAGCGTTGTCTTTTAAAAAGAATCTTGCCTTTCCTGGAAGTTTGCCTATTCTGTCGAACTGTTCTGGGAATCGCTGTTTAAGGTCATCTACTCCAGTGACGTGTAGAGTAAGATGTTCTTTTTTGTCAGCTTTAATGTTGTTAATAGTTACCACACTCAGCTTTTCGCACATTGGTAAACCCAAAATTGCAGGTCCTTCAACATCTACCAAGTAAAATGTTGACGATGTCCATTCAGAGTCTCTGTATACATTCAAGTGTTACTGCTCCAAAACAGTCTATACTTGTTCCATTGTAAGCTCTTAGCTTTGTCCTGCCACTCCTACTTTTTACATCCCTTGTGGGAAATCCTTGCTCATCCACCTTGTCAGGCATGATCTGTCTGAATATTCTTAAGGGTAGAGTGTTACCTTGGGCACCTGTGTCTATCTTGAACCGAATATATCTTTCTTTGTGCCTTTTAATTCCTGGTATTCGGAATTGTACCTTGCAGAAAGCCTGCGTTCTCTTTGGTTCATTACTGAAAGTTAGTATCTTCACAGTATCAAAACTGGAAGGATCACTTTCTTCACTGGAGTCAAGGTCCTCAGTCATCATAAAGTGTGTTTGTTTTGATGACTTTCTGCTGTGAAGTTTGTGTTGAGCACTGTCTTGTTTCCTCTTGAAACATAATTTTATCCAGTGGCCCCTCTTTCTGCAGTAATGACATGTAGAGTCTTTAGCTGGACAGTGGTTTTGTATGTGGTTTAGGCCACAACATTTACACATAGCACCTCTGCTTGTGTTGTGTTTTTCTTGTTGCTTCGAACCAGTTGCTTTGTTTTGTTTGGGTTTATAGCTTTTTACTGCATCCACCTGGGCTGTTACTGTACCTTGCTGAATTTGTTTAATGTTTAGTGCTTGTGCCTCGTGTTTCCTGCCTTCATCCAGAAGTTGTTGTAAATTTAGTGTATCACTCTGGCTCAGTATCCATTTCTGGAACTCTGGCATTGGTGTGCTGAGAAGGATCTGTTCGATAATTCGCTCTTTTTCTTCTTCTTTGTTAAATTTACATACACTTGTTTTCTCCTTGATGCGAGTGAAGAAATCATCTAAACTTTCATCAGGTTTCTGTCGCAGGTGGTGAAGTTCTAATCTTGCCGCTCTAAAGTTCGTGTGCTTTATTATCAGACGTTTTTCAAATTCGTCCAATATGGCTACGGGGTCGGTCGCTGACTCAACAGGCATGGCGGTAGCAAAACTGTTGTAAATTTTCAAACCTTCATCGTCCAATGCTTCTAGGATATATGGAGTTAGGGTTTGTCCTTCCAGACCAGTGGTCTTGGAATATAGATCTATGCGTTGGCGCCATAACAAGAAAGCTTCACTCTTATCATCTTGACCGGCGAATCTCATTTGCGGTGCGTTGCGATATTGTTTCGCCGCCATGGCTGACTTCGATGACGAAAATTAGCCGAATACTGTACTCACGTGTTATCGTGTAGCTGTTTTGCGTCAGTCCGGTATCGACCGCTGCCACCATGTAATGTTATGATGTATGTATATAAGCATTACCTCGTCATCTACACAAGCACACACATGTTTCAGAGAGCACTCAGTAAAAGCATGTTCAGTTCGTAGCCATGTTTATTTACAGAATATCGTACATGTCAAGATTCGCATTATATTACAATGTGTGGTTCGTACTTTAATGTATTCATATTACAGCACTCAGTAAAAGCATGTTCAGTTTGTAGCCATGTTTATTTACAGGATCTCGTACATGTGAAGATTCGCATATTATTACAATGTGTGGTTCGTATTATTAATGTATTATATTACATCCCCCCTTTTTTGAAAAAAAAAAAAGGTGTGCAAACATTTCCAACGAAATGTTTCATGTGAGAAAGGATAAGTATGTGTAATGCTCAGTGTGAGTATATATATGTCACTGTCTGTATCGGCTGGGAGGTGTCACTGTACGGCCAGAACGAGTGGTGTAAAGTGCTGGTGGTTCTGCGGAAGTCCCTGGTTTAGCTTGAGTTGGTTGTGATTTCGGCCTTGGCGCTTGTTGGTTTTGTGGGGCACCAAGGTCTGGAGTTACTGCATTGTCTGTTGAAAGCATGGGAATTCTCTTTTCTGTTGTATTCTGTGGGATTTCTCTTATGTCCACTCTGTTTCGCCTCAGGAGGTTGCTGCTGCTGTCTGGTCTTAAAGTATAGCTCCTGGGTTCAGGGTTTCTGGAAATGATTGTTGCTTTTGACCATGTGTCATTGTTGTGGTTGTAGGTAGTCACATGCTGACCAGGATATAATGGTGGTAAGTCTTTAGCACATTTGTCATAGTTGGATTTCTGAACTTGCTGACGATGCTGAAGTTGATCATATGTGCTGTCTCTATGTTGTGGACGGAAGTGGACCTTAGATGGTAGGAGGTCTTTAATTCTTCTATCAAACATAAGTTCTGCTGGACTGTCGATCTTACTGTCTACCGGTGTTGTTCTCCATCTCAAGAGTGCTAGGTGTACATCCTCTGTTCTTGTTTTCTTCATGATTGACTTGATAGTTTGTATCTGTCTCTCAATGAAACCATTAGATTTAGGGTATCTAGGTGATGATGTTGTGTGTTTGATCTTCCAGTCCTTAGTGAAGTTTCTGTATGCTTGACCTGAGAAATGTGGACCGTTGTCTGATCTAATTTCATCTGGGATGCCAAACATGCTGCAATACTTCTTTGTAATGTCTGCAATAACAGCTGATGGTGAGGGTTGTGGAAGTTTCTCAATGATGGGAAATTTGCTGTAGTAATCAGCAATAATAAGATAGTCATTATTGTCGATTGAGAAAATATCAGTTCCTATAATGCTCCAAGGGCTCAATGGTATGTCTGATGGTATGAGAGGTTCTCTGCACTGCCTATTTGCATGTTCTTGGCAAATTGAACAGTTTTTACATAGTGTTTCTATGTCCTTGTTTATCTGTGGCCAGTAAACATCTTTCTTTGCTCTCAGTTGTGTCTTCACAATACCAAGGTGACTATTATGGAGCTGTTTAAGGATGATATCGCGTTGTGTTTCTGGTACAACAATGCGATCTCCTTTAAGGATCAGACCATCTTCGATGCTTAACTCGTCCCTCATCGAGTAGTATGGACGGATGTGTGTTGGAACTTCCCTGATAGAGCTTGGCCATCCATGGTATATCAGTTCTTTGAGAGAGTTAAGGATAGGATCTCTCATTGTGTCTTCTCTGATGTGTTCAAGCCGATTATCGCTAAACTTGACAAAATCAACTTTGATGTTTGGGGTAAGATCTGCTGTCTTGTTGGGGTTTGGTAGTCTGCTGAGAGCATCTGCAAGACCTATATCCTCTTTAATGTTGTTAATAGTTACCACACTCAGCTTTTCGCACATTGGTAAACCCAAAATTGCAGGTCCTTCAACATCTACCAAGTAAAATGTTGACGATGTCCATTCAGAGCCTCTGTATGAACATTCAAGTGTTACTGCTCCAAAACAGTCTATACTTGTTCCATTGTAAGCTCTTAGCTTTGTCCTGCCACTCCTACGTTTTACATCCCTTGTGGGAAATCCTTGCTCATCCACCTTGTCAGGCATGATCTGTCTGAATATTCTTAAGGGTAGAGTGTTACCTTGGGCACCTGTGTCTATCTTGAACCGAATGTTTCTTTCTTTGTGCATTTTAATTCCTGGTATTCGGAATTGTACCTTGCAGAAAGCCTGCGTTCTCTTTGGTTCATTACTGAAAGTTAGTATCTTCACAGTATCAAATGTGGAAGGATCACTTTCTTCACTGGAGTCAAGGTCCTCAGTCATCATAAAGTGTGTTTGTTTTGATGACTCTCTGCTGTGAAGGTTGTGTTGAGCACTGTCTTGTTTCCTCTTGAAACATAATTTTATCCAGTGGCCCCTCTTTCTGCAGTAATGACATGTAGAGTCTTTAGCTGGACAGTGGTTTTGTATGTGGTTTAGGCCACAACATTTACACATAGCACCTCTGCTTGTGTTGTGTTTTTCTTGTTGCTTCGAACCAGTTGCTTTGTTGTGTCTAGGTTTATAGCTTTTCACTGCATCCACCTGGGCTGCTAATGTACCTTGCTGAATTTGTTTAATGTTTAGTGCTTGTGCCTCGTGTTTCCTGCCTTCATCCAGAATTTGTTGTAAAGTTAGTGTATCACTCTGGCTCAGTAGCCATTTCTGGAACTCTGGCATTGGTGTGCTAAGAAGAATCTGTTCAATAATTCGCTCTTTTTCTTCTTCTTTGCTAAATTCACATACTCTTGTTTTCTCCTTAATGCGAGTAAAGAAATCATCTAGGCTTTCACCACGTTTCTGTCGCAGGTGGTGAAGTTCTAATCTTGCCGCTCTAAAGTTCGTGTGCTTTATTATCAGACGTTTTTCAAATTCGTCCAATATGGCTGCGGGGTCTGTCGCCGACTCCACAGGCATGGCGGTAGCAAAACTGTTGTAAATTTTCAAACCTTCATCGTCCAATGCTTCTAGGATATATGGAGTTAGGGTTTGTCCTTCCAGACCAGTGGTCTTGGAATATAGATCTATGCGTTGGCGCCATAACAAGAAAGCTTCACTCTTATCATCTTGACCGGCGAATCTCATTTGCGGTGCGTTGCGATATTGTTTCGCCGCCATGGCTGACCTCGATGACGAAAATTAGCCGAATAATGTACTCACGTGTTATCGTGTAGCTGTTTTGCGTCAGTCCGGTATCGACCGCTGCCACCATGTAATGTTATGATGTATGTATATAAGCATTACCTCGTCATCTACACAAGCACACACATGTTTCAGAAGGCACTCAGTAAAAGCATGTTCAGTTTGTAGCCATGTTTATTTACAGGATCTCGTACATGTGAAGATTCGCATATTATTACAATGTGTGGTTCGTATTATTAATGTATTATATTACATGCTGTAGGTAAAATATTCCTGCTAAACCTTGACATAGTTTACATCTCTTTGGCACTACCTTTCACTTTAATTTCTGCTGTAGGTAAAATATTCCTGCTAAACCTTGACATAGTTTACATCTCTTTGGCACTACCTTTCACTTTAATTTCTGCTGTAGGTAAAATATTCCTGCTAAACCTTGACATATTTTACATCTCTTTGGCACTACCTTTCACTTTAATTTCTGCTGTAGGTAAAATATTCCTGCCAAACCTTGACATAGTTTACATCTCTTTGCCACTACCTTTCACTTTAATTTCTGCTGTAGGTAAAATATTCCTGCTAAACCTGGACATAGTTTACATCTGTTTGGCACTACCTTTCACTTTAATTTCTGCTGTAGGTAAAATATTCCTGCTAAACCTTGACATAGTTTACATCTCTTTGGCACTACCTTTCACTTTAATTTCTGCTGTAGGTAAAATATTCCTGCTAAACCTTGACATAGTTTACATCTCTTTGGCACTACCTTTCACTTTAATTTCTGCTGTAGGTAAAATATTCTACTAAACATTGACATAGTTTACATCTGTTTGGCACTACCTTTCACTTTAATTTCTGCTGTAGGTAAAATATTCCTGCTAAACCTTGACATAGTTTACATCTTTTTGGCACTACCTTTCACTTTAATTTCTGCTGTAGGTAAAATATTCCTGCTAAACCTTGACATAGTTTACATCTCTTTGGCACTACCTTTCACTTTAATTTCTGCTGTATGTAGTGGTTTTGATGGTATTGTATGATGGTGATATTACTAAGTGTGATGTATGAGGTCAGCTGTGAAGGCTCCTGAGATAAAATGTAGCTGTGAATTTTCAGAAGGCCTTTCTTGCTACCACTACGACCTCACACCTATCTTTTTTTCTAATGAATGTGGCTACGTTAAAATCTAGGGTACTGAATGTAATGTGTTGTATTGACATATACAAACACATACACACAGATATTAAATAATATAATATTATCAATAAAATTTAGAACACAATGAACTAAATTCAGCTGGTGAAATTTTAGAAAGTAAATCTTTTTTTAAATTTATTTGTTCTGAACCAAGGTTTTATGTTGGCCAGAACATATGAAAGATTTTGGAATTTATGAGTGAATGGCATGAATAAATGACATGATAAATAAAAGGTGTGTACGTATATAATTTTCACGAGTAGTTATTATTTCTACAGTTCATAGTTTTATTTTCCCTGGGATAACGATGAATAGATGTGCTGTTGGGGTGGCTTCATCCCTCCCTGTCTAAGCCTACCAAACATTGTCCATTAATGATGGAAGAAAATGGGATGTTTTAGTAGTAATTCACTTTGGGTGCTATGTCTATGAAGTTGGTGTAAATCCAGCAGACCAGCCTGCTTACGTAACTTTGAAAGAGTAGTTCTGGTGCTGGAATCTGGTGGCCCCACCTCTCCGTGCTTGGGGGCAATATATCGGGTGGCCCCACCTCTCCGGGCTTGGGTGCAATACAAGGCTGTTCTGCCGAGATGCGACACTGCACGGGTCCTCACTGTCAATTATTTACCCAGCATTTGACACCACCTTTTGGTGTCAACATAAAAAAACTCACAGCTCAGATTATGAATAAAGAACACAGAAATGCTAGCAAAACTCAGCTGAGCTGCTGGCTATAGTATGGCGTCCCTGAACTTATTTCTATTTACTTCATTTGAAATCACCACACTTAAAATTTACTGTGTCTATCACTGGACAACTATTGAGGAATGGCAAAAAAGCTCGTCTGAGCGCGGATAATATGATTGTCTGTGGCCAATCAATGCCTTGGTTTTTTTAAATTCAAATTTCCTACACTAAAGTCATTTCAGTCATGCTTCAGTCAAGTATGGATTTTTATCTGTTAGTCTGTCCGTCTCTACTTGCGTTTTCACAAAAAACGTACTTGGTTTTTGAACCAACCTATCCGTCCCCTCTACAAATTTGCCTGAAAAGTTATTTTTAGCCACAGCTCCCACCAATGTCCCTTCTCTTTCATTCTAACTAGATTTGAACACTTGCGTCTCAAGGTCGCGATTTTTGTGCAAATTAGTGACATGTTTGATTCAATGCAGTCTTTCGCTGATGTGAACAACACAGTCTTTTGTCATTATCTTCATTATTAGCTATCCGTCTGTATAAATAAAAGCATATTATTTCACTGCTCAGAATGGGCCATCCGGCCAGCTAATTTTTATATTCCTAACATTAATATTAAGAAAAAGTTACTTTTTAAATTTTGTAATATTTCAAGCATCTGCGTTTGCCGCTGAATTCAAATAAAAGGCTTGGTATCGCAAAAGCGTCCAATAAATGACTGTGGCGTATCATATCCAAGGTCCCTTCTGTCGATTTCCTTACTTTATGTCAACTTGGGGAACGTGACTTTTTCCTCCCCCCCAATTGCGTCTCCTTAGCCTTGCTAGTCTCACGCAATTTTTCAGTCATATTTTTTTTCTTTTGATCCGCCGTTCTCATCCCGTTCAAATGGTAACCGTTTTGATTTCCCGTCTAGCAAGTCAATTTTTATGGAGGGTGATGACCCGCGGTCAGGGCGATCATGTACTATCAGCAGCTTACGCATTATGTTTTTATCCCTACATTTTATCCTTTGGAGATATTTTTACGTTGTATCACTTGTTAATTTTATGACACATCTCCCCACTTGAAAACATGCCTACGGCAAGTTCTAAAACCAGTGATACACATAGATAAAATCTCTCCTCACGTCTGCCATTACTCTAATTTTGATCACAGGGGTGCCGACTGAGGAAATCTGCACCGACATTCAATTTGCCTGGGATATATTGGATACTAAACTGATAAGGTTGAAGCAATAAAGACCACCTCAGCAATCTTGCGTTTTCATGCTTAGCCTGAGATAAGAATACGAGAGGCTGATGATCCGTCTCGACCACAAAAGTCCTACCATACAGATAGATTTGAAACTTCTTTATTGCCCAGATTAACGCTAAACATTCTTTTTCGCTTGTGGAGTATCCTTGTTCCGCCTTATTCAATTTGCGGCTTGCATAAGCGAATGGTTTCAGTTCCCCATCAGGTGAAGATGATCTTTGCAACAAAGCCCCTCCGAGTCCTACATTACTTGCATCGGTTCTTAAGACAAAGTCCTGTGTCAAATCAGGCAGTTTGAGAATAGGCTTGCTAGTGAGTTTTTCCTTTAACTCTTGGAACGCTAGTTCACATTGTGCAGTCCAAATAATTTTATCTGGAAGTCCCTTGCGAGTCAGATCAGTCAGAGGAGCACAAATAGCGTTAAAATTTTTGATGTATTTCTGATAAAATCCGCATAACGACACGAATGATCGCACGTCCTTTTTTGTTTGTGGTCTAGGTGCTCTCTGCAGTTTTTCCAAGTTCTTAGGATCAGGGGTCATATTACCCTGATATACAGTGTGTCCCAAGAATTCCAACTCTTTGCATCCAATACAACATTTTGTTGGCCTAGCAGTTAAGTTCGCCTCCCGAAGTCTATTAAATAACATCTCTAGAGCTTCAATGTGTTCTTCAAATGTCTCTGTGGCGACGAGAATATCATCCATGAAATTCGTGATACATGGGTTATTCAGGGGATCCAACAATTTGCGCATCATCCTTGAAAATACACTCGGAGCATTTTTCAGTCCGAATGGTAGCATATTGAATTCATAATGTCCATCCGAAGTGCTAAAAGCCAAATAAGGTCTCACTTCAGGCTTCACTGGGATCTGGTAATAGCCTTTACTAAGATCCACCTTTGAAAAGTATTTTGCCTTGTTCAGTCTGGCAAATAACTGTTTTGTGTCTGGTAATGGATCCACTTGTCCTTCTGTGACAGCATTCAGTTTCCTGTAATCTATGCACAGTCTGTGTTCCCCAGACGGTTTTCTCAACAAAACGACACTAGAACTAAAAGATGATTCACTGTGCGAAATAATCCCCTCCTTCAACAAATAATCTATTTCTTCCTTCAATGCCTTCTCCTTCGCGAACGGAATAGAATAGGCTCTCATACAGATTGGGTTTGAGTCTACCAGTTTCATGTCATACTGTAGCAAATTTGTATGGCCTGGTTTATCTGTTAATACATCTGTATGTTCCTCCAGAACCTGTTGAACTCTCTCCCTCTGGTTTTTAGTCAGGTGCTTACTGACTTTTACCTGTGCTGCTGTTTCACAAGGATGTAATGGGTATTCATGTGAGGTGAGTGGTTCCTTTTGCATCTGAGTTGCAATAGCCAAGGTCAATAAGGGGGTGCTTTCCTGGAGTGGTCTGTCCAGATACTTCTTTAACAAGTTTACATGATAAACTTTCTCCTTCCCCTTTTTGTCAATTTTATAGTTTGTTCTAGACACCTTCTCTAGAACCGTATATGGACCTTGCCAACCAATTTGTAATTTATTCTGGCTACCGGGTAGTAGAAGCAGCACCTTCTCTCCCACAGCTAGTTCTCTGTCCTTTGCCTTCCTATTAAAATATGCTGCATGTTTCTTCCTGGCTTGTTTCAAATTATCATTTGCCAGTTTCCATCCAGCTTTCAAACGAGTGGTCAGTTCGTTCACGTATTGATAAGATGAGGTAACAGTCTCTTCCGCCTTCTCATCTGTCCAGGTCCTTAATAAAGCTTCTAATGGACCTTTTATTGGCCTCCCAAATAGCAGAGTTGCGGGAGCCATCCCGGTTGAACTATGTGGTACCTCCCGATACGCAAACAATGCGGCGGGCAGGAATTGATCCCACAGATCCGGTTTTTCGTGTGCCAGCTTTCTCAGGATAGAAATGAGAGTCCCGTTGAACCTCTCTACCTGGCCGTTCCCTTGTGGATGGTACGGACTACAATGAAAGTGTCTGGCTTGAAATAGCTTAAAAACTTCTTCCGTTAGTTTCCCCTTGAACTGAGATCCATTATCCGTCAAGATTTGATGCGGGAATCCTAATCGGGTAAATATTGTAAGTAGTGCCTCTGCTACATGTTTTGAATCAATTGATGGCAGGGCTACCGCCTCTCCCCACATAGAACAAGTGTCCACCAGAGTAAGGATGTAACTGTTCCTCCTCTTGGTCCGAGTGAGAGGTCCCACAATATCCACTGCAACCCTCTCAAAAGGTGTTCCCACTATGGGCATTTCCCCTAGAGTTGCAGGAGCAGTCCAGTGCTTTGGAGCTACCCTTTGACATTCTGGGCAGGATCTGACATATCTTTTTATATCCTCCGTTATCCCTGGCCAGAAGTAATGACAAGCTATACGCTGTCCTGTGGCGCTGATCCCCATGTGACCACTGAAGGGAATCGCATGCCCGAGTTCCATCACTTTATCTCTATATGAAGTGGGAAGAACCAGCTGGTTGTGACCATTTGTTCCAGTTCCGGCCTTCCTGTATAATAGTTTGTTCTTCATGAAATATTCCCCCTTGCTCGGAGGTGTGTGGCATTTGGGCAATTTTTTAGAACATGGCTTGAGTGTCCTATCCTCAGCCTGCGCCTTCCTCATCTCCTCTGGATGAGCATTTATAGGTTCACCTTCTTCCTCCTTCTTCTGTGACCTGGTCTGCACTGTCGCCATGATCACAGGTTTCTCGGGATTCCCCAAGAAGACGTATCTACACCCCAATATCAGAGGGTAGATTGGTTCATCTATCACTGCTGCTCTGATTTCTCCTTCCACATAGCGAGTTTTCACCGTTATCCTTGCGATGGGAAGTGTCATGAGTGGTATGTCCTTAGTCGCCCCTTGTATTTCCACTGTTTCTGTGGTATACTGACTTGGGTCCACTAGGCTAGACTTCACAACTGAATCATAATCCAAACCTGTATCATAAAGGCACCTTATGGTGACCCCATTACAAATAACATCCTCACAAACTGGGGGGTGATAAGGTTCCTGTTGTCCCTTAGGATTAACCTTTAATCTTTGCGTCCCCGACTTCATTGCAGCAATGTTTGAAGGTTTCCTTCTACAAAATTCGGTGTTATGGTTATCTTTCTTGCACCATTTACACCATCTTTTTCCTTGGTTCAACGGTTTTCTTTCATTGAACTTTTGGTCATTGAACTGTGAGTTTCTGTCGCGATAGTCATTTCTTGGCCGCTCAAAGTTTGTCCTACCTTTATTTCCCTGCTCTCTATTATCAAATTTATTAAATTGCTGTGGAGCTTTAAAATTGTCTATGTGCTTCTTTTTAGCACCACTTACCTCTGCCTGGGCTGCCTGATACCTCTCAGCGACATTTAAAACCTCCCCCAACTTCTCTGCACCTTGTTCCATGAGAAATTTTCTCATGTCTGGAGCCATGGACTCTCTCAATTGCTCAATCATGATCATTTCTTTAAGATCTTGGGTCTTCCCCAGAGCAGTCCATTTCTCCAAATAGGTTTCCAGTCTAGCAGAGAATTGGTGGTATGTCTCCCCAGACAACAGTTTGGCATTTCTAAATTTCTTACGATAAAATTCACCATTCTTCTCGTACCTTAATAACAAAGCCTGCTTTAACATGTCATAATTGTCTTGGTCTTCCCTGTTCATTTTAGCAAAGACTTCATAAGAAGTACCTCTCAGTCCCTGTGATAGCTTTAAACTCCACCTCTCTCTCTCTAACCCATATGTAGTAGCTAATAACTCAAAACGTCCTAGGTACCCCTCTATGTCATCGTCTTTTTCAACAAAATGGTCTAAATGAAACCCCATAGCTGAGTTTGAGGCTCCCAGACTGGGCGTAGCATCTGAGGCAAAAGGGCTGGCACCATTTTCAGGAGCCTGGCCTTGTAATTCCAGCTCCCTTAGTCGTAATTCGTGCTCCCTTTGCAACCTTCTATCTTCTGCCTCCCTTTCGGCAGTCAATCTTTTTTCTTCTGCCTCCCTTTCGGCAGTCAATCTTTTTTCTTCTGCCTCCCTTTCGGCCTTTTTATCTTCTGCCTCCCTTTGCTGTCGTTTTTCTTCTGCCTCAATCTGCAGCCTCTTAGTCTCAGCCTCTAACCTCTTCTCTTCAGCCAACCTTTCAGACTCTAATTTTCTTTCAGCCTCTTTTTCTAATCTCCTTTCTTCCCGTTCAATATATTTATCACATTCAGCCGTTACGTATTGAATTAAAATCTGACCATCCATTCCCATCTCCTTTGCGGTCAGCACAGCAGCTGATCTAAATTTTGCCAGCTCCGCCATACTTTCTAAACAAATCTTAGCAATAAGCAAAGTAAAATTTCCAACCACTAAAGTACTTATAATTATTCTAGACTAAAATAATTCTAATTAACTAATTAACTAACACTGGCTGTGAAGATTCACCAACTTCTAATTGCCCTTTTAATTTAAAGGGACACTTTTAATTTTAAGGGAATTTTACAATTTTGTTCCCCTAATTTTATTTCTCCCACCAGGAGATCCTTATATTACTGTTTATGCTAATTATCCCTGGACAAGACCCCAATATATGTAGTGGTTTTGATGGTATTGTATGATGGTGATATTACTAAGTGTGATGTATGAGGTCAGCTGTGAAGGCTCCTGAGATAAAATGTAGCTGTGAATTTTCAGAAGGCCTTTCTTGCTACCACTACGACCTCACACCTATCTTTTTTTCTAATGAATGTGGCTACGTTAAAATCTAGGGTACTGAATGTAATGTGTTGTATTGACATATACAAACACACACACACAGATATTAAATAATATAATATTATCAATAAAATTTAGAACACAATGAACTAAATTCAGCTGGTGAAATTTTAGAAAGTAAATCTTTTTTTAAATTTATTTGTTCTGAACCAAGGTTTTATGTTGGCCAGAACATATGAAAGATTTTGGAATTTATGAGTGAATGGCATGAATAAATGACATGATAAATAAAAGGTGTGTACGTATATAATTTTCACGAGTAGTTATTATTTCTACAGTTCATAGTTTTATTTTCCCTGGGAGAACGATGAATAGATGTGCTGTTGGGGTGGCTTCATCCCTCCCTGTCTAAGCCTACCAAACATTGTCCATTAATGATGGAAGAAAATGGGATGTTTTAGTAGTAATTCACTTTGGGTGCTATGTCTATGAAGTTGGTGTAAATCCAGCAGACCAGCCTGCTTACGTAACTTTGAAAGAGTAGTTCTGGTGCTGGAATCTGGTGGCCCCACCTCTCCGTGCTTGGGGGCAATATATCGGGTGGCCCCACCTCTCCGGGCTTGGGGGCAATACAAGGCTGTTCTGCCGAGATGCGACACTGCACGGGTCCTCACTGTCAATTATTTACCCAGCATTTGACACCACCTTTTGGTGTCAACATAAAAAAACTCACAGCTCAGATTATGAATAAAGAACACAGAAATGCTAGCAAAACTCAGCTGAGCTGCTGGCTATAGTATGGCGTCCCTGAACTTATTTCTATTTACTTCATTTGAAATCACCACACTTAAAATTTACTGTGTCTATCACTGGACAACTATTGAGGAATGGCAAAAAAGCTCGTCTGAGCGCGGATAATATGATTGTCTGTGGCCAATCAATGCCTTGGTTTTTTTTAAATTCAAATTTCCTACACTAAAGTCATTTCAGTCATGCTTCAGTCAAGTATGTATTTTTATCTGTTAGTCCGTCCGTCTCTACTTGCGTTTTCACAAAAAACGTACTTGGTTTTTGAACCAACCTATCCGTCCCCTCTACAAATTTGCCTGAAAAGTTATTTTTAGCCACAGCTCCCACCAATGTCCCTTCTCTTTCATTCTAACTAGATTTGAACACTTGCGTCTCAAGGTCGCGATTTTTGTGCAAATTAGTGACATGTTTGATTCAATGCAGTCTTTCGCTGATGTGAACAACACAGTCTTTTGTCATTATCTTCATTATTAGCTATCCGTCTGTATAAATAAAAGCATATTATTTCACTGCTCAGAATGGGCCATCCGGCCAGCTAATTTTTATATTCCTAACATTAATATTAAGAAAAAATTACTTTTTAAATTTTGTAATATTTCAAGCATCTGCGTTTGCCGCTGAATTCAAATAAAAGGCTTGGTATCGCAAAAGCGTCCAATAAATGACTGTGGCGTATCATATCCAAGGTCCCTTCTGTCGATTTCCTTACTTTATGTCAACTTGGGGAACGTGACTTTTTCCTCCCCCCCCAATTGCGTCTCCTTAGCCTTGCTAGTCTCACGCAATTTTTCAGTCATATTTTTTTTCTTTTGATCCGCCGTTCTCATCCCGTTCAAATGGTAACCGTTTTGATTTCCCGTCTAGCAAGTCAATTTTTATGGAGGGTAGTGACCCGCGGCGTGGGCGATCATGCCTTCTAGTAACTTAAAAAGTTAGTTGCTTATCCTTTACAGGACGTGGCAATCAACCCCAGCTTTTATTGGCTGTTTTGTGATTTTTCTAGGCAATTTTTACGTTCAGTAGTTTGCCATTGCTTTCTGAACGGTACGGCGCTTATACCATTGTTAAAATCCACACAAAGCGATCTGCTACCAAACCGCCTGCAGCAGGTTTCGAACCTGATATATCTGGATTATGAAACTGCGTTCATATCCATTAGGCCACAGACGCATTCTTTTTATCCCTATATTTTATCCTTTGGAGATATTTTTACGTTGTATCACTTGTTAATTTTATGACACTGTAGGTAAAATATTCCTGCCAAACCTTGACATAGTTTACATCTCTTTGGCACTACCTTTAACTTTAATTTCTGCTGTAGGTAAAATATTCTACTAAACATTGACATAGTTTACATCTCTTTGGCACTACCTTTCACTTTAATTTCTGCTGTAGGTAAAATATTCCTGCTAAACCTTGACATAGTTTACATCTCTTTGGCACTACCTTTCACTTTAATTTCTGCTGTAGGTAAAATATTCCTGCTAAACCTTGACATAGTTTACATCTCTTTGGCACTACCTTTTACTTTAATTTCTGCTGTAGGTAAAATATTCCTGCTAAACCTGGACATAGTTTACATCTCTTTGAAACTACATTTCAGTTTAGTTTCTGTTAAGGTATAAGTGTCCTGTTTTAGCTCACCTATTGTAAGAGCTAAGGCCACGTCAGTGTAAATAAAGTAATATATTTACTGTTACCAAAGTCGCCATTGGCCGCGATGGTTGTACTTTCAAACTAAAATCTCGAACTAATTCCGTTATTGATACCTACATTTTATATTTCTAAACACACAAAGCTATGAAACAGAATGATGTTGTCACAATAATAATAATAAGCACGTTGTAACTAAACGTAAGGAAAGACCACACAACAACAACAAAAAACCAATCCAACTTTTATTACGTCGAAGAACAACGTTAGAAATTAAGATTTTCTTAAAAAAACAAAAACATAAATCAGAATTTTGATTAAACATTGTTCTTATATTTTGGAAATTAGCAACAACGACAACGAAAACCAGCAAAGATGAACGTATGAGAGGACTGGTCTGGCGAGTATACAACCTGCGCGCTAAGGGGCAGTCAACATTCACACCTTTCGACATATGCTAAGGGATATTGAGCACCTATGGGTTTGTCAGTAATGCAATGATGTGGATTCTAATTAACAACAACAATATAAATACCTGAAATTATGCGTAACATAAGACAGTAAATGTTATCACTAACGTGTGGACTTAGGAACATAGATACCCAAACGTGTTATTAAACTATAACAATTTTACCAGACCTGTTCAATTCGGCTACACAGTACTTAACTTTCTGTTACTTTTCGGTTTTTTTTTTTTTTTTTTGGTTGTGAAAATGGGACATACATATTTTACGAAATACCTCTTTGTTCCTTCCTACACCGTTTTGGGAACGAAGAACTCATGGAAAGGAAGTGGCGACTCCTGGGAGACAGACATGAGTGGATACATACGATCATATGAAGTCTGAAGTTAAGCAATTTTGGAGAAAGAAATGTCAACGTGCGCTGTTCTGATCGCCCAAACACAGACTATGTGTTGGTTACATCGAGAATGCCGTACAGAAATAAGGAACAAAAAGCGGAAGCGTCTAATGCCGTTTCAGTTATTGTTACTGTCATTTCGTTTAGAGATTATAGCTACTAATTTCGTCATTTTTATGTTTAAACACATACATGGACAGTTAAAAAAAAAAAAAAAAAAAAAAAAATATATATATATATATATATATATATATATATATATATATATATATATATATATATATATATATATATATATATATATAAACCCTTAGAAATCATAATTTTTACTTATTAATAGTTAACACTTCGGGCATTGGAACAATATCTCAAAACTGAAAGAACAACACCTCTAAACTGAAAGAACAAAACGTCAAAACTGAAAGAACAATATCTGAAAACTTAAAGAACAATATCTCAAAACTGAAAGAACAATAATTCAAAACTGACAGAACAAAACGTCAAAACTGAAAGAACAATACCTCAAAACTGAAAGAACAACACCTCAAAACTGAAAGAACAATATCTAAAAACTGAAAGAACAATACCTCAAAATTGAAAGAACAATACCTCAAAACTGAAAGAACAATATCTAAAAACTGAAAGAACAATACCTCAAAATTGAGAGAACAATACCTCAAAATTAAAAGAACAATACCTCAAAATTGAAAGAATAATACCTCAAAACTGAAAGAACAAAACGGCAAAACTGAAAGAACAATATCTAAAAACTGAAAGAACAATACCTCAAAACTGAAAGAACAATACCTCATAACTGAAAGAACAATACCTCAAAACTGAAAGAACAAAACGTCAAAATTGAAAGAACAATACCTCAAAATTGAAAGAACAATACCTCAAAACATTATAACAGACGCACCACAAACAATATAAGTAAAGAAGTAGATGAGTTAACAGTTATACATCATTTACATATTCACTATCACAGTTGAGCTACCCAAGGGTCATAAGTCTTTACCACACATATGTCAAGTCTTCCTGTCACGTGCCATCCGCTCAAGGTCTGTCCATGTAGTCTTCATTACTTGTATGTCTGTCTCCAGTTTTCTTCCCATGTGTTTCTTCGTATCATTCTCTCTTGCGCTGTGGATTCCAAAACAAATACTGTCTTGTAACGCTATCAACAGGTTTCCTCAATGAGTGTATTATCTGTCTTAAGCGTGTTCTTCTCGTCTATTGTTCCACTTATCCTTATATATTTCTTGTCATCAACTCCACATTAGTGATCGTGTAATACCACTTCAATCTTTCTATTCTATGCATCGATTACAAAATACATAAATTAGTCTGCTAGACGGTACCACTTTATGTTGGTCCATTACGGTTTAGCCTTCCTATCCTGCAACAAGCATTCGCTGTTTGTCCATGTCATATTTATCCGTTTGATATCTTTCTCTAATGTCCTTTACGTGTGTTTCTGTGTCTGCTTTATCCGTCCTATATCTGTCTTCAGTGTCATTTACGTATTAATATATGTCTTCTTCAGTGTCTTCTACCTTGTGTATTCAAGAACAAAGACTGCATTATAACGTTAGATCTTTGTAATACTGCACCTAGGTAACCAACCATCACAGATTTGTCGGTGTTAACGTAGCATAAGGCATCAGAGACACATTTATAACAGACATTCACAATGTCATAAATGGTGGAAGAGCAAACAAGGCTATGTGTAGAACCAGGCTTTATAAAGACAAACTATTCGCATTAGAAACAGCATGGGGAAATATTTTTAGACTAAAGCAGTGTAACATTTACTTACTTAGTCGTTCCCCTTCTACCGTGAGGTGTAGAGGTTTGGAAGAAAAAGAGCGCCATACTATCCTATCGGCTGTCTTCCTCCTGGCCTGGTTCCATTCTAATCCTCGGTCCTTCAAAGAGTGTCTAATGTTGTCCTCCCAGCGGACTCTGGGTCGCCCTGGAGGTCTGCAGACATGGCCAGACCATCTTAGTTGGGACTGTTCTACTTGGGTCTGCGTGGGCTGGGTTTCTAGGCATAGAGTATCGTCTGGTTGCGGATCATGTCTCTTCTTGTTACTTCAGCCACCTTTCTCAGATACCTTATTTCTGAGGTTTGGATCTGGCATTTGTGGGTTGTAGTCATTGCCCATGACTGTTATGAGTAAACTAATAACAGGTTTTATCGCACTCGACAGGGTTTGTATACATATTTCCTTGTTGATATGCGTTGCCCGGACTACTCCAGAAGTACGTCACATAGTCTGCTAAAAATTGGCAGATGATTCTTTGCCGGCCTTGCGTGGCAAATCTGAGCTAGTATTCGTCCTCTTTCGATGTGTATTCACTGTGTGTGAAAGACGTGTTTTTGGCGAGCTCCAAAAGTGTACTCTTGTGATAGAGTCTTTATGAATTTATATCAGCTAGGTCGTCCTACAGTATGGAGTCTATGCTTGATTATATTTAAATGGACTAGTGAATGCTGAAATGAAAGACGTGAGTGTGGAACTATTATATTAAATATTTTAGCAGAATGCATAAGACATCTTGTCCTTAGTCTACGTGACGATAGACGTATTTCATGGACTGGCTAGTGAATGCCATTGATTATTATATGGATGCAAATATATAAGGAGCTTCGTCCTGTATTTAATATGAATATATTGTCTTCAACGTCAAACTGGCCTTGTCACGTTTTTGACTGTTGAGAACTGATTTCACGTAGAAGGCTGTTAAAAAGTTGGACTTAGAGGCCTGTTACCAAATATACCCTAGACATGCTGGAAGCCAAGATCCAACTACTTGGTGACTTTAAAAGAACTCGGCGGGGAGAAGTTAGACTACCTAATTATATTCCTCCAACAATGACTCGCATCCATACGTCAAGACTGATGTCACATAATTTGGTTCGCTCTCTTTTCTTCTGCGGCAGTATTGGTGTTTTTGAGTCATTGTTTACACTTCTTCCTGTAATAATGCGTCATGTATATTTACCTGACCATCCTTGCTGAGAGAGTAGACAGGTGATGCAATATTTACCGACAGTAATGTTGGTAAAATTCTCGTGTACCAAACCTGGGCGCTCCGGAGTAACACGAAGTTCGCCCCAGCGAGTTTAATTAGCGCTGATAAGGCTATTGTGATTTCGTAATTTCTTAATTTCTCTCGTGGAGAGAACACAACCCAGGTGGTCATACGATGAATGTTTGTTTGCAAAAATACATGGCAGTAAATTATCCAGGTGCGGACATATTGTAGACACGCACCTGAAGACGACGGAAATGTTGAAATTGTTTCCGGAAAGAATTGTTAAGAAGATATTATTTGTGATAATGTAAGAAGTTGTAGTGGTAATCATTACCAAGAATTGACGAAAATACCACCTCCTTATACGGAAAATGACCGTTTGAAATTGTCAAACGCATGAGTCATGCAGGAAATTTCAAGAAGAAGTTAGCATAGCACGCAGGTTTGAATACAATCGGCTGTGCAATTCTAGATTTTATGAACAACACTTATGATTGGATCCTGATCAGATTGTAACTACCACGTGCGTGGGACGAAAGTTGCAATTAAATCTGATACTTTCGCTGGGATAGAGCACTGTGAAATTCACCTCGTCAAGAAGACAATCAGCTAGCCTGAGTAATGGAAAGGATCAGAATTCCATGTATCGGATCGGGCCTTGTTTGAGCATCTTGTAGACATATATCCCAGGAAAGCTCTACATACATTAACACGTAAAGCCGGAAACCTAGGAATCTGAAAACACAAAGTCAGAGTGAGAGTCTAGTGTAAAGTGATACCCCAGACCAGTTGCCTTAAATATTGCTCTGAGCCAGGAGTCAGTATTCCTAAAGAGATTTTAGGGTGAGTTATACATTTTAAAATTCTATATTTTGTATTTATTAACGTGTGAAATTGCTAATGGATGTCCAAGTCATACACGGCTTGCTACCTTAGCAGGTAGAACGATGATTTCATGAACCACTACTGCAATAGCTGGTGCTGCTTTATGCAGGTGTCTCAAAGAACCAAAAGCAAAGCTATTCCCAAGATCTATATGAAGCAGAGAGTGGATGATGATAGAACTGGTGTAAATACTAATTGTAAAGATATTTAATATAAATATAATGAATGTTTTCCGCTCACTGGGATTAATATTAATGCTCAGAGAGGTTAAAATTCCGAGGTAGATGGGATGGTGGAATGAAAAGGGGTGGGGGGGGGGGGGAAACACGATTGTGTGTCAGGAAATCCAATACTCAAAAGGGTATGTGTTTCTATTCTTTCATTATACTAGTCGGTGGTACCAGTTGAGGATACTATCTCTGAAACAAAGTGTGTGGTATAAGTAACCTGCTGTAAATGCTACACACAATCATAAGACGGGTCTTAAAGACGCTGTACCTGCTTCGTGTTTACTCCCTGGTATGTCTTGGAACGTGTCACTATTTCCAGACGTGACCAGTAACGAGAGTGCATCAGTCCATAACCTGCAAAGAACCAACCATCGGCAGCAGAAGAAACCAAACTTACTGGCAGATAAGTACAAACTTAAAAGCTACCAAGTGAACTTTAAACCGATTCACTCAGTATCCATAACATAGCCATGTGATGAAACCCTTGTTTTGAAAGAGAATTATTCATTTTACACTGTTAAATATAAATGAATATTAAATTGTTATTTGTATATATGCAAATTTATATTTGATTTAGTCCTTTTGGGTGTACTGCACCCGTATGTCTCAGTCACCTTAAATACACTTAAAACAGCTACTAAGTTAAGATTACACTGGGGCCTAAGACGCGTCAACAGTGAGGAATGCAGTTAGCAACCCGTAGCTAGACTGCTTGTGTCAGGGTCAGCAAACCACAACCTACTCCACCTCCATGTGGTGGTCCTGGAAACAGGCTGCATGACTGCAGTCTGGCTAAGTGAGTATGGATCGAAGAGGGAAGGCTAAACGGTCCCAAAAATGCTGTGCTAAAGTCGGATGTGTCGACTGTGATAAACGAGCGCAAAGGCCTTTTTGCTCCATCTTTTCCTACATTTTTCATATTGTATTTTCTCCGACATTTGCTCTTTCATCCCATATTTGCGACCCACATTTGCTATTTCATCGTTGTGATTACTCGCGACCGGTATCTAGAGAACCACATTTGTTCTTTCATCGGGAAAAATAAAAGTCCTTTGATTGAGTCCCCATCCCCGACATTATCGTTTGAAGCCCATATTGCATCGTGATAAATCTGGTAAAAATACATCTGGTCATCCTAATCAAACATCTGGGCATGCTGTAATTTCTGTGACACCCCATTGGACGCCCAGATTGGCCAGGGGGAAAACGTCTCATGCTGTAATGGTGTTATCTTTGGTCGGCCGCGGTTCAGACAAGCGTTGATTTACCACATTGGACGCCCACCTTGGCCAGGTGAACAATAAACAATCAGAGGTCAAACTACACCCACGTTTGGACTGACAGGGGACAAGAGCGATCCTGTGAATGAGTGACCAGAGGGGCCATTAAGGATTGGTTGGTATGGGCGGAGCTGTACAAGAAACCCATATTGGACGGGCAGAAATATAATCTACTGCGTAGCTTGTTCTAGGAAGGAGTCCAGTTTTTTACCTAGTGAGGAAGAGATTAATCCCAAAAACGCCAGCCTAATACACGTGTTTATTCAGAGTGGATGATAATTCAGTTCTGTGATTAATTGTGTTCTTAAAGGAATTTGCGAAGGGAAAAGAAGGTTAGTAGATCTTATACAGATTATTAATACATTTTTTTAATTTTTGTTTATTTTAACCTCACAGCTAAAATGTGCGAAAGATAAAGTTTCAAATAATTCTTGGCATAACTGATTAATAAAATCAGAAGATTTTCCTAGAAGATGATAGGATGATAGGAGGTAATTAATAGTTCATATTTCACCTTTATCATCATCACAGTCTCCCATGCGCACACACTCTCATGCACAAGATATTTAACATCATTAGAATTGAACTCAGAGAGAGAGAGAGATGATTAATGAGCAGTAGTTTAAATGAAAGTCAACCAGTGATGTTAAATGTGAAAAACTTACGAAGACTTTTGTGTGTCTTCAGTTCATCAGAAGTCTGAGTCTGCACGCAACGTGTCTGACGTCTAACCAGAAATAAGTTATCAAAAACGGACATTTGGCTAGCAGAATTCGCCATAGGACATCTTTCATTCCTCAATTAAAAAGGAATATTGTCTCACCCACAAGTCAGAAGGTGGACGCAGCATTTTTCGTCACCATATACTGCTTGCTCACAAGTTCAATACAGAGTTATCACAAGTTCAATACCTCGTTATCACAAGTTCAATACAGAGTCATCATAAATTCAAATCACTCGAAAGATCATTATTATCTGAAGTCAAGCAAAAGAGCTCAAAAGAGGAATCGCATATTTATACCACGTGCAACACACTCTTAAGCGCATTTTATGAAGCAGACTCGAAAGTATATGAATCACGACTACATACGCAAGATTATGAATCTACATATCACTAACATTTCGTGAAGATATCCAGTCTGACCAATACCCTCGGGAGATTAGACAACACACTTTTTGTTCATATGACAACTATTAACTGTTGATCCACACTACAGAGATATACTCAAACAGTGAAGGAATATACTGTATATAGATATCTCGTCAGCGTTCTCCGTACGACAACAATATTCATCAGAACGTCATCGACTTAGAGATACCCCACTCGACATAACGTATAACAACTTGGGACATTGTATGCCTATACGTGAATCGTCATATCAGTGCGAAGCATTTAGAGACACATGGACTGTGTAGAGTACTCACCATTTTGGTAACACGTATCATATCACATCATCATCATTTCACTTTACACCAGTTCATTCTTAATTAACTATTACTTAATTAACTGCAATTTTATTATCTCATCTGTGTGTTTTGTGTGAATCGTCTTTCACCATCATCACGTTCTAACTATTACTAACCCTATATGTGTGGATATTTCATTAATAAACCCAACGATCGTTTGATCATTATCTGGTTTGTTAATGTATTACTCGTGCTGTCGGTGTTACATATTCACCTATAGGAACCTTTCTCTACTCAGATGAGGTTGGGGGCTTTTTCTTTACGGGATCTAAGGGCAGAAGCTAAGTTCGTGGGGAAACAGAACTCTTTCCATAATTAATTAGAAAACACTGTCTAGTGGAAAGCATTCGCATTCCTGTCTTCTTGTCCCTATCTCGAATAGGTCTTTTTTTCTTTCTTAACGAGCCAATTTCTAGAGACCTTATATCTAATATCTCATAGACTATTCCTGGCAAAAACTACTGTCGTAGTTGCCCCAGTACTCACCACGCGACATCGACCGAAAGGCGCAAATATCGCAGCTTTGCTGTAAACGGACACAACACAACCAATGTCCGTTTCAGTACGAACAAAGAAGAAGAAAAAGAAGATTACGCTGAACTCAATCAGTTGGGGTCTTGAACGAGCGAAATCATACCATATATCTCTTCACAAAAGGCGGCGGGAAAGATAAGGAGTTAACACTATTACGACTCATTTGGCATTGTTCTCGACTTCTTAAATAGCTTGTGATTACTCCCTTAAGATAGAAGCATCATCATCTTTCTATCTGCATCTCTTCCAAGAGTAATCTTTTGCGAAGGTAGACGCATTTGGAGACCCACATTAGATGCTCTAGGTTTTGGCAATAGTTGGACCATCACTGCAGAGCAAAGGGAGGGGGCAACCGGTGACAACTGGGACATAGGTGGAGCGGTATACAGTCATCTTCGTCTTCTTACTAGCTTCTCTTTTGCTGAGCCATCCTCGATTTACGGCCTGAAAAAGTCTCCCAGCTGCTGTTCTTCGGGTAGCCAACTCTTCTTTGATGCTTCCCTTCTGGTCTATGACAGCTCCGAGGTATTTCAAGTGGTTGGCCTGCTCCAGGACCTGTTTTCCCATCTGTTTTCTGATGCCTTCTTTCCACTAGTGCTAACACCATGGTTTTTGTTTTAAAGCTACTTATGACCATCCCTCTCTTCTCCAGCTCTTCCTTCCAGATTTGCATGTTGGATTGAAGATGTGCCTCTGATTTAGCAGTCAGGGCAACATCAACAGCAAATGTCAGCTCTGAAATACAGACCTGTCTCATCTTTTAGTACCCCACTGAACACTTTCTTGTCCTTTCCTTACATGCCTTGATGACATCGCCAGTGTGAAGTATGAAAAGATATGTGACAGGATATCACCTTGTCTTACACCAGTGGATATCCTGAACTCTTCTGACATGGTTTGCCGTGCTCACCTAATTTCTGCAAGATTTGTAGAAGCTCTGTATATCATGAATTGGGGGTGCAGGAATGTTCTTCATTGCTAAACAGATAGTACAGATAGAATATGTTTACGTTAACATCTACAGTGATTGAAAAGTGTTCACAATATATAGTGAATATGTTTTGATTTACATCAACACTGAGTGAAAATTTCATTAATTTTAAAATGAATGTGTTTAAATAGACATTTACACTGGTTTAAAAACGAAATATTATAATTAGAATGCACACCATTTCTTTCATCTTTCGCTCCCTGCTTCGATATGGAACTTGGGACTACCTATGCTTTGTAGTTCTCTTTAAGAAACTAGCAATAAAGCAGTCCCCTAACTCTTGCAGTGGTAGTTCATGAATTCATCATTTTATATGGATGAGGTTGCCAGCCCCAAATGACCTGGACATCCACCGGCACTTTTCACATATTAAATATTCACATGGCAATATATACATATTAGTTCATATGTTAGCAATGACAAATATAAAATGTAAAACGTACGCCTATCTTGGCTCACAGACTATTTGCTCAGAGAAGTAGGTTTAAGGCACTGGCAGATGCCTTTTTTACTTGTCTTGGGGGTCGTTATGTTAGCACTAAACTCCCACTATGACTCCCTGTTTCAGTTTCCTCAGATCCGGTCTTCCTTATTAAAATGGTTTTCCTAGGCTCTTTAAGTCCTTCAATATGTCCGGTCTGATGAAAGAGAATTCTTAATTCTAACACGGGCAGTCTGGTTTCGTCTTGGCAAGCGATCCACAGAGCGAATTTTCACAGTGTCTTAAAACTGTAAAAAGGTCAGGTTATATTGCCTGTCCTCCCACGCATTTATTTTGTTACGATGCTAAGAAAGCTGAAATCGTTTCAAACATGCGTGTTGGGTGCGGTAATTTCAAAATTATTTCCGCCTGAAATAATATGCGTGATGCAAAAGGTCACGTCTCCGATCTATGGAATGAAAACATCCGAACCTCTATCGGCAATGTTTACAAATAACGTATTTTTCCTTTAATATAAAGTAATGCATTTGTAACAAGGTGTGCCGGAAACGGTGATGTCGTGCGTGTCTGTTCAAGATGTGTCGCACAGACGAGTTATCTCGTTATCTGTCGCTTGAGCACACACAATCCGTCTCTTTACCATCTTGACAAAGAACGAACCCATGCCTTATCAGCGATCAAACAAATTTGCTGGGCGATTTTAGTTTTCATCTGTAGACTGATGTCGGCCACACCCGATATTCGCCAACATGGTTGTCAATTAATTATTATATCAGCCGTTTCTTGCAAAGCAGAGAGAAACAGATAACAAAACAGACATGACGACACATCAGTGACAACAGTGTAAGAATTATTGAAAATACCAAATACCTGCTACATAGCAGAGAAAGAAAGAGACCATTGACAAGCACGTAATAAGTCTGTACAACAACTGTAACTGATTACTGCCGTAGTGAAACAGAGATCGACTGAAAAATAATTATGTGACATAAATATATATATATATATATATATATATATATATATATATATATATATATAGATATATATAGATATATATATATATATATATATATATATATATATATATATATATATTTATATATTTGGACTTTCCACGGTGAAGCTTCTAACACTCATTTCCCTATGGCAATTTCTGTCCTGAGACTGCCTTTCTCTTTAGAATAGATAAAGCAATTAATATTATAGATGTTGTCATCTTTTCGCCGTGGGTGTAGTTATGATAAGTTTTTATACAAGCAACAATCACTCACATAGCACATGTGTAGATCATATCAAGAATTAAAACCAATGAATATTCTACATACATATTTTGCGAAGTCTATACGAACCTGAATAGAGTGAAATTACTGTTCAAAAAGAGAAACGCAACATTATTGCAGTGGTAATGGACACCAAATTTCAAACTTGTACCAAAATTTTATTTTACGGAATTAATGTTTCAATCTTGGCTTGAAGAAACTTTCAGACTTTAACAATGAAATGATGTTCATTAAATTTGGTTTGGACTTTTATTCTTTGGAACTGAGGCCTCCGTTTCAGTAAGGTGTATGGCCTCCTCTGGCCTCTATCAGAGAACGACATCTCCTTGACATGGATCCGATTAGCCGTTGGATCTGTTGTGGGATGGCTGCCCACTCTTCCCGCAGTGCAAGAGACAACTGTCGGAGATTGGCTGCAGCCACGTCTCGCTGGCGTAGTCGTCTGTCGAGTTCATCCCATAAGTGTTCTATGGGGTTCATGTCTGATGACATGGCTGGCCACGGAATGGTCTGGACGTTGTTGTCAGCGAGGAACTGGGTGGTGAGTTGTGCCACATGAGGTCGAACGTTATTCTGCTGAAAAATCGACCCTCGTGCAGCCAGAAGTGGAAAGACGTGAGGACGAAGAATTTCAGCGACGTATCGTTGGGCATTCAGGCGTCCTTTAATTTGCACCAGGTCACTTCTTCCCATGAAGTTGATCGCCCCCCCCCCCCCACATAAGTACACCTCCACCACCATGTGGAGGAGCCTCATTAACGCTGTTCTGGGCGTAGCGCTCATGGATTCTGCGGTAAACACTTCTCCGTCTATCGTGTCGCTGGAGCACAAAAAATGATTCATCACTAAACCAAACCTGTCTCCAGTCATTCCCAACGGTCCATTGACGATGCTAGTTCGCCCACTGCAGTCGGTTCTGGCGATGCCGGTCCGTAAGAACAGGACCTCTGTAGGGTCTTCTAGCCCAAAGACCAGAGTCGTACAGCCGGTTCCTGACCGTTTGATCTGAAATTCGACGAGCTGCTGACATTGACTGGACTGTGGAGGACGCAGATGCAAGTCGATTCCTGAGGTGACGCAGCCGTATGAAGCGGTCTTCGGCAGGAGTTGTGACTATGGGTCTTCCACTGCGCGGCCGGTCTGCCACTGAGCCAGTTTCTTGAAATCGCCTCCAAAGGCGACTAATGGTGCTTCTAACCACATTAAATTGTCTGGCCACTATTCTTTGTGACTGTTCAGTCTGTAAACGTCCAATGATGATGAGTCGTTGTTCTGTAGTGAGATGAGCCATACTTGCGCATTGAAGTTTCAACTGAATTTTTTCGAGGAGTGTCAATATTTTATAGGCATTTAATAATATGGTCAGAGAGTTTTGCGTTCAGTAAGTTTCAAGGGATTCTCATGAACCTGTCACGAGTTATTGTCAAAAATGTTGTTTTGACCTTGACCTCTTTCATGACCTCACGAATCATGAGGTGAGTACAATTCAGGTAACCACGAGAAGTTGATGACCAGGTGGACACAGTCGATAGGTTGACTGATGTCCAATCAGCGAATATCTTTTATTAAAGTAACACCAAAAAAGTTGCGTTTCTTTTTTTCAACAGTATATATTACACCGCTTGGTTAACACCAAAGAGTTTGTACTCTAGACTTCCACGCCCTTTAGATGCACCCGGTTCACGTCATGTGGGTGTAAGTGGCTTTCGGGTCTAAGCCTCTGACTTTTATGGATCTCTCATGTGTTCTAGATCGTTCGTTGTTTTTCACGGTTGCTCACGGTACTGAATAGCGAGTGTGTGTGTGTGTGGGGGGGGGGGGGGGGGGGGTGGGCATTCCAACGTAATCACACGTAAATTCTCACCCCGGTATCGGCTAAAGGTGACGCAGTCTTGACCGGCGCATCGTGTGGGAATTCTTCACCGGGCGGCAATTACTGGTTACTCCGCAGGCATACACGTAGTGGCCTATACAATGAAATTTGACACTGGGGAGTTTTTCGTCATGTCCATCATATGGGATACAATGAAGCGATGGAGGCGTCTAGATTTTAAGACGCCTTTATACTCTTAACAAAAGTATATCGCTTGGCCGGGTCTTATAACCTGGAGTTTACGCATTTGCGATATTTGCTCAGTAACCATTAATAGGCGCCGTGATTTCTGGGAAACGCAGAATGAAGCGCCGGAAAGACCCTAGTGTAACATGAAAATTACTGAGAAAAAAGAAGAGAGGAAGAAGGGAAGGTAGACAAACATCGAGAGAGGAACAGACCGTGTTGCGACAACATAGAACACAACTACTTTATAAAATGAACATGAGACATTGAGAAAGCATAAGACAATACAGCCATATAAAAGCATGATTCAGTCACAAAATATAAAAGTTCAATGAGAGGTGTGAGCTTGTTTTTGTCGGATAATCTCATTCATATTAGATTTTATTTGAGAGACACAAACTCTTATCTCCTTACCAGCACAAATAAGCCTTTTTCTATTCTTGTCTTAGAAATTTCTCAGAACTGAAAATCCCTGTTCACAACAATATGTCGTGGAGATATATGATAAATTATATTACAGAATAAAATCAGAAAAATTCTTGAAACTGCTGTTGGTTTCTAGACCTTGTATTTGCAACAATATTATATACAACAGGTCAGAAAATAAAGAAAATAAATAAGAAAATGACCTACATTTTTATTTGTGAAAATGTCTTTACATCCGTGATTTTATTTAAATCTTCCCGCCACACATGCCATTCTCTCTCGCGCGCCACACTAGTGGCAACACTTTATGACTCAAACGACCTGTGCACCTATTTGAATACAATTACATAAAATTAATTGGAAAAAAAATTTACTGGGCAGTAAATGTTGAATTTTCTGGTTCCCATGGCAGAACGCAAGAGTGAAATTACCACGCTACACTTGATGTTGGTGTTTGCCACGGTTGATAACGCGTGTATACATACTACTGGACATAGAAAATCAAGTCAAAAATACGGACAC
Organism: Oreohelix idahoensis; assembly: GCA_024509875.1. NCBI lineage: Eukaryota > Metazoa > Mollusca > Gastropoda > Stylommatophora > Oreohelicidae > Oreohelix > Oreohelix idahoensis. Next base: position 1,424,531 of record JAMPIV010000581.1, read on the forward strand.
TCACTCCAGATAAAGTATCGTCATCGCAGATGATATTTTTAGCAGATCGTTAGTTTTCCTACATTTCTTCAGATGACAGGTCAGCGTTAACCGAGTGGCGCAAGAGGTACACCGCCATGTCTGTCAGACAGATGTTGATACCTGGCGCCGTACTTTACTTCTGTGATACGCAGAGAGGGTAGTACTATTACACACTTCCAAACTCGCCATCACCGGTGGGTGGGCAGACGAAGGCCTGTCTAAGACGAAACTTGCCTGGTAAGTGCTTATTCTTGGTATGTTGTTATTCCTGGTAAGTGGTTGTTCTTTGTTAAGTGGTTATTCTTGGTAAGTGTAGAAGTAAAGGGGTAGACATTTATGCCAGATGGTTTTTTTTGTTGTTGTTGTTGTTAATGTTATTGTTGAACAGAATCGACCTCACTGCACTCTGGGCAAACCCATAGGTGCTCAGTCTCCCTCAGTATATGTTGAAGAGTGTGAATGCTAACTGTTCCTGTAGCTCGCTGGTTGTATACAGGACAGATTTTTTTTTTCAAGAAGATGATTTTAAGAAGGGCAATATGCAAACTTTGTCGTTTGATATGCCACAGATTGAGGAAACCCCGCGATAGCTTCAGAATGCAGTCTTTTTTCTGGAATTCTAAAGTAACAGAAAGAGAGGGAACATAGGTAATACATGAAACATGGAACTAAAGGCGTGTATGCAAATGTCCAGATGACATTGGAAAAACTTGAATCGACAGCACAGAACCATTGTGGGAGGAGGGAGTTTGGAGTGAAAAGCCTGCTGATCTAATGTACATAAATAACTGATCGCTAATGCATTAATGAATGAATGCAGCCCAGGTAAATGTATTTAATGAATGAATGCAGCCCAGGTAAATGTATTTAATGAATGAATGCAGCCCAGGTAAATGTATTTAATGAATGAATGCAGCCCAGGTAAATGTATTTAATGAATGAATGCAGCCCAGGTAAATGTATTTAATGAATGAATGCAGCCCCGGTAAATGTATTTAATGAATGAATGCAGCCCAGGTAAATGTATTTAATGAATGAATGCAGCCCAGGTAAATGCTTCAAAACCATGTTCTCCTATTCTATGCAGGTAAGCATCAGGTAGAACTTTATTTCAAGCATCTGACGGATGATTCTGACAAAGTTGTTCCAAAGATGAAGAGCTGAATAACAGATAAATCATGAATTTACATTTTAATAAATGACTTTATTTGGTCTCAAGAAACGAACAGAGTAAACAAAAAGCATCAACATTAGCACGCCTCGGATCAAATAAGTGACATAATAGTCGTATGCTGCTTTTGAGACACATGATTGATAGAGTGACAGATTTGATTTTAAAATGAAGCCAGTAACAAATTACTATAGTTTTAATAAGACGACCCAATTCTCGGGGATCTCTCAGGAGAAAAATAAAAAATATCACTACTGCTTCCTGAGGCAAGAAGGAAACGGCGATTTTAATAACAGGTTGTGAATGTGGCTGGCATAAGCATCACGTAAACATCAATTCTACACAATCAACAGTTATATGAGCATATACTTTGATGCATGGCTAACTGCAAAAGGCAGCTGTAGCTGTCTCGTCATGCGAAAAGTGAGACGAATTAATGAAGCGTTGAAGCGATATTTCATGACATGCGAGGTAGAAGACATAAATAAAACGTTTCTTATGGGTCACATATCGCGATGACGCCATTGTAAGTGCACTCTCTAAATAAAACCTTAAAAGTATGTGTTAAAACGCTCCTTGTGTGACATCGCGCTATATCCGCAATTTACCTCCAGCATTTTCATTCCAGTCAGCTTAAAATACTTATCAGTTCCGTCAGAGTAGGTGATCAGTGATTATTTTCACAATGTCTTCGTTTATCAGTTGACCTGTAACTGGACATGATGGTCACTGTGTGTATAATTTCGATCTTTCAGGGGCGGCAATATGTTTGTATTTGTCCCAGTACAGTGCATTTCACATTTTCGATAGATTGACTCCCTTGAGTAAACAACTTTGGTTTGGTTTTGGTTGTAAGGACAATCTTGATTGCGCGGGGACAACACCATCAATGCTCCGATCTGCCCCCTTAGTTCACAGAAGGAGGATCTCAGGACAGTTCACGAACCCCGTAGCACGGGCGAGGTTCCCAGTGTGTATATACAGGAATCACACAATCTCCAAATAACAACTTTAGATACTATAATGATATAATCATAATAGTAACAAGTGATAGAGACTTAAGAAATTGATAAATGCAAATAATAAACATCTTCATATTCAAGTATCAAGCTTCAGTGGAGTAGATGACCATGTCTCTCCACAGTTTCATGTCTCAAGTATCAAGCTTTAGTGGAGTAGATGACCATGTCTCTCCACAGTTTCATGTCTCAAGTATCAAGCTTTAGTGGAGTAGATGACCATGTCTCTCCACAGTTTCATGTCTCAAGTATCAAACTTTAGTGGAGTAGATGACCATGTCTCTCCACAGTTTCATGTCTCAAGTATCAAGCTTTAGTGGAGTAGATGACCATGTCTCTCCACAGTTTCATGTCTCAAGTATCAAGCTTTAGTGGAGTAGATGACCATGTCTCTCCACAGTTTCATGTCTCAAGTATTGGTAAACAACTCTACTGCTGACTTTCTTCTATGTTATCATGATAAACTGTCCAGTAGCTTGTCTTTTCGCCACCGACCATATCTCATCCTTTAATATTTCCTGCTGCCACAATTTAGTCCAGCTTCCCAATTCTCATTACGTGCCTAAAGACAGTGAATTGCTGCCTTGTAATGTGAGTATAACGTTTCTTCTGGGCACTGCCTTCATTGCGGACATCATTTCTCTCTTTAGCTGCCCTTTTCTATTCATAATATATTTCAGTAAAAGCACATCTCTGTAGCTTCCAGTGCTTTTCCTGCTTCTTTAATAATTGTCTACAACTCATTTCCGTGTTCCAGGATGGCCTGTATTTAACATTGAAAAATTCTCTTTCTTACTTCCATTAACAAAGATGTGTAGCATAGAACGCTTTTTCACTTTATTGAATGTTGCTTTTGCCTGGGCTGTTCAACTCTTTACCTGTGAAATGCATCTTGTATGTGATGTTATTAACGTACCTAGGTACTTGAATTTACTGAAGTGTAATCAAATTGCCAAATTTATTTTGAGGTTCCGCGTAGTTTTTTGGGGTCTCTGACGAGAACAAATACATATAGAAATACCGCTTACTCACACATTGTCGTACACAACTACCAATATAAAGTTGTGCGTACGACTGGCACCTCTATCATGTAAACCACATTTCTACTGAAACTTGTGCAAGAGCATGTACACACTTGGTGCACGCTTAGCACAAGGGGATCAACTGCAATAGTAGTTCCATACAACTAAGAAATGAAGAGATTAAATGATGAGGATTTACTTTGACAGTTTATTTTGTAGAGGTCATCTGCTTCGAGATGACCATTATTTTTGGTCAACTAATGCTAAGGTCATAGATTTCAGTTTGTCACTATTGTAACAATCATTTCCTGTAATTGTTCTCACTTGTTATTCTGAAGACTGTATTCTCCGTGGATCTCATGCTGTGTATATAATATCCACCAACTGATATTCCTGACATGTCTTATATGGATCTCATTGCAATAATGATAGTAAATAAAACCAAGTACTTAGCTTAAATAGCACAACGCCGTATGTATCGGTCATCACGAAACAAAGATCTTCTCCAGAACACGCCATCGATGTAAATGACGGAACGTTAAAAGAAATCAACAGATTCATACAATGGGTCATGTTAATAAGAACATATGGAGGATGCTTCTTAGAGATAAAGATTATAGCCCCCGTGGCACAAGACGCGTGTACTATTTTAAGCAACACCCTTTGTTAATGGAAATAAAAAATGGATCTGAAGTACTCATAATGCAGTGAGTTATGGACTGAAATTTGTAAACAAAGCACAAAATCTGGCCGCAAAAATCTGGCTTCACTGAACAATAATAAGAATATCATCATTAGTTATTATGAGTAATGGTGACGTCATGACTGGTGCCAGTGCTCTGTGTACGGACATGACTCGTATTAGAAGGACGCAAGTCACTTTTCTGGAAATGGTTTGAAAAAATATATTGTGGCAATACGTAATACTGAAGTATAAAGATATGAATAAGGATAAAGTGGGAAGATAATGGTTTACCTCTATTTTACAACAACGATTATGTCCCTTTGACTGTGCCTGCAACATTACCGATCTCACCTTCAAAATATCATTTCTCATTGGAGACATTTTTTTTAAAACGTATCTTTCATGACAAGTGTTGCATCAACATGAATTGACACCAATGATGGCATTTTTTATCTCGCTCTCTTTCTATCTCCCTCTCTCTATCTCTCACTCTCTGTCTCTCTCTTTCTATCTCTCTCCCATAAAACTAGTACTCAATCCTATCACCTTGGGATCTTCACAATTGATGCACAAAATGATAATATCTCAAAATAACACAAGTAGTTTTCTTATCTCATCTCAAATCTTCATTTACCAAAACTCAATACACAATTACAATAATAATCTCAGTATATATTTACTTTTCTGTGTTGCTTCGATCTACTAGTCTTGTGAGGAATTTTGTCGTCCTTCTTACTCAGTTGTTTCTAATGTTGTACTTCTGATATAATGCTTATGTGTCTCTTTTTTGCTATAATTTGTCTGTAAATATCGAGTATTCTTCCTGACAGGTGAGAAATGCCCTCAAGTTACTCTTTTTGTAGATGTGGTCTACTGCCGCAAACTTGTCTCCTCTTCTCACAATGCCTATTTCACCTCCTTCACTTTACTCATTATCTCCTCTCGTCTGTGTACGTATTGTCCTTTGCATATCTCCTTCTGTTTTCTACTTTTAATCAATCTTCCGTTTTCGTCTCAATTCCGATCCTCAATATTAGAACTTATTTTTCTTAACCGCTCTCCTGTACTCTGTAACTAGACGAGCTGAGTTTTTGTTAAGATTGATGAGGAGTGACTTTAACTGACCTTTCCATAGGATTGACTGCAGCCGCAAAACTTTTCCTCTGACATGTCTACTATTTTAATTTCCCTTCTCTATTTCTCATAATCTGCACCTTCTTTTCCACATTTCTGATTTCCCTACATCTCAATTTCTTAAGTATCTCCGACTTTAACATTTGTCCTCTCATTATATCAAGTTTCTGATCATCATCTTAGTAATACATATATATATTATTAATGACTGCAGAATAAGATATAATGATAGAAAAAATGTATTATGCATGTCAGAACTATAAAAAAAAAACCAGCAACATAAAATATGGAAGGAGAGCGAGAAGAACTACTTATATTATCACCAGTCTTTCTTCTTCCACACAGATCAAAGAGCCGAAGGTCAGACATGTTTGTTACATTCCTGCAAGTCACTGTTCTTCTAAGTAACATCCTGATGCTGACGGTCAATGCTCAAGGTACAACATGAACACTATTTATAGCAACCATTTTAAAACATGTTGACCTTTAGTTATGATTTTTATAATGACCTATACAGTTGACCACGAAGTAGAGCATAACAAGATGTGGTACATTATGAAACCAAGAACAAAAAACACGTATAAAATTAAATTATTCTGTTAGATGTTCTTGATCAGACTGTTAACACCGGCTAGCGCAGGAATTTGTAATGGTTTTGTTTTTAATAACTTGTATTAAGTCTGTACTGTTTCCATCCCAGGTTTTAAAATGTTACAACTCTCCTGTAAAGCTTCTTCTCGTCCTTATTTGGTGGTTTGGCCTTGGGGGTCACTAGGCACCATCTTCAGTTGAACACTTCATTATCTGCTTACATATGCGTTTTCCCGGGACAACATTTGTGTCCCTGCAAGTAAACAGTATCTGCCTGTCACGTCTTTGGTGTACTAGTGTTTCGTGATCTTTGGGTTGTTTCTTGAAGTATGTGACAGGGCAGCGGTTTGATGTGGACACACTGCTGTACCTCTCTGATTGTTTCAAAAATAATTAAAGTACATCTTTATATGTCCCCACAATTTGCTTCATGATTTTCCACAAATTGACATTACTAGTGTCACTGTACTTTATTTTAGAACACACATTGTTTAAGTTTCTGAAATATACTGAATTAGGTTTGCTTAGATGTCCTTCACGTGTAAGGCCACGCAGTGAGGTTAGAGGATATATCAGATAACGTCTGAACATGCTCTTTTGTGTGATCTCTCACACCTTCAGCCTTCCGGCAGTATCATTTCTTCTTCATTTTTCTCTCCGATCGCTTATTATATGGCAATTTTTTGCCCTTTCATTAATAATTTTGCTCTATACTGAATCTACGAGTAGTAGGGTGACGTCTCTAACACTCCACTCCCCTACGGAAGTATCTGCTATAAGACTATCTTTATCTCTTACATTTTTGCTTTACCACTTCTTAGACTTATTTACGTTCCGCCAGGTGAACTGTGGTATTATCGTAACAATACGCGGTCATTATCACCGGTCAGCGGTAATACGTTTGTCGCTTTGAGTCGCCTAGCCAATATGTGATAATAGACGATCCTCGTTGGACAACCATATTGTTTGTCTGAGCGGCCGGCGACTCTTCTGTTTGACTGTCTGAAGAAGGCACGAACACACAGTCGATAATGAGATAATAGTTTCACTGGCCCATCGATGTGTGTGATTAGCGAAGATAATCTGTCTGGATAGACATCTTGGCGGAAGACATTATGCCCGGCAAACATGGTCACAAGATGTCACCGGACATATTACGTCTTATTATGAAGAGGTCATGCGTGGAATATTAAATGTAATATTATAAACACGTGGGCAAAATTTTGAATTGAAACACCCCAGCCCACGTAGTGCGAAAAGAGCTTAAGATTGGATTGAAGTGAGATTCGGAATATACAATAAATCTCATTGGCAAGTTTGCCGGGAAGTACAATCTGTGATTTGAACTGGAAACTGAAAATAAAATCTTGCGAACTCAGAGACACAGAACAGACAGCTTCGCAACTTCAAACGAGTAGCTCCAAAAAACCCAAAAAGAGAAGGATCGGGCCTAGAATTCCATATTTATAAGTGACAGATCGAAGTATTTGGGCAACTTAAAACCTTAAAAAGTAAGCCCGCCTTTATAAATACAAGACTGTAAACTTAAGGGGCCAGGACTCTAAATACAGAGTCTGGACACCTAAAGGATTTGGATCACCCGTCAAAGAGGAATTATTACAGTTTTCCAGACCATGTGTATTGCAGAACACCCGTCAAAGAGGAATTACTAGTTTCCCAGGCCAAGTGTATCACAGAACACCAGTCATAAGAAGGAATTACTATACTTTCCCAGACCAACTGATTCGAGAACATATGCATCGAAATTGCTCGTGTCCATCCGAAACCTGTATATAACCCAAAATTTGGGGTAAGTTGTGAACATTTCTTTTACAAATGTGAATTAACATGTTGTCTTGCTAAGTGGTTATATATCAGGATGGCAACCTCAACATACGAAAATAGTATATTAATAAACCACTACAGCAAGCGCTGGTTATTTCTTCTGGCTAGTCGTGCGGAAAAACTGACAGCAGAGGTGACCCCAGACTCCGACTGGAGCAGTGATGATTGATGATTCCATTACATGTGCCTCAAGTGTATCATATGATTTTGTGAAATATATGTAGCTTGTTAATGTTAGTTCAGACACAAATCATTATTCGCACTGTCCAGACACATTTTCCCAGTTAATACCCAGAGGAATGTTGGTGAATTTTAAACATCTTTCTTGAGCTACTTTGCGTACTCAAGAATTTAATTCTTCTGAGAGATTAACATTGGTGGGTGGACAGAAAGAGGATGCGCATGATACGCTTCCAACTCAGTGTACTTAGCCGAGGCATTTGTCTTTCTATTTCTTCTAAAAAGTACATGGTGACAGGCATCAGACGGTTTGAAGCACTAACGTTAGGACGCCGATAGTATGTGGAGAAGTGCACTCATCACCAACAAGAAGTGACGGAAACCACGGCGACAGGACTCACCTAGAGTTAAGTTTTCGTGTAAAGTAGGCGACAACAACGGACTCTTTGATAAATCCTCAACAACGTTTTAGTGACGAAAACTTGTATTTACAGCAAAATTTCAGCAATCTCTCCATATATATTTTAACTGCTGAAGACTAGTTCATTATTAAAATAGTTACTTGGTGTTTTAAAACTAAACAATCATAGTCGCTTTAGTTTTTTATATGTGTGAAAGCAAACGTTTGTGCCAGAATATTATATATATATACCTAGACATATATATATACCTCTAAACAGAGCTATAACATTATAAGAGGAATTCGCTGAATTATCTCAGCTGGGAGCTTGAACTGGCTAAAAACCATTGCTTAAATCCTTCACAAAAGGCGACGGACAGATATGAATTAACCATTGTTCAGCGCTAGGCTGCATGGTTCTTGACTTCAGAATTATCATGAGTTTTGGCCACTGTTGGACCACTACTGCAAAGCAGGGAAGGCAATCCGTGACAGGGTATCAACATTTTGTGACGAAGTGGAACGATATGACGAATGGGGTTTGAAAGAAATGTGACGTCACAAACAATTACAAATGAGGTCATGTTCTGTCATAAATGATGTCGAAACAAAATATAACTTCCATCCTCATAGTTTATTTGTTTCTGCAATAACTCCCTCACAGAATACTTCTATTAGTATTACAGTCTTATCTGATATGTTGGATAACTGTTATAACCTTTACCGTTTAAAATGTACTTTAATTATTTTTGGGGGTATTATTATAATAAACCCCATTCCAGTAAACGATGGTGATCTAAACAGCAAATGGATTTCTAGTTCTTTCTATACAATTGACATGGGCTAATGATAACGGAGAGAAATAATTCATTGACAACGTATTCAGTTTTTAAACCTTTGAACTTTTCGGAATATGTTTCCACATTTAACTGTGACCGCGTGCTCTATCCGCGTCATCAGTCTGTTTACCTGACGGGGGCTCCACCTGAGGCATTATACTCGTATGTTAGTGTATTAAATGTATACGTCCAAATTTTAAAATTAATACATTATAAACGTAAAAGTGTCAATCTCACATTTTAAATTCTCAAAAACTAAAGCATAGTTCAGTTATTTGACACTTAAGATCAGCAAGTGTCACAATGCTGCGAGCGGTAGTTAAAACACAATGCCCCGCTCTAGTGGTAGCGTGGAATTTTGTGCTGAAGCACTCTATACCGCACAACTGTGCAGAACATATAGCACTGTTAAGTCATGTTTTTGAGTGGGAGTTAAGTGTTTGGGATTCTTATGTACGGGTCTGATTTTTTATAGACACGCTAGTAAGCACGTTTAAAGTTATGAGATGATTTTTTTATTTGGGTGCTTGAACATAGCTCAACTGAGTATGTGTTAGTTTTTTTTAAACATAAAGAAAGTGTTCAAATGTTCTGAGTAGTTGGGGGAGAGATACGGGTGAGCTGAGCTCACATCTCAAGCTGTTAGTTCGCGCTTGAGTGAAGATGTACTGAGTTGTATTGAGAAACAATAATTTCGGTTATTAGGTATCTGGCAGAGCTTCGAGTCGGTTTTTATAGTCTCGCTAGTGTGTTCAGCGTGTTTTTGAAGGGAAGAGATTCAATATTATTAATGCCATGGATTATACCGACTATTACCATTTATAATGAAATGCTGTTAATGCAACCAATTTCTGATGGATTATATTTACTCTCACCATGTATGATGAGTTGCTGGTGATGCACTCAACTTTCTGACGGATTATAGATTATTACCATTTATGATGAGTTGCTGGTGATGCACTCAGCTTTCTGACGGATTGTATGCTATGTCGATTTATGATGAGTTGCGGGTGTTGCACTCAATTTATCTATGGATTATACCTACTATCATACCTTGTGATTTGCTGTGATCTGTTGTCCATGATGTCAACGTTACTGTCGTAAATAAACTGTGTATAAGTTGAAAACTAATTCGTCTTACCCGTTGGTCTGTTTCCTGACCTAACGTTACTGTTGTGTGGGTTTACATCAGACGTTTACAAACCTAAAAAACTCATGACATTCGCTCACATATTAAACACTGTCGGCCACTGCTAGTAAGCCCGACATTGCTGACGTCAACATTGTCAGCTGTGAGAGACAGTAGCACTATCTCTGTCGTACAACCCCCACACATACACTAACAGAAGTGGCAGCCAAAAGAATCATGCAACAGAAGTGATGGCATATGTAGCCTGTAATAGAATGGATGTCCAAAAACAACAGTAACAAGCACATATGAGTGACAGTTATTTTGAAGGTCATACAGTGGTTCCAAAACATTTGGAGAGTATTCTAACATAATTTAAAAACAAAATCAGAATAATGTATAATTGTGTGACATTTGAAATCAGTTATTGAAAAAGGAATGTACTTTTGACTTTAAGCAGTTGACATCTCTCCATGAGAGCACTCGCAGAAGTACAGCTTGGTTGATTAATTGAGACATGTAGACTCAGCACACCGTGCTAAAATCAGCAAGTTGCTTAGTGAGTGATAGCTAACAAACTATGAACTCTTAAACTTTCTCACAGACATCTTGAATACAGGTGCGGATGTGGCCACATAAAAACCTGTGCCAACATAGACATGGGACAGCTGGCACATTTAGATTAAGCAGCTAGATTGTTTTCAGGAGATATAAGGCAGATAAGGATTTTGAAACAACATTTAGGAAGTGTATTATAGGTCTGCTGGCCGGGTTAGTTGGTGCGTTGACAAAGAAATTACGAAGAGTTTAAACATAAATAGTGATGATTTGATTCTGGGCCCTTAGCCCCTTGATACCACTTTTAAGTACACATTGTGAGAACCACAGACTCGGAAAATATTAGTATTTACGGTAAAACGTAATAATAGATGTTCCTGAGATGTTAACAGAAATAATGTAAAGTATTATTTTTATTTTGAGAATTGTCTTTTGTGAAGTACTGAGAACATTGGTTATAAGTTTTGTTTGTTCTGATGGTGACCAGAATATATTAATAGAGAAAAATCAGAACAGAGGTTCTCAAATTGTTAACGACAACATAACGTTAACATAACGTAGAGAGGTGAAGAAATATTGTGTACAGTGCATGCTTCAATATACAAGGGGCTTGACATAAGTCTTGGGCCTGACCATGAAGGAGACACAGGAGGAAGATGAAACTTGGCACATTTAAAGTTCATCATATTTGCACTGAATGTGTGAAGTACACGTTTGTTTCTTCAATGGGTTCTCCCGCTACGGTGTACGGCACAATGTACCCTATTGACCGGATCTGCTGCTCCAAAGATTTGACAAAACAATGGAAAAGAAGGAGGCCAGAGCTGTGATAAAATTTCTGATGTTTCAGGGAAAAACACCTACAGAAATACACAGGGAGATGGAACCAGTGTTTCGTGATTCTTGTCCTTCATATACTTCGGTAAAAAACTGATGTCAACAGTTTAAGTGCGGCCGCTCAAATGTTGCTGATCTGCCAAGATCTGGTAGACCAGCTTCAGAGTGCAACGATGAAAATGCAACAAGAGTAAAGAAAATCACTGACCAGGATCGAAAAATGACAATTGTGGAGATAGCTAGTAGAGTAAAACTGAATGAAAGAACAGTTTATAGAATTTTACACAAAAGACTGAACATGAAAAAAGTGTGTGCACGCTGGGTTCCGCGACTGTTGACACGTGAACAGAAGCAAACGAGGGTAAATTGCTGTCAACAATTGCTCAAAAAGTGTCAGTCAAAAAACTTTTTGGAGACCATGGTGACAGTAGATGAGACTTGGGTACACCATTATGACCCCGAATCCAAAATTGCCAGCATGCAATGGAAAACCCTGGGCTCCCCAACACCTGTCAAGCCGAGAGTGCAGAAATCTGCAGGAAAAGTGATGTTGACTGTTATTTGGGACGCCAAAGGTGTCCTGTTGAAAGATTATCTGCCTCGTGGCAATACAGTTAATGGACAGTACTATGCAGATCTTCTCACCAAACTAAGAAAGGTTGTGACCAGGAAACGAGGGATAACGCGCACTCAAAATCTTCCTTTGCTTCAAGACAACGCGCCCTCTCACAAAGCACGGCTTGTGCAGCTAGCAGCCAACGATTTGAATATTGAAATTCTTCCACACCCACCATATTCTCCAGATTTGGCTCCATCAGAATTTGTTCTATTCCCAAATCTTAAAAAAAAAACAGCTAAAAGGAAATCATTTTGACAGCGATTAAGAGGTTATACTGGTATGTGATGACTGGTTTAGTTTGAAAAATAGGGTGTTTTACTCCCAAGGTCTTTTCAAGGTCAAGCAGAGATGGCAGACGTGTGTCAATTCAGACGGTGGCTATATTGAAAAGGAATAAACACTATACAAAATTTCAGCTCTCTGTGACATGTCTTTCATGGTCAGGCCCAAGACTTATGTCAAGCCCCTTGTAATTATATTCTTTTATTATTCTTGTATAACCTTACTACGAACGAACGAAATCTTTATTTCATCAGGGTAAAGAAATAGGCATACTTGCCTTTTTACATTTCTGCCCTGCAATACAATTTCAGCGTTTTACAAATTAAAATTAAAATATTAACAAGTTCAGACAAGATTAATTAATATTATCATCACAATCAGAAACTGAGCGTACACAAGTACATTTACTCATAATCATTCACGCACATAGAGCGAGGGATAGAGAGGGATAGAGAGAGAGAGAGAGAGAGAGAGAGAGAGAGAGAGAAAGAGAAAGATAAAGAGAGAAAGAGAGAGAGGGAGAGGTCAAGCAATAAAGCTACTTAATATTAAAAATTCAATTTAAAATTGAAAATATTACAACGTCAGTTAAATGCTCGTGGAAACGTTTAAATAGCTGAAACAGAATTGTCGTTAAATGTGTGTACACGATTTCATGACATGTGAATTCAGATGTCTTTTGAATGAGATGTAATTATCAGTTTTGACAGACTTGGGTAGAGAATTCCATGCTAAAGCACGTGCATAACTAAAACAACATCGGAAGAGGTCAGTTCGAGGTTTTGCAAGGTCCAAAAGTAGGTTGCCACGTAAAAAATATGAGCAGTATTTATAGCGAAAGAACATTTGCAAGTATGAAGGTGTTCTACCGTGTGAAATGTGATGTACAAACAGGAGATCTTTAAAGAAGAAGAATTTTTTAAGAGGAAGAACATTCAGCTGTGAAAATAGCTGAGCACTGGGAATGTTATCATTCAGGCAAACAAGTCGTAGAGCTCTTGTATGTAGGGATTCTAGGCGTTTCAAAAACGACAAGCCACAGCGACTCCAGATATTTGAGCAATAAGAAAGGTGACTTTAAATATGTGCATAATAGAATATAAGTCTAGAGTGCGGACATGGGAGCCGCGCTGGTGTAATGGCTTCGGCGGTGTACTGGCGACCAGTTATTCATGGTTGAAACCCGGGCGTCAGCGTTTGAAGAAATGTTTACGGCCGGAAATTTGACTGAACGGCTCCTGTGATAAACCCTTTGTGGATGGGAAGAAGCGAAGCTCCTGACCGGGTTGGAAGGAAAGTCCTCAGGTTCCCCAGCCTCGCAATGACATGTCATTGGGCCGAAGGGCTGAAAGCCCAAATGCCGCTGGTTAAGGAAAACAAAAAAAGAGGGCGGACATAAAAAATGTTTGATTTTTGAGAGTTGAAACAATTTTTGTGAGATCTTGTTTGCGATGAAATAGACATGTGACTTCCAGCTTAGAGACTGGTCGATGACCACACCCAACAGGCTGTGGTCCGTAACTTGCTTAATACGTTCACCGTCTAGAGATAAAGATAACGTATTTGGTTGACAGTGCAGAATCTTTTGGCGGGTTGAGATAATCAAAGATTGAGTTTTGTAGGACATAATTCTTTTACTGGCTGGGGTTAACTGCGTGTAAGTTCTAAAGTGAGTCTAGCTACACAAAATAGGCATATTATAATTCCACACTCAACCACGAGAAGTTTCTCTCAGAAAGTAATAAGTAACTACCTCTTATTATCCAGTCGTAACAGCGAATAGTCGTCACTTGTCAGGTTTAAGTGAGTAACTTACACCACTGACGTTTCCCTAAAGAAATGGCAGCTTTTTAGCTTACTATGTAACACATGGTAAGCACTTAACAGACTATGAGGCTCTTCGCCTAGTAAGTATCGGTTAGAGTAAGTTTACCATTAACCCACTGTAAACAATAACACCAGGAGACACCTAACAGCTTAAGCACCTGTTAACTTAGGCGGTAGACGGCGCGACGTCATCACTGAATTAATTACCGGGGAAAAATCACCTAAAATATTTCAAGGCACACTGCTATCAGTTATATATATTAAAGCTAACATGAATTATATTACAAATTGTCAACTCACCCGTAGATTACGAGAATTAGGCAACACAGTCTAGTTGTGTGCCCACAACTGCCTGTGTTATTTGGCCATCTACGGGCAGGAAAAATGTACGAATAATCTCATCAAGTTATGTAGTCTAAAAGAGACGCCAACCCAGCTACCTGGCATCGCTTGTTTTCGCCGGTGTTCGGTCGCTGTGCTTTTACAAGCGTAATCTCGAGTAACATAATATTATTCTAGAGTCTACATTAGAAAACAACAGACAGGAGAAAGTCCCCTGCATAAGGCATAACTATATCTCTCGACCGCCGACATAGAAAGAGACGGCTATCAAGGGCCGCTACCAAAGTCTCAGAACGAACGTGAGTTTTCTCCCCCGAATGAAGATGAAAAGATGGATACCCAGCTATCAAAGGGTTGCCTCGTTGCGCCGCTCAAGCTACCAACTTTAGTAAGACAGCAGTTCGCTTTTTATAAGAATCTGTTTCTCGCTCGTGGTCAAAACCTGTTACGATCGAAGAGCGTTCCCATAATTTGGGAGACTGCAGGTGTGTCTTAGGAAGATTACCACAATCGCCGGTCGCTGGCCACCAAGAATCGAGCGATGCATTTATAATGAGCAAGAAACGAAACAACACCCCATCAACGCTTCGGGTGGGTATCTGAGAGTGGAATAAAAGGGTTACTGAGGCTTTTAGAACAGTGTAAAGAAACGACATTCATATAGCCTGGGGAACCAGAAAATTTTAGAAGAAAAAGGAGAAAAGGGCGGAATGGAAAAGACAAATTATCATCGTTTTGTCACAGTTACACAAATCAAGGAAGTCATAACATCTCCGGTGATTAACCAGGAATAACTTTGAGCAACACGAACGTAAGGTAAGACTGAAGAACCTTGCTGCACAATAATCAAAAGACATTTAAATATACAAATATATACACTGCAACAGACAAACTTATTATTTGGTGCCTTTGCACCAGAATTCGCTTAACATACTTCTAGATGGTTTTTCCGTGACCAGAATTCGGTAACTTCGGATAACGGAAATAGCCACGCTGCAACACACCTTTAAATGGTGCCGTATACCAGGATTTCAAGGACTGTTATGCTACATTGACATTGGTTCACAGACTTTCACATGTCTTTTCAGTATTAAACGGGGGGGGGGGGGGGGGGGGGGTAAAGAGATGTGTGTTGTCACATGAAAGGGGGGGGGGGGGGTGTCTATTTTTGTGATGAAATGTGACAAAGAGGTTAACAACGGCAAAAAAGTGCTTGACATCTTACGTCAACGACTCTTTTCTAACTTATATTATTGTACTGCCTTCTTAAGTTATCACTTTAGGTTTGTGCTTCGATTTGATAGCCCTCAGTTGCCTTTTTTTCCAGGTGATCCTTTCCGTTGGTTTTTTTCTATTCGCTTGTTGTAAGAGACTTTCATTGTCCAATCTTTGGGAGCCATCACCATTTGGTGCGATCTGTAGTTACTTCCTCCGAGGCTGTTGGACTTATGCCGCTTGCCTTCATTTGTTTTAATCCAAGATTTCTCAAAGTTTTACAAATGAGAATTAACAGACATTTATTACATATTATTTGTATTATTTTCTAAAGTTCCAAAGTGGGTTTGATTATTATATGAGCAAAACCTGAAGGTTTAATTAAGTACTTGATCCTACTTTTACAGACCGACTGAGAAAACACAAAAATATATTTTGCACGCTGTGGCTAAATTAAAGTCTTTTTTTCCTATATCCAATCTCTGATGAAAGATATTGCACGCTGTGGCTAATGGATGGTTTGGACCGAAGTGCATGTACAAGTGTCGGTGCCATAGTCCGTTACCGTGTTTGGCAAACGGAGAGTGTGTGGACCGTGGGATGTGCTCATCAGGTTATTTTGGTCCAAGTTGTCAATACGGTTAGTAATTTTAATAATACAACTGATGTATACGTTAACAGTGATTTTTGTATTGCATATATATTTTTTTGGGCTGTTTAAGGTAATGGTGACATCCGACATTCAAATATTAACAATAGGAAATCTAGATAGGATACGCGACACATAAATACTCGGAGAACGAATGCAGCGTAGACTTTTAAGAATGCGGGTATCCCAAGGACCACCAGACATGTTGTTGTATAGATAAATAAAAGCTACTTAATTAATATTTTATTGAAAATTAACAACTTAATTAACAAATTATGGAACAGCCTTCCACACCACCTAAAAAGCCTACCTACACAATATTCATTTTTTTTTCTCCTTAACAAGCGGCACTTAGGCTTTCAGCCCTTCGGCCCAATGACATGTCATTGCGAGGCTGGGGAGTCTGTGGACTTTCCTTCCAACCCGCTCTGGAGCTTCGCTCCTTCCCATCCACAGAGGGTTTATCTCAGCAGCCGTTCAGGTTATTCAGTCAAAATCCCGGTCGTTGACACTTCTTCGAATACTGACGCCCGGGCTTAACTCTTGAATACCTGGTGTCGTGGAACATTCTAAGTCCACATAAATAAATCATAATTAAATGTAAAGCCAAACGGATAGATAATTACATAGGAAGAAGACTGGTATAGGACTGTGCTTTCCTAAGGCGTACACTGCATTGCATTGAGACATGAATGTCGAAACGCGTTCTGCATATTAATTTGCTACGCTATGGCTTGAAATCAAACTGACAGTCTAGGCTAAAAATAAACTATGCATTTCTTGGAACACACGAACGAATGCGTATGACCGGCCAGATTTTTTAAATAAACAGTGGAAAAGTTAAATATTAACATGAGTTTAGGTTGAAATCATGTCTCTCCACTGACAGAGTAGACCATTTAAACTTATATAGTTAGATGCAGTAGAATTTGCTGATAACGAATATAGTAAGTGTTGCACCATTAGTTAAAGAATAAACAACTTATAGCCAAAATAAAGTAGTGGTGTCGTATTGACAACACTTGGTCATGGTTGCTCCATTTGGCATGGTAGATAAGACTTTTAAAATGAATGGAGGCCACACTGTTAGAATCGATTTGATTGGTTACCATTTTATGAAAGACTAACTACGATTAGTCGAGAAAAAGTACTAGTGGGTTGCTAATAGAGACACGATAGGAAAGCTGCTTTTAATTTCAAATACTTTGTAAACATAGGGCCTTATTGGTTAGAACTCCCGATATTGGCAAAAAGAGCGTCAGTTCACTGCCACATTCAAATATTTCTTCATTGGAGAAACTTATGCGTTGAAAGCCAGTGCAATTATTCTTTGAAAGCCTGGAACGACAGCAGATCGAGAGTGTGCCATATTGGTCTTGCTATTCAACGTAATTTGTTCTCAGATTTCTTAATTGTGGTAAGCTGCAGATTTTGAATATATATATTTATGAAAATTGAATGTACATTGATGATTTGTGTCTTTGTGTGTGTGGTTCAGTAGCGAAAAGCCTAGAAAATTGCTCCAACCTGCACAGAACTTATAGCAGAGGAAGTTAAATGCCTAGGCTTATACATGGAATTGCAAGGTAGTGTGATACCTGTATTATTGTATGGAAGAACATAATACTGGAAGTGCAGAGGCGTTGTACACATTAGGGACAGGAAAACTGGTGAAAGCTGTGTCATGAGAAGATTTGTGAGCCTACCGCGCTGAACATTGTCTGTCCTGTATTGTCGTAAAATATGGAAATATAACCTAGCTTAGTTCTGAAGGGGCATGACCACCTTATTGTTTCAGGGACAGTGGTCCTCAAACTGTTAGAGCAGCACCTGGTCAGATTATCGTACAAACCGGAGGCAGAGAATATATGCCTGGGACAAGAGAACAACTAGAGTGATGAAATCCAGAGTATGCTGACCTTACGAGCATAGGAGTCTGTTCCTGTCAGTCATCTCAAAGTTAAGAGGTGTAAACAGTGACGCTCAGTCTTATGACCCCTCTTAGAATTGAAAATCAAAGAACATAAAGCCAGAGAGACACGACAGTGTTTCCTTGATAGGAAAGTGAAAGTGTAGACCTTATTTCCATCAAAGACAGACTAGAAATGTGATGAGGAGCAACAACCACATAGCTTGAACATCCAGTATTTCCGCAAAGACTACAACACACACAGCGATTACATGACACAGTTGTTAATTTTAACATACCCTTTGTATAATGTGTAAATATTTCATATAATTATAGTGATTGGGATTCCTGATTCCTTTGACATTGGATCAGGATATCTTTTTATAAATACATAATACATAAATTTGAAAAGTTAACACTCGACTTACTTAAGGTCCCTCTTAAAGTTGTTGAGGTTTGTGAGAGGTTTGGTGTTATAAGTGTTGTGGGTCTTACCATAGGTGTTTAGCTGGCTGTTAATTATTGTGTACTCTCATTACATCACTATCATACCCTAGACATAACACGCAGTCATTATACAAATCCAGAATAAGTCTGACTGAGGTTGACATATGTGGTAGCAAAGAAGGCTATGTAATAAATCACAATATTAAATAGATACATAGACCTTCACAGCTGATCTCAGTCAGTACACTAAGTCCCCTATAAAGATATATATTATCCCCATTCACCACATATATTGGGTTAGCTCGTTCCGGGATATTTAAGACTTCTCCCATTACATAAATTGGGTAGGCTAGTCCTGGGATATCTAGAACTTCCATTAACATATAATTGGGGTAATTCACTTCAGGAAATATAAAGAATTTAAAAGGTATCCTCGGGTGAAAATAAATAAGACTGAGCTCTCACTGCCTGTGGTCCTTAGATAATTAGTATATTGAAGTTTGTTTGCTTAGACATTGTATAAATTTACCTATTATAGGAATGGCAGACCTGGCAAAATTTCGATCTGCTGCTGTACAGACTGCAAAAGAGTTAGGAATGGACGGGCAAATTATGATTTCTTATGTCACTGCTGAATGTGACAAATATATTGAACGGGAAGAAAGAAGATTAGAAAAAGAGGCCGAAAGAAAGTTAGAGGCTGAAAAGGAAATTAAGAGGTTGCAGATTGAGGCTGAGGCTAAGAGGTTGCAGATTGAGGCTGAGGCTAAGAGGTTGCAGATTGAGGCTGAGGCTAAGAGGTTGCAGATTGAGGCTGACAAAGAGGCTAAAGCATTGGAAGCAGAAGAAAGAAAATTAGCTGCAGAAAGGGAAGACAAGAGATTAGCTGCAGAGAGGGAGGCAGAAAAGGAGGAGAAGAGATTACAAAGGGAACACGAGTTACGACTAAGGGAGTTTGAGTTTCAAGTCCATGCTCCTGAAAATGGTGCTAGTCCCTTTACCTCTGATGCTACTGCTAGCCAGGGAGCCTCAACCTCAGCTATGAACTTCCATCTAGATCACTTTGTTGAAAAAGAAGATGACATTGAGAGTTATATAAGTAGGTACGAATTGTTAGCTACCTCATATGGGTTGGAGAGAGAAAGGTGGAGTTTAAAGTTATCACAAGGGCTCCGTGGTACGGCTTATGAAGTTTTTGCCAAAATGAGCAGGGATGACCAAGAAAATTATGACATGCTGAAGCAGGCTCTGTTGTTAAGATACGAAAAGAATGGTGAGTTTTATAGGAAAAAATTTAGGAATGCTAAGTTACTGTCAGGTGAAACTTATCACCAGTTCTCTGCACGGTTAGAGACATACTTGGAGAAATGGACTTCTCTGGGGAAAACCCAAGATCTTAAGGAAATGATCCTTATAGAGCAATTAAGAGAGTCCATGGCTCCTGACCTGAGAAAGTTTCTCATGGAACAAGGTGCAGAGAGACTGGGTGAGTTGCTAAATGTTGCTGAAAGGTATCAAGCAGCTCAGGCTGAGGTAACAAGTAACAAAAAGAAACAGGTAGACTATTTTAAGGCACCACAAAACTCTGATACGTTTGATCCTAGAGATCAGAACAAAGGTAAGCAACAGTTTGATAGACCACGAAATGACTATAAAAATAAAAACCCACAATTTGATGAAAGAAAATCTTTCAACCCAAAAAGGAGATGGTGTAAAAATTGTCGTATGGACAATCATGATACTGACTATTGCAGAAGGAAACCTGTGTATATGGCAACCCTGCAGGTCAGATCCAACTCTAGACAGGAGGAGGATAGTCTAATAAATACCACGCCAGAAGAGGTGAAAAGGAGCTTACCTGTGAGAAAGCAGGAGGGACCACCAAATATGGGGTCTCGTAAACAGTGGAGAAAGGCACAGGCTGGAGATAGATCACTGAAGCCGTGTTTTGACAAACTCCAAAAACTACATACCCCTCCTAGGAAGGGAGAATTCTATTTAGATGATGGAATGCTTTACCGGACGGTTAAAGCAGGATCATTCGTGGGTGCACAGTTGGTAGTGCCCTCGAAATATAGGGAACCAATTTTGAAACAAACACATGTTCTAGACGGTGGACATCTGAGAATGGGTCACAACTGTTCAAGGACATCTATATCTTATTACTGGCCAGGAGTGGTTGATGACATAAGAAAATTTGTCGATGACTGTGACCAGTGCAATAAAGAAAATTCCACAGGATGGAAAAATAATAACCAAATGCAAGAGAAGCATTATGGCAAACCTGAGCCAGAAAATACAGAGGGAACACCCACTCGTGGGAAGAAGAATCAGGACCTAGACTCGCTACGGGGCAAACTTAGGCCTGACAACAGAAAGAATAATAAAGTGGACCAAGTGGAATGGGACCCACCCTTTCACGGACAATCATCAATTGAATGTTTTAATATGGCCACTATGAGGAGAGTGCAAAGAGATATCTTACCCCAGGATAAGCCGAAAATCCCTCAATCGGACTTATGTGAACTGGAGGAAGAAGATGGAGAGAGGAAATCTCCCATCAAGAATTTTAAGTGGGGAGAAAGCCCCAAGAAAAGAATTGGTAGCGGTAGATTTGTGCATGATGATTCTAGGAAGAAAAGTCATCACAACAGTGCTTCTAGTGCAAAGGACCTGACAGGTGCCTGGGAAAACAGGTCAACCAAATTACAGGCCCATATGTAACATTGTTAAAGAAGTGGATCTGAGAAAAAGCTACCATCAGATTCCACATAAGCTGAGATCAGAAAATTGTTGGACAGAAACATTTCGGAGGAACATAATGAATCCATGAGTTGCCTCTTTGGTTGAGGATATTCCGAATGTTTATATAGGCTGATCATGAGATTATTGGATCCCATACGGAAACTCTGCTATCACCATATATAGATTATCTCCTCATAACGTACAATTTGAGGAACATCTAATGTTCTCTGGACATGTCATTGAGCAGACTCAGAGAAGAGAAATGGTGAATACTGGTTGCTAAGCAGCATTAAGACAAGCAGTAACACTTGCAGCTGTTCAGTAACATAATTGAAATAGCTTCTTGGTTGTAGAGGTCTGGGGCAGATTTCTTGAGTCGTGCCTACTTTGAATAGACCCAACTGCATAAAACCAGGATAACAAAGGCAGAGTAAAGGCATAGATAGTAATTTATCTATGTGTATATAGAATTATAGACTGACATATAATGTCTGTTTTAAGTGGGGAGATTTTGTCGTGGAACATTCTAAATCCACATAAATAAATCATAATTAAATGTAAAGCCAAACGGATAGATAATTACATAGGAAGAAGACTGGTATAGGACTGTGCTTTCCTAAGGCGTACACTGCATTGCATTGAGACATGAATGTCGAAACGCGTTCTGCATATTAATTTGCTACGCTATGGCTTGAAATCAAACTGACAGTCTAGGCTAAAAATAAACTATGCATTTCTTGGAACACACGAACGAATGCGTATGACCGGCCAGATTTTTTTAATAAACAGTGGAAAAGTTAAATATTAACATGAGTTTAGGTTGAAATCATGTCTCTCCACTGACAGAGTAGACCATTTAAACTTATATAGTTAGATGCAGTAGAATTTGCTGATAACGAATATAGTAAGTGTTGCACCATTAGTTAAAGAATAAACAACTTATAGCCAAAATAAAGTAGTGGTGTCGTATTGACAACACTTGGTCATGGTTGCTCCATTTGGCATGGTAGATAAGACTTTTAAAATGAATGGAGGCCACACTGTTAGAATCGATTTGATTGGTTACCATTTTATGAAAGACTAACTACGATTAGTCGAGAAAAAGTACTAGTGGGTTGCTAATAGAGACACGATAGGAAAGCTGCTTTTAATTTCAAATACTTTGTAAACATAGGGCCTTATTGGTTAGAACTCCCGATATTGGCAAAAAGAGCGTCAGTTCACTGCCACATTCAAATATTTCTTCATTGGAGAAACTTATGCGTTGAAAGCCAGTGCAATTATTCTTTGAAAGCCTGGAACGACAGCAGATCGAGAGTGTGCCATATTGGTCTTGCTATTCAACGTAATTTGTTCTCAGATTTCTTAATTGTGGTAAGCTGCAGATTTTGAATATATATATTTATGAAAATTGAATGTACATTGATGATTTGTGTCTTTGTGTGTGTGGTTCAGTAGCGAAAAGCCTAGAAAATTGCTCCAACCTGCACAGAACTTATAGCAGAGGAAGTTAAATGCCTAGGCTTATACATGGAATTGCAAGGTAGTGTGATACCTGTATTATTGTATGGAAGAACATAATACTGGAAGTGCAGAGGCGTTGTACACATTAGGGACAGGAAAACTGGTGAAAGCTGTGTCATGAGAAGATTTGTGGGCCTACCGCGCTGAACATTGTCTGTCCTGTATTGTCGTAAAATATGGAAATATAACCTAGCTTAGTTCTGAAGGGGCATGACCACCTTATTGTTTCAGGGACAGTGGTCCTCAAACTGTTAGAGCAGCACCTGGTCAGATTATCGTACAATCCGGAGGCAGAGAATATATGCCTGGGACAAGAGAACGACCAGAGTGATGAAATCCAGAGTATGCTGACCTTACGAGCATAGGAGTCTGTTCCTGTCAGCCATCTCAAAGTTAAGAGGTGTAAACAGTGACGCTCAGTCTTATGACCCCTCTTAGAATTGAAAATCAAAGAACATAAAGCCAGAGAGACACGACAGTGTTTCCTTGATAGGAAAGTGAAAGTGTAGACCTTATTTCCATCAAAGACAGACTAGAAATGTGATGAGGAGCAACAACCACATAGCTTGAACATCCAGTATTTCCGCAAAGACTACAACACACACAGCGATTACATGACACAGTTGTTAATTTTAACATACCCTTTGTATAATGTGTAAATATTTCATATAATTATAGTGATTGGGATTCCTGATTCCTTTGACATTGGATCAGGATATCTTTTTATAAATACATAATACATAAATTTGAAAAGTTAACACTCGACTTACTTAAGGTCCCTCTTAAAGTTGTTGAGGTTTGTGAGAGGTTTGGTGTTATAAGTGTTGTGGGTCTTACCATAGGTGTTTAGCTGGCTGTTAATTATTGTGTACTCTCATTACATCACTATCATACCCTAGACATAACACGCAGTCATTATACAAATCCAGAATAAGTCTGACTGAGGTTGACATATGTGGTAGCAAAGAAGGCTATGTAATAAATCACAATATTAAATAGATACATAGACCTTCACAGCTGATCTCAGTCAGTACACTAAGTCCCCTATAAAGATATATATTATCCCCATTCACCACATATATTGGGTTAGCTCGTTCCGGGATATTTAAGACTTCTCCCATTACATAAATTGGGTAGGCTAGTCCTGGGATATCTAGAACTTCCATTAACATATAATTGGGGTAATTCACTTCAGGAAATATAAAGAATTTAAAAGGTATCCTCGGGTGAAAATAAATAAGACTGAGCTCTCACTGCCTGTGGTCCTTAGATAATTAGTATATTGAAGTTTGTTTGCTTAGACATTGTATAAATTTACCTATTATAGGAATGGCAGACCTGGCAAAATTTCGATCTGCTGCTGTACAGACTGCAAAAGAGTTAGGAATGGACGGGCAAATTATGATTTCTTATGTCACTGCTGAATGTGACAAATATATTGAACGGGAAGAAAGAAGATTAGAAAAAGAGGCCGAAAGAAAGTTAGAGGCTGAAAAGGAAATTAAGAGGTTGCAGATTGAGGCTGAGGCTAAGAGGTTGCAGATTGAGGCTGAGGCTAAGAGGTTGCAGATTGAGGCTGAGGCTAAGAGGTTGCAGATTGAGGCTGACAAAGAGGCTAAAGCATTGGAAGCAGAAGAAAGAAAATTAGCTGCAGAAAGGGAAGACAAGAGATTAGCTGCAGAGAGGGAGGCAGAAAAGGAGGAGAAGAGATTACAAAGGGAACACGAGTTACGACTAAGGGAGTTTGAGTTTCAAGGCCATGCTCCTGAAAATGGTGCCAGTCCCTTTGCCTCTGATGCTACTGCTAGCCAGGGAGCCTCAACCTCAGCTATGAACTTCCATCTAGATCACTTTGTTGAAAAAGAAGATGACATTGAGAGTTATATAAGTAGGTACGAATTGTTAGCTACCTCATATGGGTTGGAGAGAGAAAGGTGGAGTTTAAAGTTATCACAAGGGCTCCGTGGTACGGCTTATGAAGTTTTTGCCAAAATGAGCAGGGATGACCAAGAAAATTATGACATGCTGAAGCAGGCTCTGTTGTTAAGATACGAAAAGAATGGTGAGTTTTATAGGAAAAAATTTAGGAATGCTAAGTTACTGTCAGGTGAAACTTATCACCAGTTCTCTGCACGGTTAGAGACATACTTGGAGAAATGGACTTCTCTGGGGAAAACCCAAGATCTTAAGGAAATGATCCTTATAGAGCAATTAAGAGAGTCCATGGCTCCTGACCTGAGAAAGTTTCTCATGGAACAAGGTGCAGAAAGACTGGGTGAGTTACTGAGTGTAGCTGAAAGGTATCAAGCAGCTCAGGCTGAGGTAACAAGTAACAAAAAGAAACAGGTAGACTATTTTAAGGCACCACAAAACTCTGATACGTTTGATCCTAGAGATCAGAACAAAGGTAAGCAACAGTTTGATAGACCACGAAATGACTATAAAAATAAAAACCCACAATTTGATGAAAGAAAATCTTTCAACCCAAAAAGGAGATGGTGTAAAAATTGTCGTATGGACAATCATGATACTGACTATTGCAGAAGGAAACCTGTGTATATGGCAACCCTGCAGGTCAGATCCAACTCTAGACAGGAGGAGGATAGTCTAATAAATACCACGCCAGAAGAGGTGAAAAGGAGCTTACCTGTGAGAAAGCAGGAGGGACCACCAAATATGGGGTCTCGTAAACAGTGGAGAAAGGCACAGGCTGGAGATAGATCACTGAAGCCGTGTTTTGACAAACTCCAAAAACTACATACCCCTCCTAGGAAGGGAGAATTCTATTTAGATGATGGAATGCTTTACCGGACGGTTAAAGCAGGATCATTCGTGGGTGCACAGTTGGTAGTGCCCTCGAAATATAGGGAACCAATTTTGAAACAAACACATGTTCTAGACGGTGGACATCTGAGAATGGGTCACAACTGTTCAAGGACATCTATATCTTATTACTGGCCAGGAGTGGTTGATGACATAAGAAAATTTGTCGATGACTGTGACCAGTGCAATAAAGAAAATTCCACAGGATGGAAAAATAATAACCAAATGCAAGAGAAGCATTATGGCAAACCTGAGCCAGAAAATACAGAGGGAACACCCACTCGTGGGAAGAAGAATCAGGACCTAGACTCGCTACGGGGCAAACTTAGGCCTGACAACAGAAAGAATAATAAAGTGGACCAAGTGGAATGGGACCCACCCTTTCACGGACAATCATCAATTGAATGTTTTAATATGGCCACTATGAGGAGAGTGCAAAGAGATATCTTACCCCAGGATAAGCCGAAAATCCCTCAATCGGACTTATGTGAACTGGAGGAAGAAGATGGAGAGAGGAAATCTCCCATCAAGAATTTTAAGTGGGGAGAAAGCCCCAAGAAAAGAATTGGTAGCGGTAGATTTGTGCATGATGATTCTAGGAAGAAAAGTCATCACAACAGTGCTTCTAGTGCAAAGGACCTGACAGGTGCCTGGGAAAACAGGTCAACCAAATTACAGGCCCATATGTAACATTGTTAAAGAAGTGGATCTGAGAAAAAGCTACCATCAGATTCCACATAAGCTGAGATCAGAAAATTGTTGGACAGAAACATTTCGGAGGAACATAATGAATCCATGAGTTGCCTCTTTGGTTGAGGATATTCCGAATGTTTATATAGGCTGATCATGAGATTATTGGATCCCATACGGAAACTCTGCTATCACCATATATAGATTATCTCCTCATAACGTACAATTTGAGGAACATCTAATGTTCTCTGGACATGTCATTGAGCAGACTCAGAGAAGAGAAATGGTGAATACTGGTTGCTAAGCAGCATTAAGACAAGCAGTAACACTTGCAGCTGTTCAGTAACATAATTGAAATAGCTTCTTGGTTGTAGAGGTCTGGGGCAGATTTCTTGAGTCGTGCCTACTTTGAATAGACCCAACTGCATAAAACCAGGATAACAAATGCAGAGTAAAGGCATAGATAGTAATTTATCTATGTGTATATAGAATTATAAACTGACATATAATGTCTGTTTTAAGTGGGGAGATTTTGTCGTGGAACATTCTAAATCAACATAAATAAATCATAATTAAATGTAAAGCCAAACGGATAGATAATTACATAGGAAGAAGACTGGTATAGGACTGTGCTTTCCTAAGGCGTACACTGCATTGCATTGAGACATGAATGTCGAAACGCGTTCTGCATATTAATTTGCTACGCTATGGCTTGAAATCAAACTGACAGTCTAGGCTAAAAATAAACTATGCATTTCTTGGAACACACGAACGAATGCGTATGACCGGCCAGATTTTTTAAATAAACAGTGGAAAAGTTAAATATTAACATGAGTTTAGGTTGAAATCATGTCTCTCCACTGACAGAGTAGACCATTTAAACTTATATAGTTAGATGCAGTAGAATTTGCTGATAACGAATATAGTAAGTGTTGCACCATTAGTTAAAGAATAAACAACTTATAGCCAAAATAAAGTAGTGGTGTCGTATTGACAACACTTGGTCATGGTTGCTCCATTTGGCATGGTAGATAAGACTTTTAAAATGAATGGAGGCCACACTGTTAGAATCGATTTGATTGGTTACCATTTTATGAAAGACTAACTACGATTAGTCGAGAAAAAGTACTAGTGGGTTGCTAATAGAGACACGATAGGAAAGCTGCTTTTAATTTCAAATACTTTGTAAACATAGGGCCTTATTGGTTAGAACTCCCGATATTGGCAAAAAGAGCGTCAGTTCACTGCCACATTCAAATATTTCTTCATTGGAGAAACTTATGCGTTGAAAGCCAGTGCAATTATTCTTTGAAAGCCTGGAACGACAGCAGATCGAGAGTGTGCCATATTGGTCTTGCTATTCAACGTAATTTGTTCTCAGATTTCTTAATTGTGGTAAGCTGCAGATTTTGAATATATATATTTATGAAAATTGAATGTACATTGATGATTTGTGTCTTTGTGTGTGTGGTTCAGTAGCGAAAAGCCTAGAAAATTGCTCCAACCTGCACAGAACTTATAGCAGAGGAAGTTAAATGCCTAGGCTTATACATGGAATTGCAAGGTAGTGTGATACCTGTATTATTGTATGGAAGAACATAATACTGGAAGTGCAGAGGCGTTGTACACATTAGGGACAGGAAAACTGGTGAAAGCTGTGTCATGAGAAGATTTGTGGGCCTACCGCGCTGAACATTGTCTGTCCTGTATTGTCGTAAAATATGGAAATATAACCTAGCTTAGTTCTGAAGGGGCATGACCACCTTATTGTTTCAGGGACAGTGGTCCTCAAACTGTTAGAGCAGCACCTGGTCAGATTATCGTACAATCCGGATGCAGAGAATATATGCCTGGGACAAGAGAACGACCAGAGTGATGAAATCCAGAGTATGCTGACCTTACGAGCATAGGAGTCTGTTCCTGTCAGTCATCTCAAAGTTAAGAGGTGTAAACAGTGACGCTCAGTCTTATGACCCCTCTTAGAATTGAAAATCAAAGAACATAAAGCCAGAGAGACACGACAGTGTTTCCTTGATAGGAAAGTGAAAGTGTAGACCTTATTTCCATCAAAGACAGACTAGAAATGTGATGAGGAGCAACAACCACATAGCTTGAACATCCAGTATTTCCGCAAAGACTACAACACACACAGCGATTACATGACACAGTTGTTAATTTTAACATACCCTTTGTATAATGTGTAAATATTTCATATAATTATAGTGATTGGGATTCCTGATTCCTTTGACATTGGATCAGGATATCTTTTTATAAATACATAATACATAAATTTGAAAAGTTAACACTCGACTTACTTAAGGTCCCTCTTAAAGTTGTTGAGGTTTGTGAGAGGTTTGGTGTTATAAGTGTTGTGGGTCTTACCATAGGTGTTTAGCTGGCTGTTAATTATTGTGTACTCTCATTACATCACTATCATACACTAGACATAACACGCAGTCATTATACAAATCCAGAATAAGTCTGACTGAGGTTGACATATGTGGTAGCAAAGAAGGCTATGTAATAAATCACAATATTAAATAGATACATAGACCTTCACAGCTGATCTCAGTCAGTACACTAAGTCCCCTATAAAGATATATATTATCCCCATTCACCACACCTGGTCGCCAGCGCAACGTTGTAACCATTACACCAGCGCTGCTCCCACAATATTCATTTAACAAAGCACTTTCAAACACTTCATCAACGCCACTGATTATCTGCCCCCATAGAAACAGCATTTGCCTGCCAACATCTCATCCATACGTCAACCTTTCTTTACTTCTTCCGCTCATATTTTATTTTTTTTATTTTTTTATTATTTTTTTTTAAAGTAAATGATTTGTTTTAAATACATGTAATATTATTACATAATGTAATGTATGTGAGAATGTACCAGCATACCACTGTACTTTAGATATGTGAATGTCTTCGTTTGCTTAAATTGGATGATATATATGAGAATAAGCAGATATACAATTTTTGTTTTAAACTGCTCAAAGACATTTCCTGCTACAGACGTGCATAAGAAAGTGTTATTATTGTTTTATACATTTATTAATAGTTTTTATAATACAAATCAGCTTGCTTAGTCCATTCCACTTCTTCGTCTTCTAATCAATTTGTGACAGTGCGAAGACGATGTGTGAAGACGATGTGTGAAGACGATGTGTGAAGACGATGTGTGAAGACGATGTGTGAAGACGATGTGCGAAGACGATGCGTGAAGACGATGTGTGAAGACGATGTGTGAAGACGATGTGCGAAGACGATGCGTGAAGACGATGTGTGAAGACGATGTGTGAAGACGATGTGTGAAGACGATGTGTGAAGACGATGCGTGAAGACGATGCGTGAAGACGATGTGTGAAGACGATGTGTGTAGACGATGTGCGAAGACGATGCGCGAAGACGATGCGCGAAGACGATGTGCGAAGACGATGTGTGAAGACGATGTGTGAAGACGATGTGTGAAGACGATGTGCGAAGACGATGTGCGAAGACGATGCGCGAAGACGATGCGCGAAGACGATGCGCGAAGACGATGCGCGAAGACGATGCGTGAAGACGATCTGTGAAGACGATATGTGAAGAAGAATAAGAAGTCGTGTGTAATGTTGTCGTCACTCTCTCTGGCCTACTTTCACACACGTTCCGCAGTCACAGAAAAACTCTCTTGATGACAGGGGTCTCACTTTTATTAATGAAGCCCTATCAGGTAGCATTTGAATCATACAGAAAACAATGTTGTCCACAAGTTTACTTTGAAGGCAATTCCTAAGCAACACCGTATAACCAAGCTATTTAGGTATTCTCTACTTAACACCATATAACCCAGCACAGACTGCTGGACTCTCTGAAATAAAATGAAAGAAAATAAACTAGCATCGTACTAATGGACAAACATCATCTACGTAATAATACATACAAATGTGTGAAAACTTGCAAGTATATGCGCTTGTCCATGTGTGTGTTGTGTGGTGTTTTTGTGTATGTGTAATCAACAATAAACATACCCCACCCAACGACAACGCCTTCATACTAATACTAAATACTAACTACATCATCACGCGAGAGAAAACTTAAATAAAGCACTTCTATCTATGATGAAATATTATACACAGCTCACTGGTCTAACTGACCACATTTGATCAGTATCTTAGAGGCCTAGCTGCTCCAAAGAACAAGCAGATCTGTACTTTATTCTTACAGCTCTATACTAAATGTAATAGGCATAGGCTACTCACCGAGCTAGAGGGTATGCTAATCTTTCTCTCACAAAAATCACTGATGTAAAATTAACCACACTTACGGCTCACAA
This sequence comes from Oreohelix idahoensis, assembly GCA_024509875.1. NCBI lineage: Eukaryota > Metazoa > Mollusca > Gastropoda > Stylommatophora > Oreohelicidae > Oreohelix > Oreohelix idahoensis. The sequence continues at coordinate 1,455,358 of JAMPIV010000581.1, forward strand.
GAATGCAATATAACTATTATTAAACACTACACAAATAATAATAGTAATTCGTACACACTTGTTTACAACGCAGTGCGACACTAGAATTCATCTTATAAATGCACTTAATACTTTACACATTTAACACACAGTCTCACGGTTGAAAATAGCGATGAGATATACGTCAAATTACACTTAAAAACATATAAGTCGCCAATAAACTTCTATCAAACTATGGATAGACAAACGCTAAAAAGCATTAACGTCTAAACCTGAAACGTCTAATATTACTTTATGTTAAGTATTATAAAATGTTCTCATTCCTCAATGTCGTTAGCTCTCTTAGCACAGACGCAACTATGCAACAGCCCAAACCTCACTTGGTTATCGTACGAGGGCGCGTTTTGCACAAGAAGACTATCTGGCTACTTCTCAGCTCTGACTGAAGCCTTCAACTCTTTTAGTTTAAGTCTCTGTTACTTTATGATAGCCAAGTCAAAATGTCAGGCAAAGCTCCGCCCATCCCTCTAGGGAGCAAATCAGGGTCATATGCTCAGTTTGGATGACATGAGATCACATCTTAGTAAAGGTTATCTTCCTAATCGACACAACTCAAGGTCCGCCCACTAATGGTGACATTCCCACGATATCTTTTGCCCGAGCCACACTTCTTATGGTTTCGTGCTCAACAAGGTGTTTTTCTCTGGTCTCAGACAGCGCCGAGATGTCTAAAACCACGGGTTGTCTCCCATTAGATCTTCTGCGTCTCACACGTTTTGTGCCCGCGTCAGTTACTTGTGTGCAGGTAGTTATATTGACGAGAGCTAATCCTTTATATGTTTCTGTTCAAGTGGTTACAGGCCTCCGCCTGAGATGGAGATTCTTGACTGATGCTTATTTTCCTTTCCAGGTTCGTTCTTACCCTTTTAGGTTTAGTGATAAGCAATATATCGTATAATGGTTTTTTTAATGATCTTCTGTAACGTTCCAATAAAAACAGCAATGCAGAAAATTCAACTATAGTTTATTGCACGTCATTTGAATAGCACTGGTATTTACACAATGATGCAGTACATGGTACTTACGCTTAAACAAAATAGTGCGTATATCCAAAATGAAAATATATCCAACTGAAGAAAAAATAAACTGGTCTTGATAATCTCAAAGACGAAGTTCACCTAAACACTATAAAAACTGCCTAGCAAAAATTTATATCTATCTAATCTGTAAACTCCTTCCTAAAGTCCTCTAATCTGTAAAATGCTTCCTAAATTCCTTCTTAATCCCGCACATCTCTCCTTTTTATTCAGTTTCTTTTTTTCCGCCATTTTCCACACGTGTCACTCCTTTTTCCACACGTTACATTTATCTACATTCGCACGTTTCTGTTTTTCGACTTTTTTTCACACGCCTCTCTCTCTCTCTCTCTCTCTCTCTCTCTCTCTCTCTCTGAACAATGGAAAAACCCAAGAATTCACAACATTCATTTCACACTTTCCATGCGTACACGCATTCGTTATTATTTTCTGAGACAGCTTTACCATGCCTCTCACCGTCGTGACTGCTATCTGAACCTAAAATTATACTGCTTTTTGTGCAAAAATGCCTTATCTGCTTTTAACGTCTGTCATTCTTGTTCTGTGTAGTATTATAGCACGTATAAATACTAGTGTAGGCCAGCCGGTCACACAAGTCCCGGGGCCAAAAAAATGTATCCCCTGGGGAGACATTTTCGTCATATCAACTAAAAAATATCAAGTCCCTAAAATTCATACTGGAGCTATATCATATGGGGGCATATACTTATGAGATAGTTAGCAATGGACAATGTTTGAGAAAAATAATGGACAATGGTTTGAGAAAAAATTTATGTTACTGGTACAAGTCATTGAATGGAGGCATAGACTTATGTGAGCCAAATGAAAAAAAAAATGTTACAAGGTCTCAGTATACATGTGGGCAAAAAAAATAAAAATAATAATAAATTGTATTCGAAAAACGAGGAGTCCCAGTAGATTTATAATGCGTAAAACGGGGGACGCATACTAGTTGTTTATACACTTTACATAAATCAGTATGGGATATGGATAGCAATGTGCAATACACAATATGTAAATGATATTCATGTATTAATACAATACTTATGTAAATCTTTACTTAACAAACGCTAATAGTAATTATAAAAACACGGAGTTATGATATTCAATATACATAAACAACATAAGACTTAAGAATTTTTCTGAAGTCAACACATATAAGGTTTGGTCATGCCAAATAAAACTCGAACTTTTAATCAATCTTCAGGAAAATAATTGTATCCTAACCTAATACATACATCTGAATCGTAACTGACCAGAAGTATATTTACGTTTCACAATGACCTCCGCGATTGATAACGAGAGCGGGGAAAGGTCACGCTGTCTGCATATTTTGAGAAGTCCCATTGACGGCACAGTGTAGCGTAGCGGGGGTATAGTACAATGGAATAGCTGGTGGTTGCTGGATAAATTAATGTGAGCCATGGGAGAACAGGGATAAAAAACTCGCATGGGGAAATTCACAGTTAGTCTGCTTGAAAGGGGGAGGGGGGTAGAAAAATTGGTTCCGGTTTGGATGGGTAAATTTTGAGAGGTTCCCATACCACTAAAGTAGAGAGTGAAATTGAATAGAAATATTCTCTGTGGTAAATACATCTTTAGAACGTAAGATGTATAGTTCGGGTCATCAGTCCAAAAATAGTTATGAGGAATCGAGCAAGTCGGGGGAAGATGAAGGTGGTGAAACGGAGGTTGACCGATATAGCGGAATATACAGAGGTGTTGTTCAGTACACAACGTCTGGACAGGGTGTGCGTAGTGAAGAAGGTGAAGAACCAGAGGTGTGGGTTAACATTATAAATACGCATTAGAGCATGAATACATTTCAATGTACGAGTACAACATCTGTGTGTCTCGATCGCAGTACTTTGGTAAAAATACATGATACGTGGTACATAGTTACTTATGCGATATCAATGAAATTCAACAATGTATAATAAGTAATAATAAAATGATCCTCTCATAGTTGTCGTCGGGTGCAGTGCCAACAAAAAAAACTGTAGCGCATTGCCTTCAAATGGCTAAATCGCCCGTTTTGGTTGATGTGCTTGTCTCATATCATGAAAGTGTAGCTTAAGATCAAACAATGTTGTCCTTAACCTTTGAGATTCTGCCTTAGCGGCTAATAGTACATCAATGTAACCCACGTGTTTGGTTATCTTATAATGTACAACAATGTTTGATACATATATTTCTAAGTCCCAAAAAAATGTTATTTAAAACTTCTAATTCTGAATATAATGGTTTGAACGCTGTAACGAGAGTAACTGTTCATGTCGGATAGTGTTGCGCCTCTCCAGATTAGTTTCTCTTCACTGGCGGTTATGACTGTCGCTGATAGCATCAGCAGGACGACATAGAAGGTGGCTAGCAGCATCTGAAAATAAAACTTTTTAGAGCAGCCTAGCGAGAGCAACCTGGCCTACTCTAAAATAGCAATGCCTCTCCTGGGCAATCTGCTACCGTACACGAAGAAAAAATATGAAACAAATTAGAGTAGCCTAGCAAGAGCAACTTGGTCGACTCTAAAATAGCAATGCCTCACCTGGGCGATCTGCTATCTCACTCGGACATAAAATATAGAACCATTTAGAGTAGCCTAGCTAGAGCAACTTGGCCGACTCTAAAATAGCAATGCCTCTCCTGGGAAATCTGCTATCGTACTGGGACAAACAAATAAAACCAATTAGAGTAGCCTAGCTGGAGCAACCTGGCTATCTCTAATAGAGCGATGTCTCTCATGGACAATCTTCTATAGTACTTCTTCTCAGTGTGTACAGCAGTGACGGTTAGTGCAGTGTTACAAGTAGGGTGTTGCGATGTTGATGGACTGTGCTTTGTGATGTTTTGTCGCTTAGTTGAACGTTTCCTGTACAGCTTTGTACGAACATGCTCCTGTTCATTCATTCATAACCCTCCACTCCCAAAGGAGCATAGGCCTTCAACAAACACATGCCAAGTCCTCCTGTCACGTGCCACCACCTCAAGTTCCCTCCATGTTCCCCTCATCACCCTCACCCCTGTTTCCAACTCTCTTCTCCATGTACTTCTTGGTCTTCCTCTGCCTCTCTTGCCCTGCGGGTTCCAGAACAAGGACTGCCCCGCAACGCCACCAACAGGCCCCCTCAGTGCGTGTCCTATCCATCGCCATCGTCTTCCTCTCATCTCCCGCCCCACCGGCACCCGTCCAGCCCCCGTCATCAGCCCCACGTTGGCAACCCTGTCACACCATTTCAATCCCTCCACTCCACGCAAGCACCCATCCATGAAAGTCTGTAGCTTTTTGGTTGCTGTCCCTGCTGCTCCCCATGTCTCAGAGCCACACAACAGGACCGACCTCACACCTGAGCCGAAGACTCCCACTCTCGCGTTGGACCCCACCTCTCCCGGTCTCCATACACTTCCCAATGCAATGAAAGCCTCTCTTGCCCCTGCATTCCCACCTTGACATCGCCGTCTGTCCCTCCAACTCTGTCCATATCACCGCCAAGATACGTATATGACTCCACATCCTGCACTGGCGTTTCCCCAAGTTCAACCCTACCATCACCACCTGCATCTATTCTCATTACTCCCGTCCCCTCCCTGTGCATCCTCAGACCCAACTGCCGTGACCTCCCATCGAGTGCCCCCAACCTGCCCTGCATCTGATTACGGTTATGGGACAGAAGAGCCAAGTCATCAGCAAAATCCAGATCATCCAACTGCTTAGTCAGAGTCCACTGGACTCCATCTCCGCCGCGTGCCGTCGATGATCTCACAACCCAATCCATTGCCAGCAAGAAAAGAAATGGAGACAAGAGGCATCCCTGTCGCACTCCTGTTCTTATCCCAAATGGTTCTGTAAGCTGTCCTTCATGAAGAACTCTGCATGTCATGTCTTCATATGTTTTCTTTATTAAATTAATGATCTTCAGGGGAACTCCATAATGCCTCATCAATTTCCAAAGTGATTCTCTGTCTACACTGTCAAATGCCTTTTCATAGTCCACAAATCCGATGTATAGTGGTGAATTCCATTCCAGACTTTGTTCAACTATTATTCTCAAAGTGGCTATCTGGTCTGTACATGATCTGTTTTGTCGAAAACCTGCTTGTTCATCTCTCAATTTCTTGTCTATCGACTCTTTTAATCTCTCAAGGATAATCCTGTTTAATACTTTTCCTGGCACTGATAGTAACATTATTCCTCTATAATTTGTGCACTCTTGTAAATTTCCCTTCTTAGGCAACTTAACCAGATATCCTTCCTTCCATTCTGCTGGTATCTCTTCCTTTTCCCAGACTTTACCAAGTAATTTATATAACATCTCTGTAGCCGTGTCGATATCTGCTTTGATGGCCTCTGCTGGAATGCCATCAGGTCCAGACGCTTTTCCATCTCTTAGAAGCTTTATGGCTTTCTTTATTTCTTCCTTCGTTGGTCTTTCACCGTTAATTTGTAGCTCTTCTTCTGCTGGCTGGATGTCCAGCGGGTTTTGTGGAGCTGGTCTATTGAGAAGGTCCCCAAAATATTCTGTCCACCTCTTCATTTGCTCTTGTATATTGCTGAGCAGTTTCCCATTCTTGTCTTTTATGAGACAACTTGTTTGCTTGTATTTCCCTGTTAACTTCTTTGTGCTGCTATACAGTTCTCTCATATTTCCTTTGGCTGCAGCATCTTCTGCCTCTCTTGCCAACTCCTCAATATACTTCCTCTTGTCTCTTTTGATACTTCTTTTTACTTCTTTGTTTGCTTCTGTGTACACTTCTTGAGCCTTGGCTTTGGAACTTCTGGTTTTGCTTGTGTTTAAACCTGCTTTCTTGTTTTTCCTGTCTTTTATCTTATTGATGGTTTCTGTTGTTATCCATGCTTTTTGTTGTCTTTCCCTTTTCCCCAGTATTTCTTCACATGTCTCCTTCCATACCGTTTTGACCTGCTGCCAATAGTCTTCTGTATTCTCTACATCTTCCAGCTGTTGTAGCACTTGGAATTTGTTGGATACTGTGACCGCAAATTTGTCTCTTGTTTCTTGATTTCTTAGCTGTCCTACATTAAACTGTTGTCTATAATTTTGCATTGTTGCATATCTCTTGAGTTTCATTTTTACTTTGGCTATCAGAAGATGGTGATCTGATGCCACATCTGCTCCTCTATATACCTTTACATCCTGCAATGATGATCTAAACTTCTTCTTTATGCATATATGATCGATCTGATTTTCTGTTCTATGGTCTGGTGATATCCATGTTGCCTTGTGTATTCTCTTATGTGGAAACATGCTTCCTCCTATAGCCAGTTGATTTGAAGCACAGAAGTTTGCGAATAGTTCTCCATTTTCATTCATTACTCCTAGCCCATGTTTTCCCATGACTTCTTCAAATCCGGTGTTGACTGTACCTATCTTTGCATTCATGTCACCCATCAAAATTGTGATGTCTCTTCTTTTTACTTTATCCATAATTTCCTGTAGTTTAGTATAAAATGCTTCTTTCACAGACTCTTCTTTGTCATTAGTTGGTGCATAACATTGGATGACATTTACATGAATTTTCTTTTTAGCTGTTTTGAAAGTAGCTGTTATTATTCTGGGTCCAACAGCTTCCCATTCAATGAGTGCTTTCTGTGCTTCTTTAGATAACATAAGAGCTACCCCTTCACTGTGGTGTGAAGTTTCGTCTTCATGTCCTGAGGACAGCACCAATTCACCTGTGATGAGTTTCTTCCTGTCTACCCCCTTCCACTTTGTTTCACACATTCCCAGAACCTCGATTTTGTATTCCCTCATTTCTGCTGCTACTTGCGCCACTTTCCCTTGTTCGTTTAATGTCCGAACATTCCAGGTGCCAAATCTGGAAGTTCTCCTAGAAGAAAGAAGGTTAGTCAGCAACACAGACTCCTTTCGGCTTGCTCTGTGTTGCATCATACGCCTCCCCGCGAGAGGACCTTCTCCTGTCTTGGATGGCTGTGTTTTATTTCCTTTCTTTGACTTGTCCATATTTGTTGAAGTTTTTTGTGGTTTAAATTTTTTTTACAGGATGGGGTAACCGGCCCCATGCCCAACCCTCCTTAGTCGCCTTCTACGACATGCCTGGCAGGGGACAGTGTTACTATTCTTTGCTCCCCTTTCGGGCCCCGGTGACACACGGGTGAACATGCTCCTGTGGAAGGCGTATAAACTTTGTCAGTGGTACCGTGTTGTCTGATGAAGATGAGTAAGGTCGTTTCGAGCTAACCGTATGGTTGTATCCATATTATCTTCGATGTGCTCGTTATCATCCTCATTATCATTTTGTTGTTCTTCAGTTTCAAGGTCTGACTCATCTCGTTGTATGGAAGTAGAAACGCAAGCATTTCGTTCACTTAATGAAGCAGGTGATAATACTTTATCAAAAGGGTGCGGTGTATCTAGATGGGTGTCTGTATCTTGTACAGTCTGGTGCTGTTGGGCTAGTCGTTCCTGTAGTACGTTAAGAGAAATGTTGTCTTCGATAGTTGTAGGCGAATGTGAGTGGTGATAGCTAGTACCGGGGTTCGGTTGATTTGAACTATAGTACTTCTGTGGTTGTTCTGCATGCAAAGATGTGTTGCTATCACTGGACAACGACGAGTTTTGTTGGTAATTATCTGCTTGAAATCGAAAATTTCTTGATTGAATTCTCTCACGTAGCTCCTGCAAAGGAATGTCATCTTCACTCATAGAGGTGTCGCGACATCTACGTTGTCTATCGATATCATCGTGCGTGGGGTGAGGAGAGGGGTTTGAGTGTTCATCGTCGCAATGTGACACATCAGATGTAGAGGCTGATGTGGGGGGATAAAGGAGGGTGGTTTTTTGTATCAGTCTGGCATTTGTGAGGATAGGCTGGGAAACAGGACGATGATTATCTTTCTTGATTTGTGAAATGTGGGCTTTCGTCCTGATCTTTCTGTCTTCGTGCCACGGGATAAAATTTGTTGGTGTAGTCTGTTCTACCATTTTGAAGCCATCGATCCATTTGTCGTCATATTTAGAATGTCGAAGGTGTTTTTTGAAGTTAACTAGATCTCCGATTTGAAACTGTTCCAGTTTTGTGTTTTTATCGTGTATACGCTGTTTCTTCCGGAAAGCTTTTTCTGCGTTTTTGTGCGCAATTTGATGTGCTGCATGCTTTTGTTGTAGGATGACAGCTATTGGGTCCTCTCCCATATATTTGCGTTGTGGTTGGAGAAGGTTGTCCATAGGAAATAAAGGCTCCTTATTGTAAAGTAGGTAAAATGGCGAGAAACCAGTAGTGTCGTTAATTTTTATTCGTATTGCTTCTAGGGCTTGGTTAATGTATAGATTCCAATATTGATCGTTGCCTTCGATGTGTTTGGCAAGGATATCATGAAGGGTTGAATGCATTCTTCCGTTTCTTCCGTTACTTTGCGGGCGATAGAAGCTAGTTGTAGTGTGTTTGATGTTTAACTTTTGTAATGTTGATTTAAAAGGATTCCCAACGAACTGTTTTTAATTGTCCGTGATGACTATTTTAGGACAACTATGTCTAGGTAGAAATTCCTGCAAAAAGAAATCCGCGACAGTTGTAGAAGTCACATATTTCATAGGGAAACTCTCCGGCCAAACAGAAGTACCTGTTTCCTGACAGTGTTAGGGGGTATGGTCCAGAGATGTCTAAACTTACAGTTTCCATGGCATAGTAAGAAGGTTGCATTTTTTGTAAAGGGGTTTTGTTTGCCTTCATATTCCTCATTTTGCAGATTTTACAAGTGGCCACGTTATCAATTATATCTGAATACATGGTTTGCCAGTTATACCGTTTCTTAATGACGTCTATCGTTTTATCTCGTCCCAGGTGTCCATTTTCATCGTGGAACTGGATGAGGTGGTCAGATATTAAATGTTTTGGAATATATTTCTGTAATCTTCCATCTTCTTTGGAGTCAATATGATAAGAGTGCTTGGTCATGAGGAAAGATGGTAAAATCCTTGACTTTTGCTAGTGTTTCTTTAATTTGTTTCATTAGTTTAACGACTTCCGGGTCTTTCATTTGTTTCTTTAGATGTCAAAGTTATCAGTTCTATTCTCTTCTGACAATCGATCAGTGTCTGTGTGGGTGTCCGACTGATCGGCAATTCGGTTTGAATTTATGACATTTATTTGTCTAGCATTGTCATTTATGTCTGTTGCAGCTGCTTCATTTTCGTTACTCTGTGTCGTGTTGTCAGGATATGGAATTCTAGAAAGCAGGTCAGCACATGTGTTGAGTGTTCCGGCAAAGTATTATATGGTAGTGTCATAGTTCTGCAAGTTCATCGCCCAAGTTTGAAGCTTCTTTGGCTGTTCGGATGTCTTTGTCAACCAACTAACAATGGGTTGGTGATCCGTTCTGATGATAACCTTTGTTCCGCGGATGTAAAAACCCAGTTTCTGCAAAGCATAATGGATGGCAAATGATTCCTTTTCTGTTGTAGTCCAACGCTTTTGGGACTTTCCTAATGCGTGTGACGGGAAGGCAATAGGCTTTTCGTTGGGCACATTTGGGATAATAGGGGTTTCATCAGAATGGTTTGGTTGTACAAGACAAGCTCCAACAGCGTTATCAGAGGCGTCTGTGTAGAGGATCATTGGTTTGGTGGTATCAGGGTGTGCCAACATTGGAATGGTTGTGAGTGCATTTTTTAGGTAATCAAATGCTTGTTGACTTTGATCCGTCCATCTAAACTTGGCATATTTCTTAGTTAGTGCTATCAACGGCTCCGTCGCTTTGGAGAAGTTGACGATGTGGCGTCAGTAATAACTACAACACCCAAGAAAACCTCGTACGTGTCTCACAGTTGTAGGGCGTGACATCTCCCTGATCGCTCGTGTTTTGTCCTCGTCAGGGCGAATTCCACTGCCATTAATAATGAAACCTAGGTATTTTGTTTCCTGTTTTAGGAATTCACATTTCGAGAGTTTCAACTTTATGTGATAATATTTCAGACGATCAAATATTGTTTCTACACTTTTCAGATGTTTTTCTATTGTACCTGGCGTATGGAGTAAGATATCATCTATGTATGCCAAGGCAAAGGGTCGGAATCATGTCAAGACCTCATCCATGAGGGACATATAAGTAGCGGGGCTTCTTTAAGTCCGAACGGCATCACATTCCACGCAAAGGTACCGACATGCGTACAAAAGGTAGATTTTTCCTTTGCCTCTGGTAACATTGGAATGCACCAGAAGCCGGATCGTGCACCTAATGTTGTAAACCATTTGGAATTGCCAAGCGTCGCCAGTATATCATCCATCCTGGGAGTGGGTATGATATCGTCTTCGTTGTCTTGTTTAGTGCACGATAATCGCAGCAGAAACGGTGGCTGCCGTCTTTCTTTGTGACGATGACAATGAGGGATGACCATAAAGATCTTGATCTTTCTATAATACCAGCTTCAAGCATCTCATTTATAGATTTCTCCACTAAATCACTGTTCTTAAAGGGAGTGTGGTAAGGTGTAGGTGTACTGGAACATCAGTTGTGATGTTTATATCCATTTGGACTGTAGATGTGCGATCCATTTCCATGTCATTGATGGCAAACATATGTTGGTGTTTGGTGAAAAACTATTGAAGCCTATTGACATGAGGTTCCTCTTTCCACTTCACTCAGTTATCGCCGCAGAAACGATCTAGAGACCATAGATATAGAATGCATATGGTTAGAGGTAAAGCCACGTAAGCAAAGACCCATTTTAATAGGATATCTTTATCGTAACCCCAGTGTAGGAACAACATGGTTTGAAGATTTTACCAACATAATGGATAAAGTTATTACTACAGTTAACGAAATTATTCTTCTTGGTGATTTCAATATTGATATGCATAAGCCGAATCAAACATGGACCAACATCATAGCATCGTACAACATGAAACAAATAGTCAACAAACCTACCAGAGTAACAAAAACATCATCCACACTGATCGATCACATATATGTAACCTGTCCAGAAAACGTTATAGAATGTTCCATCCCTACTATTGCTATGAGTGACCACTATCCCATATGTTGCACTTGGGCAAAAAATGGGTACAAATCTCCAAAAAATAAACACATCAGTATCGAATATAGAAGTCTAAAAAATTTCAACCAAGAATTATTTTTAAATGATTTGCGAAATGCGCCTTTCGCCGATGTTTACCAACTTCCTGATCCTGATGACGCCATTGCATATTGGACACGGACATTTTATAGTATTTTTAATAAGCATGCACCTACTAAAGAAATTCGCGTAAAAAGACAAATAAAATCTCCATTTATCACACAAGAAGTACTTGCCAGTATGAGGCAGAGGGATCGAGCGCACAAAAATAAGGACATCATTACATATCGGGCGGCAAGGAACAAAGTACAATATTTAATTCGCAGAGAAAAGAAAAACTACTTTAGTCATTTAGTTCAAAGCAAAAGCAACAGTAGGAATATATGGAAGGCAATCAATACCTTAGTGAACAAAAGAAATTCGCCAGACTCACAAAAACCCAATACTTCATTTACTTGTACAGATTTCAGCAATCATTTTCAGGCAGACATCCACAATATAAAATCCGCCATACCTTCTTCCCCTTGTGACTTCAGCGAATTATCTACGCTCTGCGAGAACAAGTGTACTAACACCATTCCATGCGACATTCCTCTCGTAACAGTTAACGAAGTTTATAACTATCTTATTGATCTTAAAGATAATAACTCATCGGGACTTGATGGAATCAGTAATCGAATACTGCGTTATGCTGCACCAGCTATTACTGATACACTAACATACATATATAATCAATGTCTCGCAAGGAGTTACTTTCCATCTGCCTTTAAAATCGCTAAAGTATACCCTCTTGTTAAACCTGGTTCATCAGATAATAGCAACCTTGGTAACTATAGGCCCATTTCGCTTATATCATCGCTGTCCAAACCACTGGAAAAACACATACACAAAACAGCAATGGAACACCTAGCTAATAATGACCTGCTTGTTGATAGTCAGTCGGGGTTTAGACCAAAGCATTCATGCGACACAGCCTTAACAAAAATGATAGAGAACTGGCATCTAAACATCAATAACGATAACTTATGTGGAGCAATCTTTGTGGACTTTTAAAAAGCATTCGATATGATAGATCACTCTATTTTAATCAGAAAATTAGAAACAATGAAAGTAAATCTTAAGCTGGTGAAGTTAATTAAATCATTCCTGACAGACAGACAACAAGTGGTGTCTTACAATAATTCTTTGTCCAACCCAACTGTTGTCGATATCGGTGTTCCTCAGGGTTCTATCCTCGGCCCTCTTCTCTTTGCCGTATACATTAATGATCTTCCTCTGTACATCAAACACTCATCCTGTGACCTGTTTGCCGATGACTGTACTGTTTACACTAGTGACAAAAGTTGCGCCACACTAGAACTATCTTTACAAACTGATACACATAATATTATTAAGTGGAGCAACGAGAATCGAATGCAAATAAATATTAGTAAAACGAAATGTATGTTAATATCAACCAGACAAAAACTACAAAACTCGCAGAAAACAACACTTCAGCTCTACATTGGAACATCACTAATTGAAAACGTAAATGAACATAAAACTCTAGGTCTAACTGTTCACCAGCACCTAAGTTGGAACTCACATGTAAGTGCACTCACAAAGCTAACGGCACAAAAAGTTTACCAATTAGCCAAAATCAAACACTTCCTGGATGAGGGGGCAAGGAAAATGTTCTACACATCTCACATACAAACATACCTAGACTATTGTTCCACAATCTGGGATGGTTGTTCCATATCCAACACAAAAAGGCTTCATTCACTTCAAAAACGTGCAGTGCGCCTAGTTGCTGATAAACACCAAACACATTGTACAGATTTATATAACTATCTTAAAATATTACCCCTTAGAAAGCGCTTCCTATTTAACAAATCTAAATTCGCTCACAAAATCTTGTCACAGAATGCTCCAACGTATCTGTGGCCTCTTTTAAAATTCAATGAAAAACGTAGTAACCGCTTAAACCAGTTACAGGTACCCAAGCCCAGGCTAGATTTGTTCAAGAAGAGCTTGGCTTACTCAGCTGCTCATCTTTGGAACAATCTTCCACATGATCTTAAAAACATGCACAGTCCCTGCTCATATAATCGTAGACTGTTCAAATACATTATGAGTGCCAATTATATGCCGCCCTAAGGGATTATATTTCGAATTATTATCTAATATACTGTATGGAGGGTCTAATGATCTAGTTTTTCATTTTAATATATCTTACTTCTTAATTGTAATCAAATATTGTAAATGTATGCTTTTATACTACTTATAATGTTGCATCGCCATTAAACTAACACCTTAAGTATGGAGAATGTCTGAATAACTAGCAATAAAAGATGAATAAGAGGAAGGGCAAAATGTAAGACGGGCCTATATGCACGATTCTTATCTATCAGTCAATACCCTTTACCTCCCTAAGGAGCATAGGTCATAACGCTGGATCTCGTATAGTGGAGGCGTAAACAATTCACTCCGTGTGGCAGTATCTGTTTGGGACTCAAAGCTGCTCACCTGTGGGAACATTTTCCGCATGTGCTGACAACACACTAAGTCCCAGGTCATTCAGCAGCGGATTCCCAAAATGTCACGAGTTCTTATTATATACCACCATAAACTAACTATCTATCTATCTATCTATCTATCTATCTATCTATCTATCTATCTATCTATCTATCTATCTATCTATCTATCTATCTATCTATCTATCTATCTATCTATCTATCTATCTATCTATCTATCTATCTATCTATCTATCTATCTATCTAATCTATGTATTAATGTTTATTTTTATTTATTTTATTTTTACATTCATTATTATTTTTATTTTATTTTAAAAACACTTTAATTATGATGATTATTGCAAATGTAATATTACTTTTATAATGATAAATGCCTTAATTATGCTTAAAGTAAATGTGAGGATGAAAGGATATAGTATATATGATGAGAGAGAGAGGAAGGGCAGAATGTCAGACGGGCCTGCGTGCCCAATTCTTAACCCTTTGAAAATAAAGTTTGTTCGTTCGTTCGTTCATTCTCTCTCTCTCTCTCTCTCTCTCTCTCTCTCTCTCTCTCTCTCTCTCTCTCTCTCTCTTGTCACAGAATGCTCCAACGTATCTGTGGCCTATTTTCAAATACAGCGGAAGACGCAGTCAACGCTTAAATAAATTACACATGCCCAGGCCTAGGCTCGACTTATTCAAGAAAAGTTTAGCTTTTTCTGCTGCTCATCTGTGGAAGACTCTTCCACACGACTTAAAAAATACTCTTAGTCCATATTCATTCAATCACAGACTTTTCAAATACATCATGAGTGCAGATTATATGCCACCCTAATTTCGTTATGTTCTTAAATAATTACATAACATCATATGTAGGTTTTAAAGATAATTTTGTCCTGTTTAATATTAATTATGATAAGGTACTGTAAATCTGTGTAACTGTTATTGTACTGTTACAATGTTGGGATTTTATTTTATTTTGTTATTTTATTATTTAAGTAATATTTAGGATACATGTGAGAATAAATGGATTCAGTATGGAAGATGAGAGAAAGGAAGGGCAGAATGTTAGACGGGCCTGCGTGCCCAATTCTAAACCCTTTGAAAATAAAGTTCGTTCGTTCGTTCGTTCGTTCGTTCTGCGTGCAAGGTTTCAAGTAATTTTTTTCAGCCTGTCTTCCCTATTCTTTTGCACATCAAGTGCACTGGATGATCCTTGAGAACTGCTTTCTTGCTGTGGTTCTTTGGTGAGGCGTTAATGATCACTCTCGATCTGTCCTGCACTTCGGCAGTATCGTGGTTTGTTCCACTGAATGTAAGTTTCGCTCTCTCTACCACTACGGCAGTACTGTGAATTTAGCTGTCGTTGATTTATTGAAGGTTTGTTTCCCTGAGTGTTTGTCTAGGTATGCACTAGTTGGTTACGTCGCTGGTTTTTCGTATTAATTAATCGATAGTATATGGGGGGACGTGTGTAACTAGATTAATCTCATGAAAACCTCTGCGTTTCCTGTGATGTAAGCTATCATTATTTGTTCATGGATAATATCTTTCAGTGGCAAATCTGTTCCCGTGATAAGCCTTTCTATTGCCTGTCCGCTGTTTTTTCCTATATGCGTTACATTTCCTTGGAGAAGTTCTGTCATTTGTGTTATAAGGCGGTAAGTGTGCTGGTGTTAGAGGATTACAGTAGGCATCAATAACTATTTCTTGATCTATGATATCCGCATAATTCAAGTCGTAATCAATTGTAGGTTTTCGCTTCTGCACCTCTGTAAGGCAGTGATTATTGTGGTGTTTAAGCACATATCTCTCTGGGTAGGCACGTGGAAAGTTACACTGTTCGTTTGTTCGGCGTGTGTAATTTGTATGTTTACCAGTATTAATATCCATGTTAGCTTTGTAATAGCTGTGTTTGGCTTCACAGTGGAATCTCCTTCTATACGGAACGTAGACTGAATGTTTGCTGATAGGACATGTATCCCGGCGCTGTGATTTTTCAAAGTTTGTGTGAGGGCGTGGGAGACAGTGTGGGGGCTGACGAGGAATATGGAATGGGGGAGGGTGACTCGGATCATCAATCTGTGTTTCTTTCTTGATGGTGGGGGTCGAAAAAGATGGAACCTTGTCTGTTATATTTGTTTTCACAAGTTTTACTTGCGCTATAATTGCACCGCGTGCAACTGATATCGCCTTCCCTAAGGTATTTAAAATCATTACAGGGAAATCACGGGTGGTGGTAACTTCCGCGATTCCTTCAGTGATACTTATGTGGGGATCTTCGTTAATAGCATTATCTGCTAAAGGTTGTACTTCAATGGTGTGTCCAGGACTGAAGTATTGGGATCCCTTAATACGTCCTTTTACTATAGTAAGAGAGTGTGGTTGCAATGTCATTGGTGCTGTTAATCGGACTAATGATGCGATTTTGATGTCATATTGCAACAAAATATATTCACCATTTATCTTTATTTTCTTCAAATCAAAGTAAATTCGTGCCTGATGTTTATTCAAGAAATCATTTCCTAATATGAAGTTTCGAGATATGCCTCTAGTCATTATAAAGGGATGAATATGTTTTTGATGTCCGATCTGAAGTATCTCACAAGCAGTTCCAATCGATTTTAACTGTTGGCCAGTCACAGAAGCCATATAGGTTTTCGAAGGTGCAAATCTGACATGTTTACTGATCTGTAGGTATATTTGCTCTCTCATCAAACTGGTGGCTCCAGTATCTATCAGAGCTCTATAAATTTTGTTGCTGATAGATATTATGCATGAACTGGGATTAGGTGATAAATGTATATGATTGATTTCTGTTAGCTATGGTTTGCAATCGGTACTATGATGTTGAAGTTTGTTTTTGTTTATGTAGGACCTTTGTTCATAAATGTTGTTTAAGTTATGTCTGTAGTCGTCACACCGAGTAGTCCTATTTATCGGTTGACATGAGCGTTTCCCTGACATCGGTTGTAAGATCTGGGCTGGCTTCGATTTGTGATAGGGTGGGCGAGATGATGATGATGCCATTGTGATAAGTGATCAGTTTCTTGCACACTCGCAACCGACCCGATCAACAATAAAACTCTGATTCTAAGGCAGGGGCTGTATTTATTCATACAACCCTGTCAGTGACAAAGGGCAAAATGAAGCAAACATTATACAAATAAACCAAAAAACAAAACACACAACCAGTGCTCAGTTGCTAATCGTGTTCAAGGCATCTACAGATCGACTCTGGTTTCTTACTCTGGGTGTCTGACGAAGAAAGAGGCCTCTGCTAGCCAGGCACTTCGTTATATAAACCGCTAAACCTAATCGATCACTAAGTGCGCGCCGCGTAGTAATTGGGCCACGCAAATAACACACGCGATGAATGCTTCTAGAAGAAGCAAAAACACACATATACAACACCACTATTTCTAAGCTTTATTGTGGCCTAGTAATATATCTTCCTCTTGGAGATTTTGTGGTAGAAAGGCACTGAACCACGGAGATAATGGTGATGACAAGATGGCGCTGAGAACGACAGACAAAATGGCGGTGACATCATGGCGCTGTCACAGATTGAAGGAATGATTTCGCTGTGGGTGAGATCTTTGTTGATCACAATTTCCATAGTAACAACGTTGTGAGTGGTTCTGATACTGTTGCGGACATGCTCTGTATTGATTGTTACTCTGTGTTTGTCTACATTCGTAAGAAGTATGTCTTCGGCGTTTGCAAATAAAACAAGTTAAGGCACATTCTGTTGATGTCTTCTGGGTTGCTGATGAGAAGGAGACTGTCCTGCATGTTGGTTGGGATGATTGTAATTTAAGTGAACTCTGTGGGAGCTGTTCCTACTCCAATGTGGTCTTGAGTGGCCAATTTCCATCGGCTCGTGGTATTCTTCGGAATAGTCTAGTTTTGGTTCCCTGCCAATTCGTTGATCGAACCTTTTACGAACATTTTCTTCAGTCACCGCTATTTGAATGGTCTTTGTAATGGTCTTTGTATCCTTTCTAAGAAGATGGAGTTTGAGGTTATCTGCGTGCAATCCGTCAATAAAAATGCCAACTAAATGTCTTTCAAGCTCTTCGGGATGTTCCCGTCTAGAAAAGCATCCTCAGCCAAGTTGAGTAATCGATCAGCCTAGAATTGCACTGGTTCGTGTCTATCTTGGTGTATGTTGCGAAGTAAAGTCCTAGCATGTTGTCCATCGGTTATATCACTATGGCGTTGGACAAGCTCTTTCCTCAGTGAATCAAAGGTCTCATTGGGATATGTTTTAGATCTACGGCGGAGAAAATCGGTCACCAATGAATCTGAAGAAAGGTAAGCTATTCTTTTGCGGTCCTCATCACATGTAGCGTTTATAAGAGAAGCAAATTTGTCAATGTCCACTAGCCACTTTCTGAAAGACTTAGCATCCCCAGCAAATGGAGTTACGACAGTTCGAACATGTTGGTACTTGGAAAAATGGTCCACATTACCCAAGGTCTCCGTAATTTTCTGTAGAGAAATCATAGCTGGCTCTGCGTCGTCTGGAAGGGGTGTGTGACTTGGTAGAGCTGACTGTTGCTGTTGCTGGATATTAATTAAGTGTTGTTGTTGTTGCTGTTGGAGCAGTAATTGTTGCTGATCAAGCTGCTGTTGCAACGATTGTGGATCCATGATAGTGATTAGTGATTAGGCCTGTCTGCAATCACTAAAGAAAAAAAGATCTGTTCGCGCGCCAAAATGAGTATGTTTCACTGAAGAAAAGGTCTGGTCACGACGTCAATACGTTTATTACTTTCACTTAAGAAAAAGGGCTGGTCACGGCGCCAATAAGTTTACGTATGTGCCCGCATCAGTTACTTGTGCGCAGGTAGTTATATTGACGAGAGCTAATCCTTTATATGTTTCTGTTCAAGTGGTTACAGGCCTTCCGTCTGAGATGGAGATTCTTGATTGATGCTTATTTTCCTTTCGAGATTAGTTCTTACCCTTTTAGGTTTAGTGATAAGCAATATATCGTATAATGGTTTTTTTAATGATCTTCTGTAACGTTCCAATAAAAACAGCAATGCAGAAAATTCAATATATAGTTTATTGCACGTCATTTGAACAGCACTGATATTTACACAATGATGCAGTACATGTTACTTACGCTTAAACAAAATAGTGCGTATATCCAAAATGAAAATATATCCAACTGAAGAAAAAATAAACTGGTCTTGATAATCTACAAGACGAAGTTCACCTAAACACTATAAAAACTGCCTATCAAAAAATTTATATCTATCTAATCTGTAAAATCCTTCCTAAAGTCCTAAAGTCCTCTAATCTGTAAAATCCTTCCTAAAGTCCTTCTTAGTTCCAAACATCTCTCCTTTTTATACAGTTTCTTATTTTTTCCCGCCATTTTCCACACGTCTTACTCTTGTTTTTTCACACGTTAAATTTATCTACATTTGCCCACGTTTCTGTTTTTCGACTTTTTTCACAACCCTCTCTCTCTCTCTAAACAATGGAAAAACCCAAGAATTCACAACATTCATTTCACACTTTCCACGCATTCGTTATTATTTTCTGAGACAGCTTTACAATGCCTCTTACAGTCGTGACTGCTATCTGAACTTAAAATTATACTGTGTTTTGTGCAAAAACCATACCAAAGCACTGAGAGATTGCCATCATAACACCAATTTTCAAAAAGGGTAACAATCGACAATGTGGAAACCATAGAGGCATATCCCTTCTCAGTGTCCCTGGTAAAATCTACTCTAGAATCCTAGAGCAGAGACTCCGACACCTAGCTGAGCCACAATTGGATGAGGTCCAGTGCGGATTCCGATCAAACCGAAGTACTCAAGACCTAATCTTCACACTCAGACAGCTGAGTGAAAAGGCCATTGAGTATAGGAGTGAGATCCATCTTTTTTCATAGATCTAGAAAAGGCATTTGACAGGGTCCCCTGGAGCAAACTTTGGGACTGTTAGGCAAGGAAGAACATTCCAGCACCTCTGATTCATGCTACACAGAGCTTCTATAAGTCTTGCAGAAATTATGTGAGGACCCCAAACCATAAGTCAGAAGAGTTCAGGACCACCACTGGTGTAAGACAACGTGATATCCTGTCACCTTATCTTTTCATACTCCTTATGGACGATGTTATCAAGTCATGTAAGGAGAGAACAAGAAAGTATTCAGTGGGGTACTGGAAGATGAGACAGGTATGTATTTCAGAGCTGGCATTTGCTGATGATGTTGCCCTGATTGCCAAATCAGAGGCACATCTCCAGTCCAACCTGCAAGTCTGGAAGGAAGAGCTGGAGAAGAGAGGGATGGTCATAAGCAGCTCTAAAACAAAATCCATGGTGATATCACGAGAAGAAAGAAGACATCAGATTAAGCTGGGAGAACAGGTCCTGGAGCAGGTCGACAACTTTAAATATCTCGGAGCTATTATAGACCGAAAGGGAACAATCAGAGAAGAGTTGGCCACTCGAAAAGCAGCAGCTTGGAGACTTTTTCAGGCCATAAATCGAGGATTTCTTAGCAAGAGAGAGGTTGGTAAAAAAACGAAGATGGCTGTATTCCGCTCCACCTATGTCCCAGTCTTGACATATGGATGCGAGTCATGGGCAATGACTACAACCCATAAAAGCCAGATCCAAACCTCAGAAATGAGGTATCTGAGGAATGTGGTTGAAGTAACAAGAAGAGACATGTCCGCAACCAGATGATACGCCAAGGCCTAAATTTCCACTCCCTGCAGACCCAAGTAGCACAGTCCCAACTAAGATGGTTTGGCCATGTCTGCAGAATGGGAGAAGATCGGCTACCACGACAAGCATGGGAAACAAAGAGCCAGGGATCCAGACCCCCAGGACGACCCAGAGTCCGCTGGGAGGAAAAAATTAGACAATCTTTGAAGGACCGAGGACTAGAATGGAATCAGGCCAGGAGGAAGACAGCCGATAGGGTAATCCGGCGCTCTCTCTTTCAAACCTCTACACCTCACGGTAGAAGGGGAACGACTAAGTAAGTAAGTAAGTTTGTGCAAAAATGCCGTATCTGCTTTTATCGTCTTTCTTATTCTATGTAGTATTATAGCACGTATAAATGCTAATGTAGGCCAGCCGGTCACAGTTTGCCTTCTTCACGGGTGGCAAAGGTGTGTTTTGTTTAAATCGCCCATTTCCGTGTGAGAATGCCAGCATGAGCACAAATATACACCGTAGACCAGATAGAAAATTAATTACGCCGTCTAAAACTACACTTTTCTGGTCACATGGTTACAAATATATAGAGTGATCCTTTCTGCAATCAGCCTTAGAAATATCCTTATTTGCTTTCTGCCATGCATCATCTTAATTCTTAAACTGAATCCATTCCATTGAATAAATACTTAGGTAGTTACAACATAACACATATATGAATTATATACAAAAGTAATTCAGTAATACTACTCACCCTCTAGCTACATAAATACACTGGACAATCCTTGATTGAGATAGGCTGCCCACATTTACAGATTAGAACTAAGTGGTGTCTAGCTCTACTCTCTCTGTCCTTCGATATATTTCCATTCAAACAACACAAAAGATGTTTCACTAAGCCATATTTCCTAGTCGTATGTCGTCTCGCCTTGTGCGGTGAACTCGCGGTATTTAGTTGGTGAATACGACTGCACGGCTAGTATTGATCCCAAAGGTAGTGGTACCAATTTTACCACACAGCCTAGAAACTGGGTCTGTTGGTTATATTAGGGCGCATGATGACTTGGAAACCCTGTGGCTTAAATTCAAGGACATCATAAAGACAGCTGCTGCAGAAGCATGTGGTGAAGTCCGACTTGGGAACAAGAGAAAGAGGACACCTTGGTGGACAGAGGAAGTCAAAGAGAAAATAAAAGAGAAGAAAATGGCATGGAAACAATACTTAGGAGCTAAAAACACAACAGAACAAATGGAGAAATATAGAGAATATGTGATACTCAGAACAAAAGCAAAGAATAAGGTGCAAGCAGCAAAACAGAAGTCCTGGGAAGAATTTGGAGAAAAGCTAGAAAAAGATGCGCAAGAAAACCAGAAATTGTTCTATAAGACCCTAAAGAACATAAGGAAGGAAACACAATGCCCTCTCAAATTTATAAAGGACAAGCAAGGCAAATTGCTTACTGCCGGAAGGAAGTAATGGACAGATGGAAAGAATATTTATCAGAACTCCTTGATGGTGAGCAAAGTCAAGCAGCAGAAATGATAATCACTAGCACAGAAGAGGAAACAAATGGTGATGAAGATGACATAAAGATGGAATAATTGAAGGCAGCACTGGAGAAAATCAAGATGGGCAAAGCAGCAGGGCATGATGGTATAACACCAGAAATGGTTAAGTACATGGGAGCATCAGGCGACCTATTACTCTTAACGGTCCTACAGGCAGCGTGGTGCAACAAGACCATACCAAAGGACTGGGAGATTGCCATCATAGCACCAATTTTCAAAAAAGGTGACAATCGACAATGTGGAAACCATAGAGGCATATCCCTTCTCATTGTCCCTGGTAAAATCTACTCTAGAATCCTAGAGCAGAGACTCCGACGCCTAGCTGAGCCACAATTGGATGAGGTCCAGTGCGGATTCCGATCAAACCGAAGTACTCAAGACCTAATCTTCACACTCAGACAGCTGAGTGAAAAGGCCCTTGAGTATAAGAGTGAGATCCACATTTGTTTCATAGATCTGGAAAAGGCATTCGACAGTGTCCCCTGGAGCAAACTTTGGGACTGTTTGGCAAGTAAGAACATTCCAGCACCTCTGATTCATGCTATACAGAGCTTCTACAAGTCTTGCAGAAATTATGTGAGGACCCCAAACCATAAGTCAGAAGAGTTCAGTACCACCACTGGTGTAAGACAGGGTGATATCCTGTCACCTTATCTTTTCATACTCCTCATAGACGATGTTATTAAGTCATGTAAGGAGAGAACAAGAAAGTATTCAGTGGGGTACTGGAAGATGAGACAGGTATGTATTTCAGAAATGGCATTTGCTGATGATGTTGCCCTGATTGCTAAATCAGAGGCACATCTCCAATCCAACCTGCAAGTCTGGAAGGAAGAGCTGGAGAAGAGAGGGATGGTCATAAGCAGCTCTAAAACAAAATCCATGGTAATTTCACGAGAAGAAAGAAAACATCAGATTAAGCTGGGATAACAGGTCCTGGAGCTGGTCGACCACTTTAAATATCTCGGAGCTATTATAGACCGAAAGGGAACAATCAGAGAAGAGTTGGCCACTCGAAAAGTATCAGCTGGGAGACTTTTTCAGGCCATAAATCGAGGATTCCTCAGCAAGAGAGAGGTTGGTAAGAAAACTAAGATGGCTGTATACCGCTCCATTTATGTCCCAGAACCAGACCTCAGAAATGAGGTATCTGAGGAAGGTGGTTGAAGTATAAAGAAGAGACATGGTCCGCAACCAGACGATACGTCAAGGCCTAAAATCCCACCCTCTGAGGACCCAAGTTGGGAAGTCTCAACTGGGATGGTTTGGCCATGTCTGCGGAGTGGGAGAGGATCGGCTGCTACGACAGGCATGGGAAACAAAGAGCCAGGGATCCAGACCCCCAGGGCGACCAACAGTTAGCTGGGGGGGGGGGGGAGATGGCATTGGACAATATTTGAAGGACCGAGGACTAGAATGGAACCAGGCCAGGAGGAAGACAGCCGATAGGATAGTCTGGCGCTCTCTCTTCCAAACCTCTGCACCTCACGGTAGAAGGGGAACGGCTATATAATTAAGTAAGTAAGTCCAAATATAAAAAAAAAATTACGGTCTAGGTATATTATTCAATAATAAAATTCATAAACATTAAACTATCTTTGTTTTTAATATATACTGTTCAAAAAAAGAAACGCATAGCTACTGAAGGCACACACATAGCCATAATTTTGACATTCAATAACTTTCTTAATTTAATGAGTTAATTGTTCAAATTGCACACAAGAATACCTTAGGGTTCAACCAATCAATCGACAGTTGTTTTGCATCTGGGTCACGAGAGTTTTTTGGCGTACGGGTTTTCCAGTTAGCATGGTGTGTGGCCTCCTCTTGCATCGATCAGCACTGGCATCTCCTGAGCATGGATGCGATCAGACGTCTGATGTGGGCCTGTGGGATGGCTGCCCACTCTTCCTAGAGTGCTCGAACAGATCACGACGATTGGCTGGAGCAACGTCTCGGCGACAAACACGTCTATGCAGCTCATCCCACAGGTGCTCAATCGGACTCATGACTGGAGACAGGGATGGCCAGGGAAGGGTGAGAATGTTGTTGGCAGTCAGGAACTGCGTGGTCAGCCGTGCACAATGGGGTCTGGTGTTGTCCTGTTGAAACACATACCTTTGGGCAGCCAAAAGTGGAAGGACATGGGGTCGAAGAATTTCATTGACGTGTCGTTGCGCATTCAAGCCTCCTTCAATGTGCACCAATTGACTCCTTCCGTTGTAACTAATTATTACCCACACCATTGTACCTACACCACCCTGCGGCGGAGCTTCATCAACGCAATTTTGGGCAAAACGTTCATTTCGCCTACGGTAGACTCTACGCCGTCTATCATGACGCTGCAACAAAAAGAAAGATTCGTCACTAAACCAGACACGTCTCCATTGATTGTCAGCTGCCCATGGACGATGCTGGTTGGTCCAAAGAAGTCGATTTTGGCGATGGCGGCGCTTAAGGACAGATCCTCGGTGAGGTCGTTGTGCCCAAAGTCCAGCGTTATGCAGTCTATTCCGAACAGTTTGATCAGACACATGACGTCCTGCAGGCAACGACTGGGCAGTTGAGGAAGCTGTTGTAAACCTGTCTCTGAGGTGACGAAGCCGAACAAAGCGATCCTCCGCTGCTGTTGTCACTCTGGGTCGTCCATTGCGATGCCGGTCTTCAACTGAGCCAGTGGCTTGGAACCGGTGCCAAAGTCGACTGATGGTACTCTGATGCACGTTTAGATGCCTGGCAACCTGACTTTGACTTTCGCCTGCATGCAGTCGGCCAATAGCAATGTTCCTTAAATTTATCGATAGAGACGCCATAAATGTCTGCTTGATAATGAACTGAATTTTTTTTTTGCGCAGTGTTATCTTTTTATAGGGTTTCAGTTGCGTAATCAGTGAATAGTGTTCACCCCAAATTGTGTTGCTTTCAAATGCGCGCAACATGAGCTGGGGTCAAAAATTGCGTCATAAACACTATTGACCACTGCGTTGTAACGATTACTAAAAACGAACGCAATTCAGGTCAACACGTGCATTTGACACTGTAAAGAACATTTGAGGCTGGTTTTTATATACCCTAGCACCAAATTTTACTTACAAACGCATAAAAACGCGCCCTCGGATAGCTATGCGTTTCATTTTTTGAACAGTATATTTTGATACAGTTTAGAATCAGTCTTGTGAAATTAGTCCAATTATATTAACTGAAATGCTACATGAAACTAAAAATTTTGTTTTAAATTTTCACTTTAACTTAAAGTGTATTGAAAACACTTTTAAATTGCGTTGTAAAATAAGAAAATGTGAGGCTGTCAATTACAAAAATTAATTAATGTTCTTCTCATTTGGATAAATCACTTGATTTCTCTTGAATTTCTCCAGCCAAGTGATTTTAATTCTTTAGCCTTGATTCGACCCTGACCCGTGTATGAAATAAAAGAGAATATTTTAATAATTGTTTTTATCAAAATTAAATGATCTGAAAAACAATAACTTCATGCGTTCTCGGGAAGACTCTCAAGCGTACTTTGCCAAATTTCAAGAAGAAATTTTAATACATGCAGATGTGTGTCTTTAACATACATATGTGTTGGTTAGTGTGTGTGTTTCTTATGTTAGATTTATGCTACGACATATGTCAACTTTGTAAACAAGAAATTTATTAGTCTACGAAAATTGAAATTTATTTCAGTGGACCTGGTTAACACAAGTGGCGTATCTTCAAATGAAATATATTTGCGTGACGGGGATGACAGAACGTGCAACCCAGACCAGAATGCGGCATCAGTTGAGCTGTATCTGCAGGACCCATTACCCTTTTCCTGGATTAGGGTGCACGTGAATGACAAGCGTATTAAACTTATTTTCTTAAGTCACCCTATTTGTTAATGAAAGAGATATCAACATATGCTTTAGGTTACACAAACGTAAAACATATAAGGATGGGAAACCTGAGGCCTGTACTTTAACTGGTGTAACTCTAAATGTTAAGGCTTTAGATGTTGCAGTTCTCATTGATGTAACGAAATTGTGTTGCTTTAAGTGTTTAAAAATAGACGTACTCTTGAATGTTTTAGCGGTAATGTAGTGTGTGGTGCAGCAGCTGTTATTGTAGAAGCTCTAATTGTTGTATCTATACAAATTGATATAAATGTTATACAGAGAGGTTTTAGGTTTAAGTTTCATTGGCGTATGTCATGATATATTGGCTAAATCCTCTGTGGATCTATGCTATGTTATGTTGCCACTTATCTTCACTGACTGGCGGAGAACCTTCGCCTTACGGAAAAATACGACGGATATTAATAGATCATTCGCTTTTTATAAACGAAAGTTGCACACTTGATTATTTGTATTATCTCATTGAAGACCGCTCGGAATCGAATCATAGTTTCACAAAATAAAGTAGAACTAATAAGAGATCCAGGGATACAGTCTAGAATCACTACAGGATGTTATATTGGAGTTGTTGCAAAGTTTCCTATAAATGTTACGCAGATCGCAGCTGACGGGCACGAAAAGTAGAGAACGGAAAGTGATTTCGGCGCATGTCCTCCAATACGGCCACATTACCACTATATAACGAAGCTGTAAAATTCAAATCAGACACACACTCTACAAAAGCAAGTCGACAATCTGACGCCTGTATGAGATATAAATCTTATTGAAAGCATCGAAAGCCTCCACAGTGAGATACAAGCTAGAAGAATATTGCTATTGCACGCAATCAAACTTCTAAGCAGCTGCAGTTGGTGTAGTGCTTGTGAACCTGAGGATAAGTATGTTAATCTTACAAATTACGTTAGGTTTTGAAAATTAATATACATTTACAAATTGATGTATATTTTGTGCTTGACTTTTGTTGTTTATATTTCGCTGTGAGTGTATTTTATGCCTGACTCAACATGTCTATATTTTTGCTTATGTCAATTTGAAGCTTGGGTTCGCCACAAATATAACCAAAATCCCAGACATCATTATCGTAGCTAGAGTCCTAATCAGGACTGGTATTCACTAGCAAATAACGCTATTAGCCCTTTTCAGAGTTAGCGTTTAATACTGAGATCGACGAGTTCACCCATTCCCTTTTCCCATTTTCTGTATTCACTAGGCACCTTTCATCTGTGTGATGAAAAGAAAAAAATGTATCAATAATGTATTATGTCTTGAACGAGTACTCCTCCTGATGGACTCCACGACCTCGTTAAGTGAGGATTCTGACCACAGTGGCCAGTCATCAGAGAAATGGTTTTCTTCATTGAATAGGTACCATTAACTGTTTTATTTCAGGTTTCAATCACTGTGTACCTCGTATGACTAAAACAGGGTGGAACTGGTCCACCCCTGCTCCTGGCCTTAGCATTGTAACTTAGGACCAGGAGTCCTAACCACTTCAACCGGTGTCCAACTCGTGAATCAGTGGACCATCCCTGCTACCTGGTATTGTGGCTTCGAGGACCAGGAGTTTATCCACGTGATACAAGCTAAGTCTACTTAAACGAGGACATACCACCAAATATAAAATCTGATTAATGAAGACACTATTTACAGACACGAACTTTTATTACTGAATTTCGCTGTACAATTTTTGTGAAAATTATACCAGATACCATTTATTTCTTAATTTTATTTTAATCAATAAATTACCATGATTTAAATTTATACCTTGCTTTATCGAATTTATTTTCAATGTTCAGTATTACAAATTAGTCTTACAATGGTAGGAATTAAATTCGAGCTACATTCACATTGCCTAGATACATAGGATAGGTCCAACCAGAAGGTGACGTACCTGCTAATTCTCTTCTTGCGTATATCTGAACTGTGAGATTGACTACTCAACTTTATGTTGTCCTATCCTTATCACGAGTTCACCATTTCTGGAAACTACAATACCATTTCAACGCATTAAATTTATATCTCGCCACTGTCCAAATTGTTATCGTAGATGTAAGAGTTGTAGATATTGTAGACTAACTTATTCCCAAAGTAGATTTTTGTTGTGACTGTAACATGTTGCAGCCTATGCATTGCATGTTTAAAATGTTGTCGGAGATGTTATACATGTTACAGTTGTAGTTTTTGAATTGGTAGATTGTAAATGGTGTAGCTGTAGGCGTTTGAAAGTGCGTTGTCTTATGTCAGATGTTTTACAGTGTGATCCATGCCTTACCCCAAGAACAGCAAACTACTTTAGAGAAGATGTTGAAAACGTTCGCTGCCAACTACTCCTTCACAGTCCCAGACTTTCCCAAGTAAATTGTGTACATTATGTACAGAGGTGTCATAATTTTTTTGATGGCTTCTGTTGAAATGTCATCTGGGGCAGGAGTTTAAATGATTTCCGTAATCCTTTTTTAATGTAATCTGTTACACTTTGCTTGTAGCTCTTGTTCTGTTGGTTGGAGATCCGTGGAAATTCATTTTAGAGCTGGACTAGAGAGACGTTCCTCGAAATAGTCTAACTCATGATGTGCTCTTTTAAATTACTAAGCACTTTTTCAGTATTGTCTTTGGAGAGGCCATGTTCTGGCATGTTTTTTTCCCTGTTAAAATCGTTGTGCTGTTGCAAAGGTCGCTCCTGGGTAAGCCACTCACGTCTGTTGTTTTTCTGTTGTCCAAGTGTTCTACTTCTTTATTTCTTACGAGTGCCTGAAAACATACCTTTATGTTTGTCTAATATTAATTTACTGTTTACAGGTCTCGGGTTTCCCTTCCTTATGTGTTATAAATGTTTATACAATACCAAAAATACCTACCCTCTGTCCTGTACTTAGGCCTACTGTTCTTAGTCTATTATCATTTACTAGACACAGTATTAAGGTATTTTTCTTGTATGGACTGACCTATACTGTATAATTGGGGAACAATAGAAGTGATTGCGTCATTAATGGGCTGGACTGCCCATGGTAAATTTCCGGTGTTATATCTTGCGGTTCGCACTAATGACCCGTCATCGAAGCATCATTTTTTTGGTGATGCCTAGATGGCAGGGAGGATAGTGTGATTCGCTTGCATAGCTAGGCGGGGTTGTCGCACGGAAGGTCCTGGGTTCGAGTCCTGGGTAAGCCACTCATGTCTGTTGTTTTTCTGTTGTCTAGTGTTCTACTTCTTTATTTCTTACGAGTGCCTGAAAACATACCTTTACCTTTATGTTTGTCTAATATTTATTTACTGTTTACAGGTCTCGGGTTTCCCTTCCTTATGTGTTATAAATGTTCGCTCATATTTCTGTATGGGCAATTACCTTTGCCTCTCTTGCCAACTTAATGGCATATGTTTATTTGTTATTGTACTACTTATTTCTTCTTACCTGCTTTGTTAGCTTTTATATTCGCCTCATGAGGCTTGCCTTACTGAATTTCTGGTTTCGATTTATGATTCTTCTGCCCTTTGTCGTATTAATGCTTTCTGTTGTTACGAATGCTTTGTGCTGGTGTTCTGTTTTTCATACTAATGCCCCACTTGTCTCAATCCGTATGTTTGTTTTAATCTTTTGCCAGTGATCTTTTGTATTTGTTACAATTTCCAAATTTGTAGTCATTGGTATTTGTCGGATTTTGTAAGCTTAAATCTTGATTCTATAACTATGTGCTGCTGCAAAATTTGAGTTTAATTCCTTTATATTTTGGCTAATTAAAGATCGTGATCTGATACCACATCTGCTCCTCTACATATTTCTATATTTAGACACCCCCTACACAAGAACATAGCTGACATCAAGGGAGCAAAAATAAAGAGGAGATGTCAAGGATGGCACAGGCTCAGTCAACTATTTGACAGGTGACAACAGTTGAAAAATATATTCAAGTGGGAAGAGTGGAGTAAGTCAGGTGAGAACTTCACGACGTACCGACAGGCCATCATCAGCCTTGACGGAGAATTGAGAGATTGTAGCAATGAGAAAGCAGAGCTAGAAATATATCAACTGATACATGATAATGCTGGTTATGATGATGCCAGTTTACCTCTGTAGTCCGTGGTCAGAAATTAGGATAGGGCTTCTCGGCTAGAGTTAAGGGCAGGGTCGTCGCTGAACATGGAGCTTACATGACTACAACCTCCAGCATGAGAATGGAGGTCGGCTTTTATGTGGTTGTCTGAAACTTCATAACCAAGCGCAGTGATTGTGTCAGACTCTCAGTCCATGCTTCGGAAGATCCAAAATGCATGGTTACGACATGAATGGAAAACTTCCCTAGAAGCCTCGATCTTCAAGAACTGGTGTGGGTCTACTGTGCTGGTCAACGCAGCAATGAAAGAGCTGATAGACTAGCTTCAAGAGCACCTATAGTAGGTGCATTAGATATGAACAAGGAAGGGATAATGAGGACAACTAATGATCGCCCAATAAAGAATAAAACTGCAATCAATGAATCATCAAGGATATGTTTGCTGGAGTCTGGCATTAGGCACAAGACTGTCCAGGATGAACGTATGAGAGGAAGCATCCGGCACATATATTCAGCGCTCAACAGGAACAATTAGCATTTATACCACTCCAGGTTGGCGGACGGGAGCCACGGTAGCGTAGTGGTTAGTACACTGGCTTCCTAGCTCAGTGGTCTATGGTTCGATCCCCAGATGAGGTGGGATTTTTTTAGGCAGCAAACGGCTCCTTGTCGACCCAGCCCCAACTGGGTACCAGAGCAGCTTCTGGGAAGGTTAAGGCGGCAGGCTTGATGCTGACCACATCACCCCTAGTGCGCCGATGGTCAAGAAAATATGGGCCTAACACCATATTCCCAATATGCCTAAATGGGCGTGTATGGGGATCCTTATCGTCGAAAGACCGTGTGTGGGACGAGTAGGGTGTATGTGGGTGGATGTAAGTTAGACAACACTTATAAACCGCTCGTATAGCTCACTGTCTAGGAATAAAGTACTAACTCCAACAGCTCTGTCAATCTCCAACAATGTATTAGATTCACAAATAAGTCACAATGGACGTAGGGCCATTACAAATATTAGATACATCCTGAGTATCCGCACACACTCTGCTTCTCGGAATATCTACAGCCACAAATAGGCTACTCCATGAATAACTACTGCAACGTCTACAACACAACTCCGGCCCTCTACTCGCGTCCTACTATAGACATCCACCCTTCTCTTCTCTACGCTGACTCCTGTCTACTGTCTGCTCTCTCTCTACTGACTCAACACACGTCTCCAACCAACACACTCCTCCCGCTGACTGCCCCTTTCATGCGTATTCACTAAAACCCGTGAAACCCTTTCACGCTCCACTGATCTTCATTCACGCATCACAAAAGCTAACAGCTTGTCTCAAGCAATGCTCACAGCCGTGCTTGTAGCTAAATCATTACAATGCACGCAATCCCCGCTCACAACAACTCACATAACTAATAAACTCCCGCTGGAGCATGGGAACATTCACACCTGCAAAATACCCTCAAAACACTCTGTGACATCCACCCCTTTCCCCACGTGAAAAACCGTGGTTTTTCACCGTGAAGACAGAGATGGGAGTCCTATACATTATCAAACCTAAAATACATCATCAAAGTAAACAATGCTTCCATACAAAATACATCAACTCACATTAATAGCATACAAATTATTCAAGCGATAATCACATTCAATATCATTGAAGTTAAACAAAATTCATTTTCATAATAGAGAAATGCATGCATAATCTACAAACTTCATGTAACGTCATCAAACTTACACAAATATAACTACAAGTAAACATGCTTTATTATAACCGTGACAAAACATCTGCCATTACATTGGATTGTCCCGTTACAGGCACGACAGTGAAGTGGAACTGTTGTAAGATTAAAGCCCATCTTGTCAATCTGCTGTTTGGTGACTTGGTAGACCGCAGAAAGACGAGTGGCTTGTGATCAGTCTGTAACATAAAATGTGATCCCAGCAAATAACGTGACAGCTTGGATACTGCCCAGACAATGGCCAAACACTCTCTTTCAACTGTGGCATATCTTGTCTCTGCCGGCAACATCTTCCGGCTGGCATAGAGAACAGGGTGCAAGGTGTCCATGTGTACCTGCATGAGACATCCCCCTATGCCCACTGCTGAAGCATCTGTTCTGAGAATGAAAGGTTTGCTTAAATCAGGGAGCATCAAGACTGGACTGTTTGAAAAAATGTTTTTAATTTTGTCTAAAGCGCTTTGACACTCATTTGTCCACACTACTTTATTCGGCCTCCCTTTCTTAATTAATTATAAATGTAGTCTAATCTAAACCTACATCACATAAAGAAAGAGTAATACTAAAGACAGTAGAACAGCAACACTTAAGATGAAATCGAGAAAAAAAAATTATACTACTGAAAAAAGAAAGTAGCAGAACTAAAGAGAAAAAGCTACATGTGATAACAGAAGTACTCAGTATATGAGAAGAATTACTGATTTCTTATGAAATACACTGTTAGTGCTATATAAAACAAAAATTATCTTTTTAACGAGAAACGTAATAAACACTTTACTAGAACATTAGTATACTAGAGCACGAAAGAATGTTACGTAACTTCCTTAAACGAATAACAACAGAATAATATCTAATTAAGCTGTATCTTAAGGAATTATGACGAACACTATTTGTTCACAGAACAAGTACATAATACTTAAATTCCAAGCGTGTAGATTTGTTTATAATGTCTTCAGCCAGTCCCAAGGTTGATGAAGTATGAAGACGACACACAACACGGCACAACACAGTCAGTTCAGATTCTGTAGCGTCATAAGCTACACACTTTGGAAAACAAGGCTCGTGTTTTCCAGTTCACACTGTCGAGTAGACCACAGCAACACGAATGCTTCCCAGCTCCTCTTCTTTTGGTCACCACAGATTCTTCTGGTCACAACACACCGTTTCACAGCATCTGCCGGCAGCAAACGATGTAAACAGACTTGTAAGGCAGCATTCCTAGCACACTGTTTTCTCGCCAGCACACAGTCACAGCTGACCGTTGACCCAGATTTGAACAGTGTCGAATCGTCTGGTTCCTGTAAAGTTGTCACACTTCGCTGCGTTGAAAAACATAGGCTGCTGACCAAATGACCTCAGATCACTTTATTACTGTACAACTTTGGGTTCGTTTGTAACATCCAAATAGACGAGCTCCCAATGTGACGAGTAGGGTGTATGTGGGTGGATGTAGGTTAGACAACACTTATACACCGCTCGTATAGCTCACTGTCTAGGAATAAAGTACTAACTCCAACAGCTCTGTCAATCTCCAACAATGTATTAGATTCACAAATAAGTCACAATGGACGTAGGGCCATTACAAATATTAGATACATCCCGAGTATCCGCACACACTCTGCTTCTCGGAATAACTACAGCCACAAATAGGCTACTCCATGAATAACTACTGCAACGTCTACAACACAACTCCGGCCCTCTACTCGCGTCCTACTATAGACATCCACCCTTCTCTTCTCTACGCTGACTCCTGTCTACTGTCTGCTCTCTCTCTACTGACTCAACACACGTCTCCAACCAACACACTCCTCCCGCTGACTGCCCCTTTCATGCGTATTCACTAAACCCCGTGAAACCCTTTCACGCTCCACTGATCTTCATTCACGCATCACAAAAGCTAACAGCTTGTCTTAAGCAATGCTTACAACCGTGCGTGTAGCTAAATCATTACAATGCACGCAATCCCCGCTCACAACAACTCACATAACTAATAAACTCCCGCTGGAGCATGGGAACATTCACACCTGCAAAATACCCTCAAAACACTCTGACAGTGTGTCTCATTGATTTCTTCAAAGCATCTGTTATATTTTTTTCCTATCAGCGCCTTTAAGGGCATACATCATAACCGCAATGTTCTTTCTTATTTTTCTGTCCATGATATTTGTGTGCTGTTTGGGAAATTATTTGTAGCCCGGATGATAGCGTCTACTACTACAACGTATACACGTACAGTGAAGCCGCTTTATTTTAGCATGGTGTCAACACATCTCTTGTCGGTCCACGTAGAGCGTACAGCGAGAACAACAGATAGTGTTGTAGAAAGCCTGCAAACAATCAATTGTAAGCTCTGGCAGTTGTGGTTTCCGCCACAATTCCTTTTAAACGATGAGATTGCCAGTCTCATCCTTTCACTGGCCTGAAGGAAGAATCATATTTCCTTTTTTTTCACCTCATAGATCTCCGAGTTAGTAGTTGTCAGTAAACTGAGTCGCAGATTTTAATATTAGACTGTGGTTATATCTCCACAGCCTTTAATATAATGTGTCTTTAGTCTTCCCCCATGCCAAGCGTCCAGTGTCCCCAGGTACCTCTGTCTCTCGTTCAGTTTCTCTCTCTCTCTTTATTTATGTCTCTCTCTTACTCTCATGCCTTTTTTGCTTTCTTCCTTTTGAATGAAACTGACCAGTTCTTACCGGATTTTAACGTTTTTTTTTTTATTGATCTTTATTTATTGCGACATACTGGAATCATTAACTAACATGCTTGTTCTTGTATTTGCTTTTTAGGACTTAAATTGTTTACCTACTACTAACAACTATTATTCTTATTCAACCCTCTATTTTGCATCTTCCATTGTATTTGTCTTCCAAATGATCATATCTCTTTCCCCGTCCATTCATTTCATTATTTGCCTCTTCTAGTTACTGCCAGTGTCATTTTGTTTTCATTAGCATATAGGCCTACATACAATTGTCGTCCTTATCTTCTTCCACTTACACGATCATTAAACTAAACATTGGAGACTGGTTTTTACACTTAGAATGTATTGTGTTCACTTAGCTCTTCATAACCTGACGGATAAATACGCACTTTCTGTTCTTCTTACTCATCATGGCACTACCAAACTTTATGTTAACACCCCCATTCGCCATAACGCCACATTACGCTACTGAACATAACTTACTTTGATCTATCTGTATTTTAAATGTATCTGTATTTTAAATCATGACAGCCCCTTATCTGCTTATTCAAAGGAAATACATGTGCTTTACTCCACTAACTGTTTCATTTCAGAACGTCTAAACTTTACTGTAAAAATAAATAATAAGCCTTGCATCAACGAACAGAGGTTTCAAATAAGCAAGACGATAATGGACATAAATTGTGATAACAGCCTACTAGGACACCTAACCCTGGAAGGCCCGATAGCACCGAGTGTCTGTTCTCTTTACATTAGTGGAGGTTAGATATTGACATGATTCACAAGAACAATACATCTTACCATCTGTTGTTATGAATAAAGTTATGAATAAACCTAACCTTTGTTACACTCATTTCACACTATTTAAGATGGCTAACTTCATATTTACATTTCTAGGATGCATGGTAACACCAGACCGCGGAACAAGCAAAGACATCAACAACAGAATGAATCAAGCGATATCAGCCTAAGCTAGTCTCAACAACATCTGGAAGTCCTCTCAGTTTAGCACAAACACCACATTAAGATTGTATGAGAGCTTCTGTTACTGTACTTCTTTATGCTGCGAAATGCTGGAGAGTAACGGAAATGTCGAAATTATCCTCTTTCCACACAATCTGCCTGAATCTTTTGGCCGAATATCATCAAAAAAAAAGGACCTGCTTGCTCGGAGCAAACAAGAGAACATACACACCAACATAACTGGGAGACGCTGGAGTTGGGTTGGTCACGTCCTTAGAGGAGACTCTGATGCCATCACAAAATACGTAGCTATGCTATGGACACATGAAGGAAAGCGAAAAAGAGGCCGACCAAAAACAACCTGGCGGAGAACTGTGGAGGCCGAGATGCAACGAGTGAGCCAGAGCTGGGGCACTGTATGAAGGATGGCCGCCGAACGAACAAAGTGGAAGCAGATTGTTGCTGCCCTACAAGTCGCCACCAGTAACACATAAGGAAGGGAAACCCGAGGCCTGTAAACAGTAAATTAATATTAGACAAACATAAAGGTATGTTTTCAGGCACTCGTAAGAAATAAAGAAGTAGAACACTTGGACAACAGAAAAACAACAGACGTGAGTGGCTTACCCAGGGTTCGAACCACGTACCTTCCGTACGACAACTCCGCCTAGCTATCAAGCGAATCACACTGACCCCACGGCCAGCTAGGCATCCCCAAAAAAGGATGCTTTGCTGACTATTTATCAGTACGAAACACACAAGATAACACCGGAAGTATACAGTGGGCAACTCAGCCCTTTAATGACGCAATCACGTCTGTTGTTCCTCTATTAACAGTATGTGTCAGTCCAAACAAGACAAAGACCTTGATACTGGGTCCAGTAAATTGTAGAAGACTTAAGGACAGTAGTATAGAACAGAGGGTAGGTTTCTGGTATTGTATAAACATAAATAACACATAAGGAAGGGAAACCCGAGGCCTGTAAACAGTAAATTAATATTAGACAAACATAAAGGTATGTTTTCAGGCACTCGTAAGAAATAAAGAAGTAGAACACTTGGACAACAGAAAAACAACAGACGTGAGTGGCTTACCCAGGGTTCGAACCCCGTACCTTCCGTACGACAACTCCACCTAGCTATCAAGCGAATCACACTGACCCCACGGCCAGCTAGGCATCCCCAAAAAAGGATGCTTTGCTGACTATTTATCAGTACGAAACACACAAGATAACACCGGAAGTATACAGTGGGCAACTCAGCCCTTTAATGACGCAATCACTTCTGTTGTTTCTCTATTAACAGTATGTGTCAGTCCAAACAAGACAAAGACCTTGATACTGGGTCCAGTAAATAGTAGAAGACTTAAGGACAGTAGTATAGAACAGAGGGTAGGTTTCTGGTATTGTATAAACATAAATAACACATAAGGAAGGGAAACCCGAGGCCTGTAAACAGTAAATTAATATTAGACAAACATAAAGGTATGTTTTCAGGCACTCGTAAGAAATAAAGAAGTAGAACACTTGGACAACAGAAAAACAACAGACGTGAGTGGCTTACCCAGGGTTCGAACCCCGTACCTTCCGTACGACAACTCCGCCTAGCTATCAAGCGAATCACACTGACCCCACGGCCAGCTAGGCATCCCCAAAAAAGGATGCTTTGCTGACTATTTATCAGTACGAAACACACAAGATAACACCGGAAGTATACAGTATAATAAGATTTACTAACATTTTCCAAACCAAATGATTCGCAGAAGACCCATAATAAGATGAATTAGTAAAATATCCAGGTCAAGTGATTCGAGAGCACATAACCTAAATTGCTCGCGTCCGTTCTAACCTGTGCGAGCAGATTGTAGATTCCCAAATTTTTGGGCTTGAGTGTAACGTTTATTTTACAAATGTGAATTTGATGCGTTTTCTTCCTTAATGGTTATATATATATATATATATATATATATATATATATATATATATATCTATATCTATATATATATATATATATATATATATATATATATATATATATATATATATATGTGTGTGTGTGTGTGTGAGGCTGGCAACCTCAACATATGAAAATATGTTAATTTATGACGGACGTGTTGTGGCCACCAGACTTAACCAGTGACGAGAGTGAACCAGTCTACAAGCTGCAAAGAAAAAAACCAACCGACATCTTACTGGCAGCTAAGAACCCACTTAAAGCTACCGACTGAACTCTTTAAATTCTAAAGATAAATCACACTTTCCAGATCATGCCTTGTGATGGAATTTTAAAGACTGTCTAATTCACACCACCCTTATGTATGCGAATCACTTGGTATGGAAATATTCTCTTATGACGGGTGATCCAGTTCCTTAGGCTTCCAATCTTTATATTTAAATTCCTGGTCCCTTAAGTTTCCAGTCTTGTATTTAAATATGCGGGTTTACCTGTAAGTTTTAAATTTGCCCAAATACTCCATCTGTCACTTATAATTATGGAATTCAAAGTCCGATGTCTCACTGGCTTCTGTGAGTTTGCTCATTTGACGATGCGATGCAATCTCTCTCCGTGTCTCTCTGATTTCGCTAAATTATATTCTTAGTTTCCAGTTCAAATCTCGGATGGTACTTCCGCCGAATGTTCCAAAGAGATTCATTGTTTATTCTGTCTTCTTAAATCAAACCAATGGGACGCTCTTTAGCATTGAGTTGGGGTGTTTAAATTCAAAACTCCCCGCGTGTTTTAAAATAAATTTAATATTCCAACGCGTGACCTCTTTCAAATAATGCGGTAAAATTTCCACCAACTCACACACAAATCTGGGAAATTATTTGATTTCCAGATGCTACCTTTAAATATTGTCTTTGTTAAAGCAGGAAAAAGGCCATCATAAATGTTAAAGCAAAAATGTTGAATGCTGTTTTATTTGGGGGTGGTGCTGAAGAAACCATAATAGCCGTCATATAATGTTAGGACAGGGGTTCTTGCCTGAGCCATCGTAGATGTGTAGACTCACACTAGATGTTTCGTCGTATCAATGTAGGCCACCATAAATAACACAGGTCTTGCTCAGGTATCGAAGGTGTAAGTGCTGCGTAGGTGAGTGAGTGTCAAGTTGACCTGGTGACAATGTTTTGACTGTTATAGATCACCAGGCATAGCGGTGCTGACAGAGGTGTCACACAAAACTCACTCTCAAGTGTGTATACGCTTGATATCTATAGATTGCTTCAAGAGGGGGTGGTTGATGTGATATGTGGATAAGTAATCATCAATGGATGGATGGATGCGAATGCGTGTATAAGTTCTGTCAGGCCACAGTCCATCCACACAACCACAGGAAGAAGTCAGTAATTGTGGACTACAGCTGACGTTTCATTGATTTATTGACGATACAAGACAAGGTACGTTCATCATCATATAAATAGTCAGTACAATACTTGACGACATACAACATAGCAATGGTGAATAATATAATTGGCATCAATGTATCATAGACGACTGTAGATATATTCAGGTGCTGAAACCATCATCCTTTTCTACTACAGCCGAGATATATAGATATAGGAGATTAAATCAACTCTCCCTTTCTGACCCCCAGCAAGACAGACATATCTTCTGGAGTACATCAGGCAATGTCCTCTAAGTTCCTTTCGTAGCAAAGGTGTCAAACCTTGACCGACGTGATACCGCCGGAGCAACAGAGTTCAACAAACAGATAGCCCTTGGGGCATGCACCAACCCGATGCATAAAAAGACACGGTGATTCGTGAGCTGAAACTTCTCATGACAGTAGACTCTTTCCCGCCCAGTGGGAAAGTTAGCAAGCAGACTACAAAATGTCAATCATAAAAGCTGGCGACAAATAATAATCATATGAAGAGCAATTTCCGTTCTTCAGAAATAAACACCACAACTCACACGCCTCCAGGCGTTTAGAATCACATGGGGGAAATCATCTGTAGATAAACTAACAACACAAGAGGACTTCCATTTCCCCCGACAAAAATGATCACGGTCGCTGAAACGCGTCTCACTCTGATCAAAACCACTGCTAGACTCCTGGAACGGAAGTCTTTCTCTAACAACCTTAAACTCGACACATGCGCAGTAGCGCTTGACTCCTAAGCTAAACTCAAACGGGCCGATGTTGGACACATACCAAGCAAAGATACT
Organism: Oreohelix idahoensis; assembly: GCA_024509875.1. Lineage (NCBI taxonomy): Eukaryota > Metazoa > Mollusca > Gastropoda > Stylommatophora > Oreohelicidae > Oreohelix > Oreohelix idahoensis. The sequence continues at coordinate 1,494,771 of JAMPIV010000581.1, forward strand.
GACCAAATCGAGCCTTATATGGTCAGGGAATAAACATCAACTCTGGTTGCAAACATTCCAAGAAAAGCTGACCTATGCGAGCCATATAAGGATAACAACCAGACCTAGATCTAATAATAGACCGCCAGGTTAAGACACAAGAGCGGGTAACAACCATTGTAAAAATGTAACCTCAGATAACCAACAGTTATGTACCTTTGATTACAAAAAATTAAAGTGTACAAACAAGACAGGTAAATAAATATTGACTCTGAAAAATCTGTGCGTAACAGTTTTCCCAGACAGAATATAATTATCAGTAATATTGATACCGAGACAGGTCCAGCGGAAACGATTATCTCATTATCGCCTGTGTGTTTGAATCCCCCCGACTGATGTCTCAGACGGACAATACGGTATTTTATTTCACTTCAAGATGGATAATTATCGTCCGACAAGTATATCCGAAAAGGATTATGACATTTACCCGGTCTAACCTACAATCAACAAACTGGTCAAACAGAACTATTAACAGCATTAACATAATCGACTGTGGTCATCCCAAGGTTGTTTACTTCTTAATCGGGGCTCCAATGCACTGTCTGGTAGTAAACCACACTTATTTTTACAGATCCCAGGTGTTAATGTGGGTTCAATAGAAAGTTATTTATTGCCATAATCAGCAAAGGATGGTCGTTGAAGTACCGACATGACAATAATTCAGGGAAGAGAGAATAATAAGGTACAGAAAATGAGACTTGCAGCAATAATGTCGGCGATAAACGTGAATGCAAGGAAAAGAGAACGGACAATTCTGTCGCATCAGTCTTTATATTTCTAACTTAGAAATAAATAAATAAAAATAATACCAATTATTGAATGAACATGTCACAACAAAACCAGAAAGATAACGTAGTTAGCTCATTTGTTTGCTCATGTCTGTACTATTATTTCATCTTATGGTATAATCTTTATGGCAAGATAGATGTTGAGATAGTAAAGTAGTTCTTAGAAATGGTGAACTCGTGGAAAGGGTAAGACAAGATAACGTGAGGTAGTCAACCTCACAGATCTGTTGTACAGAAGCAGCGAATTGCCAGACATTTTCGCTGGATCTATCCAATGCTTCTAGCGGATAAAATGCAGCTCACACTTACCACTTTAAGATTACTTTATAGTACTGAACATTGAAAATAAATTCAATAACTTCAGGTATAAAATTAAGTCAAGTTATTTTAATTATTACTTAAATATAATTGTTAAAAAGTGGTATCTGATATAATTTACAACAAAAATTGAACAGTAGTGTCAGTAAATAGTTGATGGTATGTCCTCTCCTTTGTGGACTTAACCAGTATCCCGTGGATCAAACGTCTGGTTATCATAGTCACAATGCTGAGGCCAGGTAGCAGTGATGATCCACTGTATCACGTGTTACACACTGATTGAACTGGATACGACTTCTGGTCATCGAAGTCATATGTTGAGTCCAGGTACCAGTGGTAGTCCACTGTTCACGTTCCATCCTGTTTTAGTGTCACGTGGTACACAATGATTGAACCTGGAACAAAATATGCCTAGTGCATGGTGCCTGCTTCAGTGAAGTCACCACCCCCTCTGATGACCGGCCACTGTGATCAGAATCCTCTTATTACGAAAACATTGTCATTAGGCCGTGATAGATCGGTCAGGTGGGTACGTCGTAATTGATCTAATACATTATAATACATTTCCTGAAGACTAGATTCATAATTCCTTTTGTTAACCGGACCTTTTATTGGAGAACCAAATAAGACTTACAAAGCACAGGAAATCTCTACATTTTAATAAGGAAACACCGGTTCTATGAAACTGAAGAAACACGGAGTCAGAGAGGGCATATATTGTCAAATTAAAGGCATCCCAGACGCGTGTAAGAGGCCAATTCGGCTCTTTTCTTCATCTGAGCAACAAGTCTGTAGTCAGGATTACATTTCATATTTTATTACTAACACATGAACTAACATATAAATGTATATATTCCCATGTGAAGTTTAATGTGTGAAACTCGCTATTGGATGTCAAAGTCATGTGAGGCTGGCAACCTCAGTATCTAGAATTATGATTCATGAACCACCACTGCACGGGCTGGTGATTGCTTAATTGATAGTTTCGTAAAGAGAACTAAAAGCATAAAGTAGTTCCAGGTTCCCTATGGAGCAGGGAGGTAAAAATGAAAGAAATGATGTACATTCTAAGAATAATACTTACAGTTTCAAAGCTTTTCACTCAATGTAAATGTAAACGACTAAAGAATATTCATTTTAAAGTAATGGAAGTTTCAATCTTTTCAACAAGTGTAAACATAAATGAACCATAAATGAATTTATATTGGGAACACTTTTTTCAAACAGTGGAGATGTAAATGTAAACCATATTATATCTGTACGTTTAATGTAATGTAAAGCTAAAGCTATTCAGTTTAAATGTACAGGAAGTTTTATCTCATGGGATTAAATTTAATTCTCATCGAGGGTAAATTCTGACATGGGATGGATATATTGGAAGATAGGAACCCATAACTGTGGGTTGGAAAACGAAATACTCAGAAGAGCATTCGTTTCTATTCTTCTATCAAAGTTATTGGTGGTACCAGCAGAAAGTACTATCTCTGAAACCAAATGAAGACTGACGTTGTGCGAGATGCCATCATAAGAGGGTCTTATAGACAGACGCAGAACCAGCTTGGCCGTTACTCCTTGACGTCCTGGGAACGTGCGGCGCCTGAACTTTGACAAGAGACGAATGACAGCAGTGTACAGAAAACCTACCCATCAGGAGGTGGATTAGAATCATCATTGGTTGCTAAGTTAACCTCTATGCTGCCACTTGAACTTATTAAAAAACCATTCAAGTGATGAAAACCTTGACATAAATATTCAAATTTATTTCCAACTGTTAAAATCTAAAGTGATTATTAAATGTTGTTATTTGTAATGTTACAAATTTAACTTTGATTTAATCATTTTAAAGTTACTGCATGTTTGTCTCAGTCAAATTACTACACTCTCTAAATAGAGCTATATTATAATAATAATTCCACTGAGTAACTCAGCTGTGGGGGCTTAACGAGTTAGAATAAACCATTGCTAAATTCGTCATAAAAGGTGTCGGCAGATTACAGAATTAAAGTGCTGCTCAGCAACAGCCAGCATTGTTTTCGCTTATCTGAATATCTTGTGAAGACTCCCATGTGATAGAAGCTTTACTACTATTTATACATTTCTGCCAAGAGTAATCTTGTGTAAAGATAGACTCCATTGAAGCCTATAATAAATACTCTTGAGTGTTGGACATTGTTTGACCACTGCTGCAAAGCAGGGGAGGCAAAACCGTCACGGTCTTGTTGCAGTTCTCTCATCTTCCGCCAGCTGGGAAATACGTGAGAGTTGTAATATTACAGCAAGAAAGATACAGTGTCTCAATAACATAAATATAAAGCAGTAATACCCGAGATATTCCTTTTTAAAATCTACATACCTGTAAAGAAAACCCTCAGAAAACGATCTTCATGACTGTCGCGAGTATGGAAGTACATTGTGTCTAAGTTTAGATAGAGTATGAGTGGGTAGTGTGAATACTAAATATATATATATAGTCACTAATGTAAAATAAAGAGGAATGTAAGACTTCTGGAGAGAAGAGATATGTAATTGCGTATCTATTGTCTTCTTTCAACTACACTCGAGACAATGTTTAGAATATCACAAACTTTCTCCGGCCTCTCTGCTAAATACGTTAATCTATTACAGTAAGGACAGCACAAGTTAACACATAAAAATATAATAATAATCTCAATAGTCCTGATGGGCAAGTGCTTTTATTTCACACCAAAATACAATCAAGACCACTGGCTAATCGTATTGATTCCAAACCAGTACTACGCGTACATGTTCAAAACGAAGAAAATCTAACTATAGCACGTTTCACTAGCTTTGCCCAACTTCAAATGTAATTATCTGATTAACCGTCGAACGTATTAATGCCATTTTTTGCATACGATGTTATATTGGGTTAGACCCAACAAATATATACTTTATATTTGTGCATCTTGTCCAGTTTACATAAACGGATGAAATCCTTTGATCTTTGTCGGCATACTAATTATTGTGTATCGAAAAAAGAAATTTTACCACTTCAGTCACAGATTCTGTGAATTGAATAGGCATAGGCGTGTCTACTATTACAATAATGTGGCCATCACGTTTGCATATGAATACCTGTTGAAGATGATTTCTTAAATGATCTGCATGGGAGATACTCGTTGCCCACTGTATACTTCCGGTGTTATCTTGTGTTATCACTTCTGTTGTATTTCTATCAAGCAGTATAGGCCGAATCCAACAAGACCCTTAGGACCTTAATACTGTGTCCAGTAAATGATAGTAGACTAGAACAGTGAGAACAGGATAGTGGGTAGGTTTGGTATTGTACAAACATTTATTACAAATAAGGGAGGGAAACCTGAAGCCTGTAAACAGTAAATTAATATGAAACAAATATAAAGGTATGTTATCAGGCACTCGCAGGAAATAAAGAAGTAGAACACCAGAAAACAGAAAAACAACAGACATGAGTGGCTTACCCAGGATTTGAACACTGGACCTTCCGTGCGACAACATTAGTAAAACTGATTAAATACCGTTTTATTAGTTTATAAACTTATATTGAGATACTCGTGACATTGTTTGTCATTGACATTTAATGCGCTACCAAACTGGACCTTCATTGATCTAATTATTTCAATAGGTATCACCACTTTGCGGTTCATAAATATCATAATGGAAAGTTTCTCCTCTACTGTGCTTGTAAATAACGGTAGGGTCATCTTTAAAGAAATTAAACTTCATCCGAATCATAATCAGATGTCTCTGAGAAATCGATAATCAATCTCGGCTGAATGAAGGACAAACCATCATTCGTCCAATATTCCTCTTCCTCTTGTAACACATGGTTCTCACATTTCTTCCAATAATCCCTGGCTATGTTCGAGATGGCGGCTTTTGTAAGTATTTCAACATCTTTTAATTTGAACGTCCTATTTTCTGTGCTACCTGTTCCTTAATTTTAGCCCAGACTAATTCTATTGGGTTTAAGTGCGAATGGTAAGTAGGCAATCTTAAACCTCTGTGACCATGTTCATGGATTGCCTTGTCTATGTGAAATATCTTTGTATGCTGTGTATTTTTTACAATTTCAAGTAATTCAGGCTTCAGGGACATTTCGTTGAATGGAATGTTGTTTTTGGTCAGCCAAATCTTTATTACATCTTTAGTACTTGATGAATTAGGAACTTTATCTTCTGGTGCCACAACGTTGTGATATGAAGCATTGTCCATTATTAAACACGACGGTCTATCCAATGAAGGAAGTACATGATTCACAATCAAATCTTGAAATATCTTGCCATTCATCTCTGTATGATAATCCCTATTATCTGTGGATTTGGAAATAAATATGAGTTCAGTATTATTTAGAAGCCCATGATGGCTGCTTCCTGCATGTGCAATTATTAGGCGCTGTCCTTTGCTGCTTGGTACTAGTCTCTTAGTTGTTCCATCAGATGATTGTCATTCTCGTTCATTACTGTGGTGCGCATTGATCCAAGTTTCATCTAAATACACAAAATCATAACAATCTCTTCTCATTTCTCTGACCTCGCGTAAATATTTGCTTCTCATTGCAACTATATGAGGCTTCTCACAAATAAGGTTTCTACCACCAACATATTTTCTAAAAGTGAATCCCAAACTCCTAATAGTCCTCCATAGCGTAGATTTGGAAATATCAATGTCATTATTCTTTCTTAACCAAATTTTCAATTTCCTTAAAGTCACTGCCTCATTATTGTGAAACATATTGCAAATTTCTCTGCGGATCAATTCTCTGTCAAAATTATCCACCACTCTTGGCCTAATTTTCGTGTGTAAAACACTGGAATTAGACATTCCACCTCACGGTAGAAGGGGAATGACTAAGTAAGTAAGTAAGATGTCGCTATCCAGCGGTGCAATGATCGTTTGCTTATCCCCAAGGCGTGAATAGTCCTCTTTTGTGGGTTTGAAATAGAATGATATAGTTTTCCTCGAGTAGCTTCATTGCAGAAATACTTAAAAATCCTATTTGTGATTTGCTGTAATGTCATAAAATGTACTCGCAGACTCATTTTTCCTTCTTAATCACACAATAATTTTTGTAGACACACCTCTGATTGACAATGTGTGCGTTGCACCGGATATAAACTGTTTTATGTTCAAGAAGTGCGATTTCACGCAATTTCACTCAAAAATCATGCCAATTGCTTGATAAACCAAAAATGTGCAAATGAGGTCGTATAATTTACTGTAGACATTTCAATATGTGTGCGTGTGATGTGTGTTGGCAAGTAAGATTTTATATTATATCGCAAATAAACGAAAATTGAAACCAATGGCCGCATTTTAATGAAAAATTTAATTCATAGGGTCTATACCATTTCAAATTCACGCACAAAATTTCACTTATATGCGTTATATATTCGCTGAGATATAGCATTTTGAAGTTGGGCAAAGCTAGTGAAACGTGCTATAACATAGGCGTCCCCCGATCCTGTTGTATAAAGACGGCTGCTAGTGCTTGATTAAATTAATGCCGACAGATGTATCTCCAACTTTGGAGAAAACACTTACTAACAGTTCTCCAGTCAGCCGAAGTGTTAGCCCACAGTTCCCCGTAACTACTATATTCCTTCACTGTATGGTCTATCCATAAGCTGTGGAAAGAAAAGCCTATCACAAAGGCCTCTAATGGCATTGCGGTAAATATTATAAATACTGATTTCCTACACTGATGTGTAGAGGCTGGAGTCTGCTTTGGTTGGTGCTGTAGCAATGAATTAGGCTGGAAAATGCCATATATGACGTGGTAATTGGTAATTGCAGGTAGCTGCAATAGATGATGTGGTAATATGTAATACTGGAAGCAAGTACAGGGGTTGTCAGACTTCTCCTGAAAATAAACAGGTAATCAATATCCTATTAATAAATTGAATCGGACACACCTTTTGTATTCACACACGAAACATAAACAACCCTCTCCCTCTTTTTTCATTCTCCTACCCTTTCTACTTGCTTTGTTTGCCCTCAGGTGTTAGGCTCCCAATTAAAGTCCCGCCCTCCTATCGATTAAAAATCTTTCGCCGCTTGCTCGCTGCGTGACTAGTAGCTCGCAAAGCGACTATTTACATCTGAGGTTACTGACTGGCCTAATTACTCCACACACACAGCTTTACGAATAGGATAGAGGAAGTTGAGGGGAACTGCGGTAAGACGTGGAGTACAATAGATGGGTGTGAAATAAAATCGAAAAAAGGTGATTCGTCTTACGAGGACAAAAGACAAAGAAAATAGTCTACGTTACGGCCACAAGGCCTTCGTCGGGGAAAGGAAAGAAAGTGAAGGATAGATAGGACACATAAGAACTTAAATAAATATAAAAATAAAACCTAGGTACTTCCCTGAAGGCAAGGCAACGAAATCCGACCACTATTTGCTGTCCGCTAATGGATACGCTCGGCCACGCGCGTTCATGAGCGGACAGCAAATAGTGGTCGGATTTCGATGCCTTGCCTTGAGAGAAGTACCTAGGTTTTATTTTTATATTTATTTAAGTTCTTATGTGTCCTATCTATCCTTCACTTTCTTTCCTTTCCCCGACGAAGGCCTTGTGGCCGTAACGTAGACTATTTTCTTTGTCTTTTGTCCTCGTAAGACGAATCACCTTTTTTCGATTTTTTTCACACCCATCCATTGTACGAATAAAATAGTAATGTTTTAAAAAAGATTAAAGTAATACATATATTCCAATGTAATTAAGAGATGCCTAATTGATCATTACTCAAGTAAGAAATACAACCAGATTCATTACCAAAAAAAAAATAGGAATGTTCTTTCCATCAGTATTTACAAAACAGCAACATTCTTTAAAGTAATTGCTATATACAGACCAAGTGAAAAATATTAGTAATATTTACTGCCTTGGCCATCACTAAAGTAATATCATACACAGACTCACACCTTCCGTCTTAATAAAACATTCGAAATAGATATATATATACACACACTTCTTCTTTGATCCTTAGCCGCCGACCGTCAAAGCAGTCAGTGGCCATCACGCCTAGTGGCGTCTTGTAGGGCAACAATAAATTGATTCCAATTTGCTCGGTCGGCGGTCATCCTTCGTACAGTGCCCCAACTCTGGTTCATTCTTTGCATCTCAGCCTCCACAGTCCTCCGAAAAGTTGTTTTAGGTCCGCCTCTCTTTCGTTTTCATTCAGGGGTCCAAAGCATAGCTGTTCTTGTGATGGCATAGGGGTCTCTTCTGAGGACATGGCCAACCCAGCTCCAGCGTCTGCCAGCTATGATGGTGTGCATGTCCTCTTGCTTGCTCCGAGTAAGCAGATCTTGGTTGGTGATAGTATTCGGCCAAAAGATTCGGTGAATTTTTCTTAGCCATGTTGTGTGAAAAGAGGACAATTTCGACATTTCCTTCTCTGTAACACTCCAGCATTTCGCACCACAGAGAAGCACAGAAAGCACACAGCTCTTACATAATCTTAATTTTGTGCTTGTGCTGTATTGAGAGGACTTCCATATGTTGTTTAGGCTAAAAAAGGCTGTTCTTGCCTTATTCATTCTGATCTTGATGTCTTTGCCTGCCCCACCGTCTGGTGTTATTATGCATCCTAGGTATGTGAAGGTGTCTGTCTGTACCAGTTGCTGATTCCTTACTGATATGGGCTCAGGGTTGCTCACATTAAGCGTCATGACCTCTGACTTCTTTAAATTGATGTTCAAGCCCACCTGCTGGCTAAACTTATTAAGTCTATCCTTTTTTCCTGGACACACACATATATATAAAATATAATGCAACTTCACGAGGGTTCTCTATTCTATATAATTAAGTTGAAGCACCCGGCGGCCTATACTGCTCAATTAAATAAGTATATGAGCTTACCGAATAAAAGAATTTTTCTAAACACAATACAACTGTTATTTGCTCTGGCGCAAAATATTACTTTTTAAGGTAGCAGAATTCTTTGGAGACAATGCAAGAGTGTTAGAGACGCCTTTATCAGTTTAGATAAAGTCTGCAGGTGTTAATGCATGGAATGGCACGTGCATTGATGGCAGCGTAACCATTGCGTAAAGACCCGGGGAGTTGTCTCCCTGGTGTCTCTTAATTTAAAAAAAAGTTGCGACACTCTGGCGGTCATGCGAACGGCCTGAATTCGCGATTCTAGAAGTACTCGGACACCGGATAGGCGACGGACCGATTCCTGTGTGTCCAGCTTCTCTCTGAATCAAAGAATCAGGTAACGTTACGTCACCCACAAGAAAGGAGACTAAAATGATCTTTAGTAGGGTGTCAATGCACACGTGCAAAGGGGCGGTATTTAGCCTGCCCAACGTAAAGAGCGAAATGGCTAAATCCAGAAATAAAGTTGTAAGATGGGAGGAGACAAAATAGAGAATAAGACAAAGGCGGATCACTGAGCTAAAAGTGACAAGGATTCACCTTCAGTTTACGACAATGACGCAAATAATCTCACAGTAATTCTTTTAAAAGGGACCCTAATACCATTACAAGAACAGCTATGCTATGGACCCTCGAATGGAAAGCGAAAGAGAGGCCGACCAAAAACAACATGGCGGAGAACTATGAAAGCCGAGATGCAAAGAATGAACCAGAGTTGCGGCACTGTACGAAGGATGCCAGCCGACCGAACAAAGTGGAATCAGTTTATTGCTGCCCTACAAGACACCATCAGGCGTGATGGCCACTGACTGCTTTGACGTTCGGCTGCTATAGATCAGAGAAGAGAAGAAGAATTGTTTTAAAATGTATCTGCTTTGCAGCTTTGACGAAACTGGGCCGTTATCTGTCACTGCTGAACATCGAATTCCCTCTGTTAGATAAGTAAGCTGTAATTCTGAAATATTCAGTCACGTCTCACACACACACACACACGCGTACAAAAACATACTAAACTCATGCTACGCCACTGCTGCTTTCCCCATGTTACTTTACAGAATGTCTATTTGTAAATTCTTATAACTAGCTTTTTACAACTCTATTTCCTTCTCTATGACAATGATGTTATACTTTGTAATATTCTTCAGCTCCAGGATTTCCAAAACACTTGAAGTATATAACATCTGCAGTAATTCTTGTGATATTAATCAGCATACTCTGCATTATATACTGCACCTTTATGCGAAAAAGACTTGCAGAGAGCGATATTCGGAGTGTCGAAACCTCGACAACTACTTCAATATCGTAAGTATTAATATGAGAACGTTTTAGACATTTGAATGGACCAATTTATTTTTGCTACAAAAAGATTGTAACATTAGAACTATTGTTTAGGTGTAAACTCCTAAAGTGACATTATGCCACATTTTCCTCTTTTATATGTGTGCTATCGATCTATTGGTCTAGGATTTATATAAAAGGGAAATAGGAAATAAAGAAGATATGTGCAAATAGTTACTTTTCACGATGACGTCAATTGTGATGTGTACTCTCTTAGCAAAACTGTGACCACAAACGTCACGTTTTAGTCGCATTATGTGTGATTTCGTTCCGACATTTTTGATGTATTCGGCTTCAGGTTCACGTCTGCACTGTCAAGATAGATGATAGGTAAGCCTTTTCAGCTTCTTTTACTGTTTAACCTAAGATTTTATTGTTGTCTTCAAATGTGTGTGTGTTAATTGGCGTGACGTGCAGGCTACGATGTCATAAATTATGCACTCAGTTGACTAAATAATGAGGGTAGTAGTTGCAAACACAACTCTCTTTACTAGTTTGATTGCTATCAAGTAGGCCTAAAGCACACAGAAAATGTCAGATATCTAGGGAATTGAAAATTCCCAGTAATAAGAAACTTCTCAGACTACAGCTGGGAAAAGGCTATTTCAGAATAGAACAACCTTACTGTGCAGGATGTCTTCAAGACAATAATATAGAACATTTCTTGTTAAAATGTAAGAGGTATGAACAAATGAGAATACCAATATTAGATTATTTGCAAGCATCCAACTTACCTATAAATATAGAAGAGGTGTTAAGAATAGACAGACCTAGGGAACTGCATAATATAGTCAAACAATATTTAACACGAACAAATGTTAATATATAGTAGCTGGGAATGTGAAGGTCTGATGCTTGCTTACAATGCATGACTTTCAACAGATGAAAGTCAATTAAATATCTGTTAAAGTCAGTTATATAACTGTAACCACCAGGCCTTTACACCCCTCCACTTTAATATTATTCTTGTTTTGAGTTTCTTCTTGATTTTGTTTGTTTGTTTGTTTTCATTTTTTTTATTTATTTAACATATAAGCACAATTGTGATTGTCCCTATTCACAATGATTTGACAAATGTGATGTGTGATGCCACTTTCTCATATCAGCAGTTGTTCATATTATTTGGAATTGAAAACAATACATATCCTAATTATAACTCTTCAGAGGTTGAACGGGATATTTGTCTTCATTAATTATTTAATAAAAAAAATAAAAGCACAAAGAGAATTATTTTGTTCTTTAAAGAATAAATATTCCGTTCAGCTCTTAATAGGTTGAAATTAGAATATATAGAGTAGTTAAATCTAGATACTAATTTTGATGTCCGATTTAAAAAAAACAAATAAACAAACAAAAACCAAGCAAAAATAATACAAGAACACATAAAACAAGAAAACACATCAGAACCCAAAAAAAAAAAAAAAAGAATCAGTCTCTCACAACTGTTGTATTATTAACTAGAGGGAAAAGGGTGGGAAAGCCCGGGGTGTCCAAGATAACACCCAATCCACCAATCATCCGCCCTCATCAATAATCATTACGAGACCCCCTACAGTCTCACTTTCCTGTCACACCATCTCTGATCCTTATATAGTGTTCGTGTTATATTCTGTTTTACTATACTTAGCAAATATATTTGAATGAAAATAGAACACAGAGAACTGTAATAATATAACTAGTGATGATTATTCAAGTCCCTTAATACGTGTTCCATCAGCAACCTTTCATCACCCCTTATTCAACTGATAATTGTGTAATTCTTTGCACTATAGGAGATTATGATGTACAATACCATAACATTACACTGCTCCACGACACATCCATTTTAAATGTGGTGAGCGATTTCAATACCAGCATACAGAATGCTGAGGTGCCGGAAGACTGGCTACACAGTTACCTTCGGCCACTTCCTAAACCGGGCAAAGAACTGAAGTGACAGCTGTTGTAATAGTATTTTTGTTAATGACGAGGGTACCAGGTTTTCGTTCAACGTCATCTTACTCTCACGTAACGGCATATGTTTATATATATATATATATGTTACGGTACGTTTTTCTTTTGGCTAGTAGTTCTTGAGATATATTTGATTATTATATAATGAATCGGACACTGCTGCAAGTCAAGTGCCGATAGGGACCCTAAGACGCAGCAACAGAGAATGCAGTCAGCGACTCATATTTTGACTGCTTGCATCAGGGTCAGCGAACCAGAGCTGACCAAGACCCTACTCCACCTCCACGTGGTGGTCCTGGAAACAGGCTGCATCACTGCAGTCTGGCTGAAAGAGTAGGGATCGAAGAGGGAAGGCAAACCCGGTCCCAAAAAATGCCGTGCTGAAGTCGGATGTGTCGGCCGAAAGGCACAGATATCGCAGCTTCGCTGTAAAAAGACACAACGCAACCAACGTCCTTTTCAGGACGAACGAGGAAGAAAGAAGAAGAAGTGCCGATAGGGGTATGTCCTTTTCAGTCCCCGCCCAAAGCCGTAAACTTCAACATAAATGTTATTCCAACGGCAAGGTTGGACGATTCAAATACACATTTATTAGACATCTCGTAGCTCCAAATAAATCATAGATGATATGCTCATTAGGTTATGGCATCAACTACACAGTCTCTAGTGTCGCTGTACAGTCTTGTAACTGGAACAATGTCGAGGACATTTCCATACAATTTTATTATATATTCAACTCACGTTCATCAGGTCACACATCATTCCTCTTACATGCTATCTGGTCTTATCGCACGGAAGTGTATGGATAATCCAGAGATGGAATACATATGAATATGATCAAGAAATCTTCTAACACTCAGCAGCCGAGAACACAAACGTCCAACACCTTGAAAAGACATACAGCGAATCCCAAATCAAAGAAACGCTCAGCTCACCAGACGGCAACTTTGGCGTCTGCCATTTGATCGCCAAAAGTAATGACGTCACTTCCTGTAACCAAGGCCGATGTACGTAAATAAATAACTTACATGTCGAACTGTATTGATATCGACATACATGTTATCAACTTTACTCATAACATTTACTCCCCCCCCCCCTCCCCTCGTAAAGTAATGGAAACTAAGTTTTTTTTATTTACATGGTGTGAGTTCAAAACATCACTGGGGTGAAAAGATGGTATCATCAAATTTCACTGTTAGTATGAAATAGTACAGCACCCAGGTTTGTGCTCCAGAGTAGGCAAATAAACACTCAAGGTGTGGAAATTAGTATTACAATTACTAACACCATCGACTACAAAGGATACAAATCATTTGACAACAATGTGAGGTAACCATAGCAAAATCAGCTAACATGTAAAAATGAAATGATTATATCACGCCAGGCACTATCATACTGCTCACCGCCCAAAACACCTAACTGTCCCGTCAGGTAACATTAGTCGCTTAGTCTCAAAATGCAAAGCAGTAAAATTAATTAAATTATGTAATACAGAAAATAGATGACATGAGGCAGGCAATCAAACAATAAATTGGGTGAATGCAACGTTTTTGTGAATTGATCAAAATATTGTGTGCTTCAAAATTATATGTTAGCAATATAACATTGTAATGGTAAGAAAGGCAAGTTAATCTTGTATATAACACTTGTGTGAGTGATAGATAAGACTATGCTTATGTGTTGTAACAATAGATAATAGTATGGCGTATTAACCAGTTAATGATATAAAGTCCAGTATGAGTGTGACATATATTTGTGTCAAATCCTCAACAATTTCTAGTGAATTCACATTAATCACCACTTAGTATTACGTATAAAAGTTCAATTCGTTAGTGCAAAGTCCTTTCGAATGAATAAATGTTCATACAATGTTCCTTTACGAATGTAGAATTACATTACAGTAGTGTCCATGATTGATATCCATGCAATAGAATGTCCGTAAGAATCCAAATGATACTCCCCCCAGTAATGCGCACTTGACAAATAGTCAGAAATGAAATTAATTGTTGTGTCCCTTTGATATTCTCGAGTCAGTGATTTTAGCGTTATGTCCCTTTAATATGTAGACGTTAGTACTTCCAATTGAAATTGACACAATATGTCTGCACAAAAATCTCCTGAAATGACATTGTTTGTAACATTTTACCAATGTTTTGCATGTAAGTCTGTAAATTGCATATTAGCACTGTCATTCAACCACAATATTCGTAAGTAATGCGCGGAATTCAACAAGATATCACTGTATTTTGAGCATTCCAGAATTCATCATCATCCTGTTGCTGTGTGAACCGCTTTCACATACAAGCAACGTTTCTTTCTTTAAAAATGCAACCATGTAGATAAGTTTTCAGCATAGTTAGTTAGCATACACAATGTCAGAGAATTATTTTCAATTATTGTAGTTGCTGTTTTCTTGATGAGGACATCATAAAGTATGTATGTAGATTAGCTGCAATTCTGTGAGTCACCTGTATTCGTAGAGTTCATAGGTGATATAGGGTGTTTCATACACCTAGATAAAACGGCAGCCAAGACATTTTGACTTCCTTTAATTGCCTTTATCTGTAGTCGTAGGGTTGTAGAGCGAGCTATGCTCTAGCGGCTCTTGCGTTTTTTAATCTCGCTGTTTTGAGATATGAAAGTGTTTTTTTGTCGGTCTCCAAGGTGAATCGGGCTCCCATCAGGTAGCGTTGCAATTTTGAAAAGCAGAAAACAATCGCTAAAAGTTCCCTTTCGACAATAGGATACCGCTGCTCTGTGGGCGATAATTTTCGGCTTACATACAGCGTTGGGTGCATGTAGCCTTCAAACTGCTGCATCAATGTTCCACCAATTGCCGTATTAGACGCATCCACTCTTGGAGTAAATGGAAAACGAGCGTCAGGTAATCTCAAAATTGGCAATTTAGTGAACGAACTTTTAAGAATATTTAAGGATACATTATACGCAAGTGTCCAAATGAACTTGTTTGGCGAGTTTTTCTTTACCAACGAGGTCAGAACTGATCTAATATCTGAAAAATTAGGTAAGAACTTTCTATAGAAATTTACCAAGCCTAACAGACTGCGAACTTGTTTCTTAGTTCGAGGATTTTCAAGATTTAAGATTTTCGAGATAGTAGAATCTTCTGGTTTAAGAAATCCACCTACTATTTTACGACCAAGAAAATAAATTTCAGTGAATCCAATTCTTGTCTTAGAAGGTCTAGCAGTAAGATAATGTAGACGCAAGGTATTCAACAAAGACTGAATTCCTACAACATGTTCATCCCAAGTTCGATTAAATAAACAAATATCATCAAAATAAGTTCTTAAATCCTAACGGTCAGAAAAAAGTTTTCGCATCATGCGAACAAAGTTAGCAGGAGCGTTAACAAGACCGAACGGCAAAAAATTGAATTGAAACAATCCTAGAGGTGTAGCAAAAGCTGTATAAAGTTTAGTTCTGTCTGATAAAGGAACTTGCCAATATCCTTTTGACAAGTCAAATTTAGTAAAGAAAGAAGCAGTAGCTAATTTGTCCAGAAGAGAATCTAACAATGGTAATAGTTCTGCGTCTGGAATAGTCAGGGCATTTAAACGCATGAAATATATGCAAATACGAATAGATTTTTTTTTTCCTAATCAAAACCATAGGAAAACTGTATGGTGAATGTGATGGGGTAATGATATTTAATTTTATCATTTCTTTTATTTCTTCCTGTACCTGTGATTGTAAATGGATAGATATAGGATAAGGTTTCAGTTTGATAGGTCGAAAATCTGTTAGTACGATATCATTTTTAATAATATATGTATGCCCAGGAACATCCTTGAGCACATCAGATAAAGATTGCAGTAACTGAGAAATTTGCTCCTTCTGATGCGAAGCAAGAGTTGGTGCAATAGAAACATCTTCCCAACTCTCAGTAGCTAAAAGATGTAAGATTTGTAATGATGAAAGTGGTTTAGTACTATCACATAAGTCAGACCGCTCCTCTTGTATATCCGCTAAGGACGAGCGACGATCAACAGATTCGTCAATAGCTTCAAAGACTGGTTTAAGATGCGGAGGACGTGTATAAAATTGCTGTAACATATTAATATGAAAAGTTTTTTCCTTCCCAATAATATATTAAATATAGTCAACATCTGACAATTTATCAATAATTGTATAAGGTCCTCTCCATGACACAAGCAATTTGTTGTCTTTGTTTGGTAATAATACGTAGGTTTCATCACCCGGCCATAATTGACGCAGTTACCTGTTTTGATTGGCAAACAGACGAGCCTTTAATTTTGACTGTTCTGACGCCTGTACTGTTATTTGGCATGTGTCGATAATCTTTTTTCTAAAATTGACAACATATTGGTATGAGGTTTGAAACTTCATTCATGTCAGCTCCAACCAACAAGTGTTTTAAAATTGACAAAGATCCCCTAGGTTTCGCAACAAAAACCAACTCCAATGGAGCGTACCCGGTGTGTTCGTTGGGAATTTCTCTGTAAGCGAAAAAAATCGCGGGCAAGACCCTGTCCCAATCCTGTGGATATTTAGTGGTAACTTTACCTAACATCTGCTTTAAAATCTTATTTTCTTCTCCTTTGATCCTTAACCACCGACCGTCAAAGCAGTCAGTGGCCATCACGCCTAGTGGCGTCTTGTAGGGCAACAACAAATTGATTCCACTTTGCTCGGTCGGTGGCCATCCTTCGTAAAGTACCCCAACTCTGGCTCATTCTTTGCATCTCAGCCTCCACAGTCCTCCGAAAAGTTGTTTTTGGTCGGCTTCTCTTTCGTTTTCCTTCAGGGGTCCAAAGCATAGCTGTTCTTGTGATGGCATCGGGGTCTCTTCTGAGGACATGACCAACCCAGCTCCAGCGTCTGCCAGCTATGATGGTGTGCATGTCCTCTTGCTTGCTACAAGTAAGCAGATCTTGATTGGTGATGGTAATCGGCCAAAAGATTCAGTGAATTTTTCTTAGGCATGTTGTGTGAAAAGAGGACAATTTCGACATTTCCTTCTCTGTAACTCTCCAGCATTCCGCCCCATAGAGAAGTACAGAAAGCACACAGCTCTGATATAATCTTAATTTTGTGCTTGTGCTGTATTGGGAGGACTTCCAGATGTTGTTTAGGCTAAAGAAGGCTGTTCTTGCCTTATTCATTCTGATGTTGATGTCTTTGCCTGCCCCACCGTCTGGTGTTACTATGCTTCCTAGGTATGTGAAGGTATCTATCTGTACCAGTTGCTGATTCCTTACTGATATGGGCTCAGGGTTGCTCACATTGAGCGTCATGACCTCTGACTTCCTTAAATTGATGTTCAAGCCCACCTGCTGGCTAAACTTATTAAGTCTATCCGTTTTTTCCTGGATGTGTTGATGTGAATGTGCTAGTACTGCAATGTCATCTGCATATTCCAGATCTTCCAATGTAGAAAATGTAGTCCATCTTATTCCTCTTGGACTGCCCTGTGTTGTCTGACGCATCACCCAGTCTATGACTGTTAAAAATAGAGTGGTTGATAAGGGGCATCCTGGTCGTACTCCTGTCTTCACCTCGAAGGTTAGGTTGCTCGGCCCAACACTACACGTAAAGTTGGCATAGAGGCTTTTTATGATTGACACTATGCAGCTTGGAATTCCATAAGCACTTAGTATTTTCCATAAACTGTCCCTGTGTATGCTGTCAAAAGCCTTTTCAAAATCAACGAAATTAATGTGCAGCTGTCTTTGCGATTCTATGCAATGCTCTATAATGTTCCTGAGAGTGAATATATGATCTACACATCTTCTGTTCTTTTTAAATCCTGCTTGTTCTTTCCTCAGTTTGTGGTCTACTGCCTTTGAAATTCTCTGTATAATTATCCTGCCTAGTATTGTGCTGGGAACTGAGAGAAGAGTAATTCCTCTCCACTTATTGCAGTCTGCAAGATCTCCCTTCTTGGGCTATTTGACAATTATTCCTTTGTTCCACTCTGATGGTGTTGTCCCCTTTTTCCAGACTTGTGCAAATAGTGGTTCTAACAGTTCTGCTGCTAGCTCAGGATCTGTCTTAAATAGCTCTGCATTTAAGTTATCATGGCTCGGAGCTTTGCCGTTCTTTAACCCTTTGATTGCTGTGATGATTTCTTCTTTTCGTGGAATGTCTGTATTTACATCTAGATCGTTTTCAGCCTCAGGAACTGTAGTGGTTTTTTGATGTTATTGTAGGGTTGATATTTTACCTAGTGTACTGTATGAGGTCAGCTGTGAAGGCTCCTGAGATAAAAGTTTATGGAAGTTACAGGAGGCCTTTCTGCTACCACTTTACGACCTCAAACAGACCTATTGTACTATAATGAGTGTTAGTTACGTTAAAAGTCTAGGGTACTGAAATGTAATGTGTAGGTAATAAAATACACTGACACACACATGTAAATAATAAGTCTAATAATAATAATAATCTCTACAATACACTGAACTAACACTGGCTGTTAAAGTTTAAGTTTAAAAATTTTTTTAAATTTATTAGTCCTGAACCAATTTTTTCTTTTGGTCAGAACTTATGAAATGATAGGTATTTATCAATGAAATGCATATATATATTGCATAATCAAATATAACTTTTGTACATAGGTATATTATTACTTGTCATAATCATTTTTCATGATATGGCAGTATCAATCACTCAAAATATTAAAATAAACAAGATAAATGCTTTTTGCCTTACCACAATTCAGAATGAGAACACAGTTACTTAGGACTAGCAAAACTCAGCTGAGCTGCTGGCTAGATCAGGGCGTCCCACTGATTTTTATTTATTAATTCCGGGAAATCACCGCTATCAGTCTAGAACTGTGTTACTGGAAGTCTTCTAACAAATGGTACAAGTGCGCGTCTCCCATTCACCAATATAAATACATTTGTCCAATCACGGACTTCCCCTCTAACTTTTTTTTTCAAATATTCAAACCAAAAGTCAAATTTCAGTCAGATCTCAGTCAAGTATGTATTATTGTCTGTTGGTCCGTCTGTCTCTACTTGGCTTTTCACAAAAATACACTTGTTTCTTGGACCAACTACACGTAAAAACTGCACAAACCTGCCCCTTTAAGTTATTTTTAGCTTCTATCTTCCGACTTTGCCCCCCTAGTTCATTGCAGTTTGATTTTGCATTTTTAGGACTCAAGGACACCAAAAAGTAACTTTAGTGAAGTATGCACAAAAAACTGTTCGCTAGTCTGATGTGAACAATAAGTCTTTCGTCAATATCTTCCGTGTTATCTGTCCGTCTGTATAATTAAAAGTATATTATTTCTCTGCTCAAGATGGGCTATCAAACTAGCTAGGTTTTATTTTCATAACTTTATTATTAAATAAAATCCTACTTTTCTCAAGGTTAGTTTTTTTTTAAAGATGTTTTTGAACCTTCGTCCACTGCGTTTGCCGCTGTATTCAAATAAAACAACCAATTACCGTAAAAGCGTCCAAGATATGACTGTTTCTAATAAGAGACAAGGTCCTTTTTCTACCAATTCCTTACATTGTGTCAACTAGTGGCGTGATTTTTTTCTTTAAACTACAACTTGCGTCTTTTTGCTTTTTAGATTCAAACACGTGTTCAGTCATATTTTTTTTCCTTTTTATCTCCGTTTCCCCTCCCGTCTAAAAGGGTAAACCGTTTCGTCTGCATGTCTAACTAGTTAGTTTCAATGGCGGTAGAAACCGTGGGCGTAGGTGAAGAAGCCTCGCCATATCTTGCGTATAATTTTGTCCTTACATTTTATCTTACCCGTTATCTTTATAATTGGAGATATTTTAACGTTGTATCACTGTATTTTTCACCACACATCTCCCCACCTGAGAACATGCACTAATGCAAGTTCCAAAACCAGTGATACTCATAGATAAAATTACTCCTCACGCCTGCCAACTACACTAATTTTGATCACAGGGGTGCCTACTGAGGAAATCTGCACCGACATTCTGTGACCCCGGGATATATTCGATAATAAACTGATAAGGTTGCAACAATAAAGACCATCTCAACAATCTTGCATTTTCATGCTTGTCCTGAGATAAGAACACGAGCGGCTGATGATCCGTCTGGACCACAAAAGTCCTACCATACAGATAGATTTGGAACTTTTTTATTGCCCAGATTAACGCTAAACATTCTTTTTCGCTTGTGGAATATCCCTGCTCCACTTTATTCAACTTGCGGCTTGCATAAGCGACTGGGTTCAGTTCCCCATTGGGTGAAGAGGACCTTTGCAACAAAGCCGCCCCCAGGCCTACATTGCTTGCATCTGTTCTCACCACAAAGTCCTGAGTCAAATCAGGCAATTTGAGAATAGGCTTGCTAGTGAGTTTTTCCTTTAACTCTTGAAATGCCAATTCACATTGCGATGACCAAACAATTTTATCTGGATTTCCTTTGCGAGTCAGATCAGTCAGAGGAGCACATATAGAGTTAAAATTTTTGATATATTTTTGGTAAAACCCACATAACGACACGAATGATCGCACGTCTTTTTTTGTTTGTGGTCTAGGTGCTCTCTGCAGTTTTTCCAAGTTCTTGGGGTCAGGGGTCATGTTACCCTGATAAACAGTATGTCCCAAGAATTCCAACTCTTTGCATCCAATACAACATTTTGTTGGTCTAGCAGTTAAGTTCGCTTCCCTAAGCATAGCAAATAACATATTCAGAGAGTTAATGTGTTCCTCAAATGTTTCCGTGGCGACAAGAATATCATCCATGAAATTCGAGATACATGGATTATTCAAGGGATCCAATAATTTGCGCATCATCCTAGAAAATACACTCGGAGCATTTTTCAGTCCGAATGGTAGCATGTTGAATTCATAATGTCCTTCCGAGGTGCTAAAGGCTAAATAAGGTCTAACTTCAGGCTTCACTGGAATCTGGTAATAGCCTTTGCTAAGATCCACCTTCGAAAAGTATTTTGCCTTGTTCAATCTGGCAAATAACTGTTTTGTGTCTGGTAATGGATCCACTTGTCCTTCTGTGACATCATTCAGTTTCCTGTAATCTATGCACAGTCTATGTTCCCCATGCGGTTTCCTCAACAACACTACACTGGAGCTAAAAGAAGATTCACTGTGTGAAATAATCCCTTCTTTCAACAAATAATCTATTTCCTCTTTCAATGCCTTCTCCTTCGCGAACGGAATAGAATAGGCTCTCATACAGATTGGGTTTGAGTCTACCAGCTTCATGTCATACTGTAGCAAATTTGTATGTCCTGGTTTATCTGTTAATACATCTGTATGTTCCTCCAGAACCTGTTGAACTCTCTCCCTCTGATTTTTAGTCAGGTGCTTACTGACTTTTACTTGTGCGGCTGTCTCACAAGGATGTAATGGGTATTCATATGAGGTGAGTGGTTCCTTTTGCATTTGAGTTGCGATAGCCAAGGTCAGTAAGGGGGTGCTTTCCTGGAGTGGTCTGTCCAGATACTTCTCTAAAAGGTTTACATGATATACCTTCTCCTTCCCCTTTTTGTCAAGTTTATAGTTTGTTCTAGACACCTTCTCTAGAACCGTATATGGACCTTGCCATCCAATTTGCAACTTATTCCGGCTGCCGGGTTGTAGAAGAAGCACCTTCTCTCCCACAGCTAATTCTCTGTCCTTTGCTTTCCTATTAAAGTAAGCTGCATGTTTCTTCCTGGCTTGTCTCAAATTATCATTTGCCAGTTTCCATCCAGCTTTCAGACGAGTGGTCAGCTCGTTCACATATTGATATGATGAGGTAACAGTCTCTTCTGCTTTCTCATCTGTCCAGGTCCTTAATAGTTTATATATGGACTTTTAAATTTTTATATTCATTTTTCATGGCACCCATCGGGTCCTTTCCATTAGAAGCACTATAGTGAGGACCTTTCTTCCTAGAATCATCACTCACAAATCGACCACTACCAATTTTTTTCTTGGGTTTGTCTCCCCACTTTAGATTACTTATGAGAGATCTTCGCTCTCTTTTAGGTTCCTCCAGTTTATATAATGCTGACCGAGGGATTGTCAGCTTATTCTGGGGTAAAATTACTCTTTGTACTCGTCGCATAGTGGCCATGTTAATCCATTCAAGTGAAGACTGGGTGTGAAAAGGGGGCTCCCATTTCACTTTGTCTACTTTATGATAAGTATTTTTCCTTCCAGGCCTAAGTTTGCCCCGTGGCGTTTCTAGGTCCTGCACATTTTTTCCCTTTGTGGGTGTTCCCTCATGAAATATGCCACATGCTTCTACAAAGTTTTCAATATCGACATTTACGTCGGGCCAATAGTATTTTCGAGCCACCTTTTGGCAGATGGTACCTACTTTCTCATGGTCACCATCCTTTCCAACATGTAAGCTCCTTATTAAATTTGCCCTATATACCTTGGGAAGAACCAACTGTCCGTGACCAGTGGATCTAGTTCCTGTCTTCCTGTATAATACTTTGTTTTTCAGATAATAATCTCCCTTGCTTGGAGGTGTGTGGCATTTGGGCAATTTTTTGAAACATGGCTTGAGTGTCCTATCCTCAGCCTGCGCCTTCCTCATCTCCTCTGGATGAGCATTTATAGGTTCACCTTCTTCCTCCTTTTTCTGTGACCTGGTCTGCACTGTCGCCATGATCACAGGTCTCTCAGGATTCTCCAAGAAGACGTATCTACACCCCAATATCAGAGGGTAGATTGGTTCATCTATCACTGCTGCTCTGATTTCTCCTTCCACATAGCGAGTTTTCACCGTTATCCTGGCGATGGGAAGTGTCATGAGTGGTATGTCCTTAGTCGCCCCTTGTATTTCCACTGTTTCTGTGGTATACTGACTTGGGTCCACTAGGCTAGACTTCACAACTGAATCATAATCCAAACCTGTATCATATAGGCACCTTATGGTGACCCCATTACAAATAACATCCTCACAAACTGGGGGGTGATAAGGTTCCTGCTGTCCATTAGGATTAACCTTTAATCTTTGTTTCCCCGACTTCATTGCAGCAATGTTTGAAGGTTTCCTTTTACAAAATTCGGTGTTATGGTTGTCTTTCTTACACCATTTGCACCATCTCTTTCCTTGGTTAAACGGTTTTCTTTCGTTATATTTTTGGTCATTGAACTGTGAGTTTCTATCACGATAATCATTTCGTGGCCTATCAAAGTTAGTCCTGCCTTTATTACCTTGTTCAAATTTACTAAATTGCTGTGGAGTTTTAACATTTTCTATGTGCTTCTTTTTAGTGCCACTTACCTCTGCCTGGGCTGCCTGATACCTCTCAGCGACATTTAAAACCTCCCCAACCTCTCTGCACCTTGTTCCATGAGAAATTTTCTCAGGTCTGGAGCCATGGACTCTCTTAATTGCTCTATCATGATCATCTCTTTAAGATCTTGGGTCTTCCCAAAAGCAGTCCATTTCTCCAAATAGGTTTCCAGTCTGGCAGAGAATTGGTAGTATGTCTCCCCAGACAACAGTTTGGCATTTCTAAACTTCTTACGATAAAATTCACCATTCTTTTCATATCTCAATAACAAAGCCTGCTTTAGCATGTCATAATTGTCTTGGTCGTCTCTATGCATCTTAGCAAAAACTTCATAAGAAGTACCTCTCAGTCCCTGGGATAACTTAAGACTCCACCTCTCTCTCTCTAACCCATATGTAGTAGCTAATAGTTCGAATCTACTGAGGTACCCCTCGATGTCATCGTCTTTCTCACTAAAATGGTCTAAATGAAACCCCATAGCTGAGGTTGAGGCTCCCTGACTAGGCGTAGCATCTGAGGCAAAAGGGCTGGCACCATTTTCAGGAGCATGGCCTTGTACTTCCAGCTCCCTTAGTCGTAATTCGTGCTCCCTTTGTAATCTTCTATCTTCTGCTTCCCTTTCGGCCTTTTTTTCTTCTAATTGGAGCCTTTTAATCTCCCTATCTGCCTCCAATGCCTTAGCCTCTTTGTCAGCCTCAATCTGCAGCCTCTTAAGTTCTTTATCAGCCTCAATTTGTAACCTCTTCTCTTCAGCTAACCTCCTATCTTCCCTTTCAATATACTTGTCACATTCTGAAGTCACATATTGAATTAAAACTTGACCCTCCATATTCATCTCCTTCGCCGTCAGCACAGCAGCCGATCTAAATTTTGCTAGATCTGCCATACTCTAACATACAATTTAGCAATGACTAAGGTAAATTCCAATTATATAATTACCAAGGTAAACAATAAAGTGTAATTATCAAGGTAATATATTAATTAATTAATTAATTAATTTTCACTGACTGTGAAGATTCATTAACTTTTTTTTTCCACTTTTTATTTTAAGGGACACTTTTAAATTTATTCCCTTATGCCCCCACTAGTTTAATTCCCAGACCAGGAGACCCTAATATCTTTAATAACTTAATCCCCGGACAAGACCCCAATATTTGTAGTGGTTTTTTGATGTTATTGTAGGGTTGATATGTTACCTAGTGTACTGTATGAGGTCAGCTGTGAATACTCCTGAGATAAAAGTTTATGGGAGTTACAGGAGGCCTTTCTGCTACCACTTTACGACCTCAAACAGACCTATTCTACTATAATGAGTGTTAGCTACGTTAAAAGTCTAGGGTACTGAAATGTAATGTGTAGGTAATAAAATACACTGACACACACATGTAAATAATAAGTCTAATAATAATAATAATCTCTACAATACACTGAACTAACACTGGCTGTTAAAGTTTAAGTTTAAAAATTTTTTTAAATTTATTAGTCCTGAACCAATTTTTTCTTTTGGTCAGAACTTATGAAATGATAGGTATTTATCAATGAAATGCATATATATATATTGCATAATCAAATATAACTTTTGTACATAGGTATATTATTACAATGGTTAATATTAATGGTATCTACACTGTCTTGGGAACACTAGCACTGGATGGTTAGTTGGGGTGGCGTCATCATGCTCAATCTATGGTTACCAAAGTTTATAGTCCTTAACATATGGACTGATGTTAATGTTTCTTTAACACGCTTTATTTCGTTATTTATGGTGGAAATATTGAATGAATCTCCAGCAGGCCAGGTTTCAGTTTACTGGCCTGTAATGATGTAGTACAGAATTCTTGTGGCCCACTCCTCCCAGTAGCTGGAGTAAAATATTAGGCTGCACAAACACCCGCTCTTGTACTTCTACAAGAGTATCTGGCACAATCGTAGTGGCAGATCAGAAACTCTGAAACAAAATTTGTGCCATGTGTCAGTTCTCTATTCACTGCGCCACTCTTACACACGACACCACAAAACAACACTACACAGATTGAGTCAGATCTCTCTGACCAACGTAACACATCTCACCCAGTTGTTATCAATTAGTACAAGTTCCCCAAGACTGCATTGCATCCGAAATATGTTCAATAGTTTCCTCTTCTATTTAATAAGGTGGGTGATATGTTCCCACTGATGTCAATAATCGATCCTCCTTCCATAGTCTTAGATAGGTTTTCATATATTATTAGTTTGTCTCTAAGCCCTGGACTGCGGCTGGGGACCTAGAGCAAGCACTCACTTGTCGTAATCATTTTTCATGATATGGCAGTATCAATCACTCAAAATATTAAAATAAACAAGATAAATGCTTTTTGCCTTACCACAATTCAGAATGAGAACACAGTTACTTAGGACTAGCAAAACTCAGCTGAGCTGCTGGCTAGATCAGGGCGTCCCACTGATTTTTATTTATTAATTCCTGGAAATCACCGCTATCAGTCTAGAACTGTGTTACTGGACAGTCTTCTAACAAATGGTACAAGTGCGCGTCTCTCATTCACCAATATAAATACATTTGTCCAATCACGGACTTCCCCTCTAACTTTTTTTTCAAATATTCAAACCAAAAGTCAAATTTCAGTCATATCTCAGTCAAGTATGTATTATTGTCTGTTGGTCCGTCTGTCTCTACTTGGCTTTTCACAAAAATACACTTGTTTCTTGGACCAACTACACGTAAAAACAGCACAAACCTGCCCCTTTAAGTTATTTTTAGCTTCTATCCTCCGACTTTGCCCCCCCCCCCCCCTAGTTCATTGCAGTTTGATTTTGCATTTTTAGGGCTCAAGGACACCAAAAAGTAACTTTAGTGAAGTATGCACAAAAAACTGTTCGCTAGTCTGATGTGAACAATACAGTCTTTCGTCAATATCTTCCGTGTTATCTGTCCGTCTGTATAATTAAAAGTATATTATTTCTCTGCTCAAGATGGGCTATCAAACTAGCTAGGTTTTATTTTCATAACTTTATTATTAAAGAAAATCCTACTTTTCTCAAGGTTAGTTTTTTTTTTTTTTGAAAGATGTTTCGTCCACTGCGTTTGCCGCTGTATTCAAATAAAACAACCAATTACCGTAAAAGCGTCCAAGATATGACTGTTTCTAATAAGAGACAAGGTCCTTTTTCTATCAATTCCTTACATTGTGTCAACTAGTGGCGTGATTTTTTTCTTTAAACTACAACTTGCGTCTTTTTGCTTTTTAGATTCAAACACGTGTTCAGTCATATTTTTTCCTTTTTATCTCCGTTTCCCCTCCCGTCTAAAAGGGTAAACCGTTTCGTCTGCATGTCTAACTAGTTAGTTTCAATGGCGGTAGAAACCGCGGGCGTAGGTGAAGAAGCCTCGCCATATCTTGCGTATAATTTTATCCCTACATTTTATCTTACCCGTTATCTTTATAATTGGAGATATTTTAACGTTGTATCACTGTATTTTTCACCACAGGAACATTCAATTGTGTCTCTGGTGGTTCCTTGTTCAGAGTTTCTCTGAAGTGCTCTGCCCATCTTGTTTCCTGTCCCTCTGCTGTCGTGATGAGATTACCTTGCTTATCTCTTGCTAATGTAATATTCTTTGCACCTCGTTTTCCGCTGATGAATTTAGTTATTTTGTATACTGTGTTTTGTTCATTTCTCAGTGCTGCCTCCTCTGCCTGTCTTGCAAGATCGTCTAGGAAATTCTTTTTGTTGGCTCGGGTTTGGCGTTTAACTTCCTTGTCCTGCTGACTGTACTGTTCGCTATATAGTTGCTTTAACCTGGGGGACTTCGCTTCTGTTTTCTTTCTTTTCATTTCCTTTCTCATCTTTATGGTGTTTAGTGTTTCTGGTGTTATCCAGTCTTGCTTCTTCCTTTCCTGGAATCCCAAGCATGATTTGCTGCTTTCCTTATATATTGTTGAAATGGTGTTGAAATTCTGGTCTATATCATCAGTCAATGTCTTTTCCTGGATTTGGCAAATTGATATCATTTCTTAATGTCGGCCGCAAAAGCTTTTCTGGTAAGGGGGTCCTTCAATTTGCTGATGTCAAACCTTTTCTGTGTAGTTACAGTTGGTCCAGCCCTTCTTAGTTTCACTTTCAGTTTTGCTACTACTAATGATGATCACTTCCCACATCTGCACCTCTTCTTACCTTCACATCTTGTAATGCATGTCTCCATCTACCGTTAAGCATAATGTGGTCTATCTGGTTTCTGTCCCGACCATTTGGTGATTCCCATGTTAATTTGTGAATTTCTTTATGTTGGAAAAGTGTTCCTCCAATGACCAGGTTGTTATTGCTACAGAAACTTATTAGTTTATCCCCATTTTCGTTTGCTGTTCTGCTGCCTCATTTCCCCATTGTTCTTTCATTATATGTATTGTGTGTACCATCTTTCGCATTGAGGTCTCCCATTACTATAACGAGATCATATATAGGTGTGTCTTACATTTCTTTCTGCAGTTGTTGATAGAATTCATCCTTGACCTCCTCATCGCTATCATTCGTTGGTGCGTAGCATTGTATTATTGTAGTGTTGGTGAATCTCCCTCTCAATCTTAATCTTATCAGTCTGTTGTTGATGGGTTTCCATTCCAGTAATGTCCTTTCTATCCCTTTCTGTAGAATAATGGCTACGCTTTCATTGTGCTGTCCGTCCTCTCTTCCAGAGTAAAGTACTGTTTCTCCTGTTGCTGTTTTAACTTTTCCTGCCCCTGTCCATCTGCTCTCACTTATCCCTAGGATGTGTAACCTTTAGTTTCTCATTTCTGCCGTGACCTGTCTTAGTTTACCTGTCTCGTTCATTGTCCTGACATTCCAAAATCCTATTCTTGTATCCTGTTTTTCGGTCAGGAAATCCGTTTTCATGTCAGTGGCTTCCTTTCGGCTTTCACCACTGACAGTCATACGAGCCACAGACTCCGAATGTCCATCCCGCAGCAAAGTTTGTTCATTTATTGTTGTTTCCGTAACTTCATTGTTTTTTTTTTACATAGACAGGGGTGTCAGCCCTATGCTAAAACCCCCAACCTGGAGGACCAGGGTACCAGCTTTTGTCTGACCCCTACCCACACAGACCAGTTCAGCTTGGTTGAACCTACCAGGAGTAAAACTGCCACTGGCATAGCTCTGGGGATTGTCAGGGTACGCAAGATGCCATACCGCTACAAGGTATAGGTACAATTGATGGCAAAAAATCCTATTTAGTATCTCAATTTTACCACTTGCTGCTGCGTGATATATTGAACTAAGAGAGCGTTCAATATCGAACATTTTCATCACCTGTTTCATTGC
This sequence comes from Oreohelix idahoensis, assembly GCA_024509875.1. Classification (NCBI taxonomy): domain Eukaryota; kingdom Metazoa; phylum Mollusca; class Gastropoda; order Stylommatophora; family Oreohelicidae; genus Oreohelix; species Oreohelix idahoensis. The sequence continues at coordinate 1,523,647 of JAMPIV010000581.1, forward strand.
GTCAGAGACGAACTGAGATCCCCGGTCAGATAGTATGTTTTCGGGAAAACCAATTCTGCTGAAAAAAAAAAAGCGCATCCGCTATGTCAACAGTTGTTATTGTTTTAAGAGGTATCGCTTCCGGCCAGCGGCTGCACATATCAATGTTAGCACGTATTTATGCCCTCTAGCTAATCTGACCTCTAATGGACCAATAAGGTCAATAGCCTTTTTGTTACCACACCTTGGCACACTGTGCATGTGCGACAAAAATCTTTAACATCTTTTGTCACACCCAGCCAAAAGAAATGCGACAAAAACCCTTTGCTTTGTTCTTGCAATACCTAAATGATCCTTGCAATTAATGTTGTGGGCATGTCGTAAAACAAATGGTCTAAAACAAGCTGCTACCATAATCTGTTTTTTACAGATGTAAAATCTTAAAAATTTCTAATCAAAATACCATTTCTTAAAGTAAAGCAGTGTTTTGCATTATCCTCAAACATCATATCATATTATTTTGCAATCTGAAAAAATGTCCTCAAGGAATCATCATGATTTTGTATCTGAATGAAAGACTCCTTATCATTAAGTTCTACCTGGAAATTATTATGACTTTTCTCTTCCTCATCATTATTTACCTCATCATCATTATTTTCCTCTTTATCGTTATTCTCATTATCTCTATTATGCTCTTCATTATCCACCTCTTCTTCAGTCTCATTCTAATCATTCATCACCTCATCTACCACATTATCACTTTGGATGTGACTATCCAATTCAGCACGAGCCTGAGCTCTGGTTGAAACAGCATTTGCACATATCAGATGCCGTTGTTCCCTTTCTCAATATCATCCTTTGTACATTCACGAATGCCAGGAATATTTCCTAAGGTAATTCCTGCGATGAGATTATTTAACAGGCACACGAGAGTTCTCCCTGTAAAGTACGGGGAACCCAAAAATACTTCCACAGTTGGATAGTATTCCACTGTGCCTCCAAATGTAATGCATTTCACCTCTCTTCTTGTATAATCTGACTGATCCACCAACGACCTGCGCACTCAAATCGTAGTACAACCAGTGTCCCTCAAAAGTGACACTAGTTTGTTGTTCACAAAGCTTTTATTAAGAACCAGTGAAACTGTACCATCATATGAGGACATGACTGGTAATGGGTGTCCACATAGAAGCCTTGGGACTCCCTGTGGCTGAAACAAAGAGTTACGTTCAGAACAATTAGCACTGTTGGATAAATCAACACTACATGCATTTGCATGAGCTAAATCACTATTATTCTGAACTGGATTATTGTCACCAACATGTACAACAGCATTTGAACGTTCAGAGTTCCTTGACTGTCTGAAGTTATTGTTATGTTGAGAACATCTATTATTAAAAGTATTGTCATTATTTCTATAAAATGACCTTTGTCCTCTTCCTGATCTGGCATTATATCATCCTCTATTTTGATAATCATTAGATCTGAATGATGACTGTTGACCATAATATCCATCATCATAAGAGTTATAATTTCGTTGTGGCAGTGGAAATTGTTTGTTAAAATTATATCTGCCTCTGTTATTGCCATAGTTATGGTTTTGATTAACTCTGTAGTTTTTGTCCATGCTGTTTGATTTCTGCCTAGGTGTATTATAATTTACAGTCCTAGCATATGCCACTGGCAAGGAATCCTTAATGTTATTATTATTAAGGTCCTTCCCGGATGTGCAACTTTAAATTGACGACCAAGAGTTTCAAGGTTAGACAAAGTTTCTGGTTTCCTATCCTGAAGGAATGACAAAAAGTCTCCACTAATTGAAGAAAAAACCTTGTCTCTCAGAATCAAATCAGATAGACCCTCAAAAGTTTTTTCAATCTTGGACAAGTCAACCAATCTAGAAAAGTACAGCTTAACAAATGAGATAAATTCAGTAAAATCTTTTGCTGAATCTGATAATAATGACTTAAATTTCAACCTGTAGCCATTTTCACCTAACTGATACTTCTTCAGTTACATGGCTTTAATAGCCTCATAGTCATTTCTAGTCTGATCATTTAAGGTATAGGCTGCAGTAAGTGCTTCACCGACCAATAAGTTCATGAGTCTACTGGACCAGGTAGCTTTATCAATTTTAAACTCTTGGCAATATGTTTCATACCTATTCAAATAGCATGAAATATCGTCGATATTTGAGTTAAACTTTGGCAAATTAAGCTTAAAATAAGAAGCATTATCTTTTTTTTACCAGATTCACCATTCATAGGATTAACCTGTGGTTGTTGAAGTCGTAATTTCTCCAATTTAATCTCCGCCAATCTAAGTTCTTGTTGTGCTCTGATCTCCATCTGAGCCTGTTGAATTTTTAACTCAGCTTGAGCATAGGCCAATTTTTCATTTTAAAAAACTATCTCTTCTGCTCTTCTTTTCTCAGTTAATTGCAATTCTTCTCTCCTTTTTTCAGCTAATTGTATTTCTTCAGCTGCCTTCTTATCGTCTCTCTCCAATTTTCTTTGATCTCTGGCTGAATCCTCCACCCTCTTTAACTCAGTAGATTGTTAGCAGTATCACCATAATAGGCCTCAGCTTTATGAGGTGAGGTGACCACAGCAGTGTCAGGTGCCCATTTACAGCTGGGTAGACTGGAGTGTGCCCAATGGGCTGATCACCCGTTGGCTTGTCACACCGATTACGGAAACAACGGCAGATGGATCTATTTGTTGTTGCCCTAAAGACGCCGCTAGGCGTGATGGGAAACTACAACAGAGAAAATCAATCTGCTGTTGCCCTTAAGACGCCACAAGGCGTGATGGCCTCTGACTGCTTGGTCGGTCTTTGGCTAAGGACGGAAGAAGAAAGAAGAAGATGCAAATGATAATAAGGCTTCATCTTCCTTACCACATTCTTTTCCAATATTAATAAAATACTCAAGGTAGCCATATTTTACAATTATTGTGCTTTCCAATAGTTAACCAATAATGTAAATATTATATAATGAATATGTGAGCAATATATTCAACACTTATATCACCACTTCAAAATCACCCAACTGCATGTAATAATAGATATTATACTAGATGTTATATATGGAGCAATAAAAGGACAGAGATACAAACAAGTTGACTGAATACAGTGACAAGAGCTAAATGAAGCAAATACTAATGAAGAAATAAGGCAGAAATATTTGAATTATAGAACAAATTAACAAAATGTAGCTCTATCACACATATGATAAGACAAGCGCGATTTTACAACATATATGACATCTAATAACTTAGGGATAGCTAGGTTAGACCAACAATATCACAAACAATAATGCAGAAAACTGAATTAAAAAATTTACAATTAACGAAACTACAAAAACTAACTTTTACAATTAACAGCACTTTTACAACTAGACAAATAATGGACCTGTTTAATTCAATCAAAGCAGTAACACTCAGCAATGTACGCCTTCCCCTTAATATGAACCAAACAGATGCATAAAACTAAAGAACACTCGTGAATTTATCTCGACCATACATGACGAGGAATTGAGAAAAAATTCACAAGTCCCAAACCAACCTCCCACTATTCACAGAACATGTAGATACGCAAAAACATAAATGGCCAAAAAAAAAACACTCTGGCAAACAGTATCATCAGCAACACAGGCTGTATGTAACCATAAATATACTTATCTGTAACGCCAGAGAAAAATTTCCTTCTGGATTCCACGTTACCTTCAGCAAGGAACGATGAAAATCATCCAGAGTAGACCAGGTTAAGCCTAGAAGTCACGAACAGCTGACTTGAACAAGACATCGCTTTGGTCCGTCGTCTTTATACAAATACGCCATCTTCGGCATCAAACGTGAAACTGGAACTCGTATATACTGCAGGAAAGTCTTGTCCTGAATGATACTTCAACTTTGAAGTACAATCGACAATATTTCTTTGAAAAAAGTTCATTCAACCTTTCACACAGGTTAGCAGAAGATGAAGGTCGCCATCTTGATTAATTTCATGAGTGCTTGAAATCAAATACGAGGACTTGAAATAATTCTTTCTTTATAGTTGTAGATCAAAGATCCTTTAGCTTGGCCCCCATTGTTACGGTACGTTTTTCTTTGGGCTAGTAGTTCTTGAGATATATTTGATTATTATATAATTAGTCGGACACTGCTTCAAGTCAAGTGCCGATAGGGGTATGTCCTTTTCAGTCCCTGCCCAAAGCCGTAAACTTCAACATAATCGATATTCCAAAGGCCAGGTTGGACGATTCAAATACACATTTATTAGACATCTCGTAGCTCCAAATACATCATAGATGATATGCTTATTAGGTTATGGCATCAACTAGACAGTCTCTGGTGTCGCTGTACAGTCTTGTAACTGAAACAATGTCGAAGACATTTCCATACAATTTCATAAATTCAACTCACGTTCATCAGGTCACACATCATTCCTCTTACATACTATCTGGTCTTATCGCACGGAGGTGTATGGATAATCCAGAGATGGAATACATAGGAATATGATCAAGAAATCTTCTAACACTCAGGAGTCGAGAAAACATACGTCCAACACCTTGCAAAGACACACAGCTAATCCCAAATCAAAGGAACTCAGCTCACAAGACGGCAATTTTGGCGTCTGTCATTTGGTCACCAAAAGTAATGACGTCACTTCCTGTAACCAAGGCCGATGTACGTAAACAAATAACTTACATGTCGAACTGTATTGATATCGACATACATGTTATGAACTTTACACTTAACAATATAGTAGACTGCAGCGATTGAAACAACTGCATAATATCTCTCATTTTTTTGCCAGAGACGTGTAACTTCCACTATACAAATTAGCTGAGCGCATATATCCAGAGTAGCAGTGCCCATTTAAAGCTGGTAGATCAACAATAGGCATGATCATTTCTCTTTGCTAACTTTAGGAAAAATTCAAGAAAGCGGACAAACCAATTATATATTGCCTTTATAGATCTAACAATGACATTTGACCTGGTTAGGATGGGATGACTGTTCAACATCCTCCGGAAAATAGGCTGCCCCACAAAATGGCTGGAAATGAAGACATGAAAGGAACAGTTTAATATGCTAGAACCACATCGCATGTCTTTGACATGGGTAGTAGCTTTATACAAGGCTGCTTCCTTGTGTCGACCTTCTTCGGGATCTTCTTTACCTTGCACTTGAATCACGCAGTCGGAGATGCAACTGAAGGAATATGCTTTCACTAGGTAAGATGGGCAACTGTTTCACCTCGCCAGGCTGAAGGCACAAAAAAAACAAGATTAAAAAAATACATACATTGCTTAGACTACGCTGGTTTGGCCATGTCCGCCGTTTGGAAGGCCGTCGCATCCTTAAACAATGGAGAACTGTCAGATGAAAAAAAAACAGCCAGGCGACTGAAGCTGAGTTTCAAAGATATGTACAATAGTGGTGAAGCTACAGCTCGAACCATGTGGCGATGCTTCTATGGTATCACCTCCAGTTTGACGAAACGAGCTCTCACAATTGTAGCAAAGTTAGATTTTGCTGGGGAGGTTATGATGGTATCCTAAAAGAATGAAATCCGTGTATGTATTAACCGTGTGAGGTCAAGCACATGTAGGCCCCTGACTCTATAAATGATGATGAATAATTATGTGCAGGGAACCTAACGCTACTTCCCTAGATCTCACACGGTCACTATTTTTGCTCTAGTTTCTGGTGTATGATGTACCTAGTGTCTAGGGGAGAAATGAAATGATGGTACACAACACAAAAACAATTTAAGTTTCTATGAGGAAGTGAATAAAACCTGTGGTTAAGTTTTTCTTTAAATTTGATAATTCTCTTTACAATTTATTTTGCCTGTCCAGTCATATCGTTTGGACAAGTCTTTGAAAATGAGGACAAGATAGTTTACATGAAAGATTAACTAAAATTGTGTGGACAATCTGCCCAATTAACTACAAAGTTAATATATGTCTTTCCTGTTGGAATGTTCACAGCTACACTTTCTTATTCTAAGAGGGAGAGTCACTGTGTATGAGGGGGTGTATTATCATCATACCCCCATCAACTTCCTGAGTATGATTTTAAATACCAGTTTATTTAAAACGAAACTGTCAGATATACCCAGGTCCTTAACATATCACCTGGGGTTTCTTGTTGAAAGATAAGGTATTGTGTAGTTGCAGAAATATTGATTTCACATCACACGCCCAAGCTCCTGCTGTTATCTCTTGACAGCATACATGAATTTATGGAGACTTCTTGGCGTTATCGTCACTCCTCAGGTTTCCTGTCACCAGCTGGCAACAGGAAACAAAACCTCTGCAACAAAAGGACACCCTGGCCTTTATATCTGGTTACTTTTGGTATTATTTATTTCCCTACGGAGATATGGGGTCAGCCTCGCGTGCATTACAGGTGCACTCGTCCATGACTTTACATGACTCCCACCTTGCTGTGACCACACCTCAGGTCCCTATGGCAGATACGCCACTGTACATTTACATAGTTGTCCTCAATTATATAATGTGGGGAACCACATTTCCTTTTATATATTTTTTCTCTTCTTTTTCTTTTTAAACATAAATGCTTCAGCCATATTTGAACAGTGGTCATGGAACACAGAGGCTTACTAATATACTCTAATACAATAATATTCAAACATAATCATGACAACATACATTAGTTAGATAAATTTCAACGTCAGGACTCAACATTGTCTGCTCCCGGCACGTCCTTCACTTTTTCCCAATAGCAGTATCTAACTTTGGCAATGGGATTAACCATATTAAATTCATAAAGCATTCTTACCACAAATCAAGAAATATAAACAAATGACGCTGACTTTGCAAAGAAATGGCCTCAGTTTCTTCTGCTCCGTCCAGACTGTGAAATATTTATTTAGTTATATAATTTACTTTTAAATTTATCACAGCAGTTCTCAGCGTATCTAAATAAAATTTACCATTCAACTGGCACTGAGCAGCGAAAGCTTTTTGCTAATATTTAGTAGCACTGGCCAATCGAAAGCTTGCTACTACCAGAATTCAAATGCAGTTTTTGAAAAACAAAATTAATTCCAAACATAATCTGTGTCTGGTAGTCGATTGGCCAGTCTGCTTTAGTTATGCCAATACAAAACGATATTAGTTTTTGGTAACAATTTTCCTACCGCTCCCCTCTTCTCCTATACTCTTGTTACCCAAGCGAATTTGAATTTACCTCACTGCCTCCCTTCTAAGCCGGTGTCCCCACTAACGTTTAAAAAAAACAAGCAGGAACGACAGTCTGTCTGGTCGAGCGTTGGTAGACATTTAGTATTTTCTCAATAACTCAACTAATATTGGGACTACCATATTATTTAAAACATATTCTTGCTCAGTGAACTCTAAGCTATACTACCATATGATTTTTATGGTCAGATTCATATTGGTTCTAGATTTTCAATTTTGTCACAGTCATCGTCAAATAAATATTTTTCACAAGACCGCCATCTTTTTCCTCTCTTTCATCTCGCCAGAATGTATTTTCAAATAACTAACTTGTTTTTGTGACGTCAGAAACATTACCGCAAGGAGGCAATAAAATTGTCTGCGTGTTTATATGCATGGCATAATGTGTCAAGCAAAGCGGGTTTGTGCATGGCGGGTTAAGAATAGGCGTTAAATATTGGGAGTGTCTCGTGTTACACTACCAAATTTGTAAGGATTATTACTTATTATCAGCGTTAAAGTTGACAGAATACGTTAATTCAGATAGTTATTTTGCGGCACACTTCCGCAAAATCGTTAATTATAAGTCTAGGCTGCAAAATGTATGCAGCAGATCTGGCAAAATGTTAAATGTTGGTAGTACGTTTTCGAAACCGAAACTAAAACTCGTGTTAGATTTTTACCGTGGGATCGTTCTATAGGCATTAGCACTGCACAAAAGGCAGCGTTGCTGGCGTGTGAGAACATCACCGTCAGACACAATAGGGCGGGTGTATTTATTATCATTTTATGACTAAACTCTTACTGAAATGAGCGATTATTCTCGCAGATTTTACTACAACAATAAGCAGAAGAGAAAAGAACACGCCATAAGAAATCATCAGCTGCCATCTCCACAACGAAGGTTGGCTGTAATGGATCTCCAACGTCTTCTGTCTCTTGTCTTGGTGGTGCACTCTGATAGACTCTTTCCTGTCCATCTCTTGATGTTATCTTCCCACTTATAGCGCTGTCTTCCCCTTGCACGTTTGCTTTCAATTCGCCCTTCTATTATGGTCTTCTGCAAAGTGTTATGCCTTTTTATGTGGCCAATTTTAGCTGCCTAACTTTGATCTCCCTCATTAGTTCTCTTTCCATACCTAGATTTTGTAGGACCTCCATATTTGTTTTCTTTTTTTTCCATGAGATGCGCCCCATTTTTCTATACATCCACGTCTTAAGAGTCTCAATTCGTTCTTCCAATTGCTTATTCATTGTCCATGTTTCTACACCATACAGTAGTGCAGAAAATACGAGGGGCGTTCAGAAAGTAATGCACCACATCGTTTTTCTCAGGAGCTGTTTAATCAACAAGCATGAAATTTATACACAATATACATGGATATGTCATGTAAACATCGGTATTATTCAACATAATCCCCATCAACTTGTACGGCTTTATGCCAGCGCGAAACAAGTGCATGTATTCCTAGCCCGTACCAGATTTTATCTTGATCATGTAGCCATTTCTTCGCTGCATGAATCACTCCTTCATCATCTTCAAACCTTGTCCCACGGAGTGCATCTTTAAGTGGACCAAATAGATGAAAATCAGAGGGTGCCAAATCGGGACTATAGGGTGGATGGGGTAGTACAGTCCAATCCAATTAGGTGATTGCTTCCCGTGTTGCCAGACTTGTGTGAGGTCGCGCATTGTCGTGAAGGAGAAGCAGGTCTGCTGGATTCTTGTGCGGCCGAACTCTGCGAAAACGTTGATTGAGTTTTTTCAATGTCTTAATGTAAGCTTGCGAATTGATTGTCTCTCTTTTTGGCATAACGTCCACAAGAATCACACCTTCAATGTCCCAAAAGACAGTGATCATGACCTTTCCAGCTGAAGGAATTGTCTTGAATTTCTTTCTTCGTGGTGATTGCGGATGATGCCACTCCATTGACTGTCTTTTTGTCTCAGGTTAAAAATGATGTTCCCAGGTTTCGTCACCTGTAAGGATCTTAGCCAAAAAGTTCTCTCCATCAGCATTGAAATCCAACAATTCAGAAGAAATTGCTTTCCTTTGCAATCGGTGGTCATTTGTGAGACTTCGAGGAACCCATCTTGCGCAAACCTTAGAAAATCCGAGAGTTTTTATAACTGCATTTGCACTACCATTTGCACTGACAGCTGTAAGGCCAATTGTTGAGTAGTGATTCGCCTATCAGTAAGAATAATGCCCTCAGCGCATTTTAACATTTCTGTGTCGGTGGCTGTGGCAGGACGTCCACAGTGCAGCCGATCAAGCAGCTCCGTATCTCCACTTCCTGATTCTTTGATTCTCTGAACCCAGCGACTGACTGTACTCCTGTCGACTGCAAAACTTCCATACACACCACATAGACGCTTGTGAATGTTCACAACAGTTTCCTTCTCTGCAACGAGAAATTCTATCACAATTCGCTGCTTATAACGCAAGTTGCTAACACGCTCCACTTCAACGGTTTAGGACAGCCGTATTATTTGGCCGGTTGCGGTGCAATTTGGTGCACACAATTGGCACATGCCATATTTAAAAAGTGTGCAAAATTTCATGCTTCTATCTTTATTACTAGCTGAGAAAAACGATGTGGTGCATTACTTTCTGAATGCCCCTCGTATATAACATTATAAGATTCTCAGTTTTAATTTGCGAGTTAACTGTTTAGATGTCAGTATATGTTCCATGTTGTCGAATGTAGCTTTGGCCCTTCCTATTCTCTTTTTTTATTTCTGTTTCACATTTACCATCTTCTGTTATTATATGACCAAGATATGAGTAACTCTTGACGTGTTCCAGGATTTTCCTATTTACGCTTATCTTTAATGTGGGCTTAGCGTCTGTTTTGCTAATTATCATAGTTTTTGTGTTCTCAATATTAATATCCAATCCATATTCATGACTTACACTGTTCTCTTGCTTCACTAGTTCTCGTAAATACTGTTCACTTTCAGCTGACAACATGGTGTCATCTGCATATCTGAGATTGTTTATTGACCTTCCACTGATGTTCAGTCCTGGCATTTCCTTTATCTGTTTGAAAATTTGTTCGGTGTATAGATTAAAAAGGCAGGGTGACAGCAAACAACTTTGACTGACACCGATTTTTATGTCTATGTTTGGTGAATACTTCCTTACAGATCGTACTGTAGCGGTTTGCTCCCAATAAAAGTTACTGAGTATTCTTATTTCTTTTCCATCAATACCTATGTCTTCGAGGCATTCAATTATTTTCTCATGATGAACTGTAAAAAGCCTTCTGATAGTCAATGAAGCACATGTACATACATTTTTGGACCTCTGTATATTCGTCTACTAATATTCCTAGGCAAAATATTGCCTCTCTTTTTCTGCTGTTCCGTCTAAAACCAAACTGCTCTTCTTGGACCTCGCTGTCTACCTTACTTTTCATTCTTTCCTGTATGATTTTGAGCAGTATTTTAATTGCATGACTCATAAGGCCGAGTGTTCTGAAGTCTGAACATTCTGTTGCATTAGGTTTTTTGGGTTATGTTATAAAGACTGATGTCTTCATGTCATGTGGTATGTATCCTGTATTGTATATTTCGTTGCATAGATCTGTGATTGTATCTACACCAAAGCTCTCCAGGAATTATATCATTTCAATGTGTATGTTGTCCATGCCTGCATTCTCTACTTCTGATCTGAGAATGTTTGAGCCTTTATTAGAATCTGGTGATGGTTTTTTACCTCTGTTGTCCTCGAATAATTCTTTTACGTACTCTGCCCATCTGTTTGATATGTCTTTCTCATCAAATAAGATTACACCATTTTTGTTCTTCATACTGCCTCCTTCTTGGGTAAAATTCAACCTATTTGATAATTTCTTTATTTCCTAATGCATATCTCTTGTCATGTGTTTTGCCTCCACTTCTTCTGTTTCCTTGCATTTTGTTTCTATCCACCGTTCTTTTGCTTGTCTACACATATTACGTATGTCATTGTCTATAGTTTTATATTCTGGAGTGTATTTTGCTCTCTTTGTTTCTGCCATTTTATTCAAAATGTCATCTGTCATCCAAATATTATTTTTCCTAGGCTCCTTTTTAGGTAAATTTGTATTTGCTGATTGTATTGCTTGTTTTTAAACATTCTCATTTTGCGGCTATTTTTTTCTTTTGGGTTCTCTTCTATACTGTTCCGTGTTTTCTGTCAGTAACTATTCATTCTTATTTTTGACATCGATAAGATATTTTTGTTTTATATCTGGTTGTTTCAGTGCTGATATTTCTATCTGGGGTTCCTCCTGTCTTCTGTTTCCTGCTCTTTTTAGCTTTATATTTACTTTGATGACGACCGGATTGTGATCTGAATTTATGTCAGCGCCAGGATGTATCTTTGCGCTTGTGACATTGTTCTTAAGGTAGAAGTATACCCAGAAAAGCTTAAAAAAAATAAAAATCCAACAATTTTCATTTTCATGCTTTAAATCATCGTCAACATGTTCTTGAACTAAAAATAATTCATAGAAGCTTAGAGATACTCTGGTTTGATAGGAATCAGTGTTTTTCTACACACGCCCCCTTGAGTGATTTGCATAGCAACCAATGTTTATAGTTGGTTACCATGTGAATAATGACCCAACAAGAAGGTGCGTAATTGTAAAACTGCGAAATTATAATTATACATAGACAACAGGAAAAAGATATTTATAAATTTTCCACGGGGAATCACTCAATGATTTCTTGTGAATTTTTCAAAAGTGTGTGTCTAGAAAGCTTTGATCGTAAATTTCAACATTTGTTACATGCATAGTGCATTTTCACCAACATCAACTCTATTTATTGCTAGTTTTATACTGATTCTGTATAATAGTAGTTAGCAGAGCTTCTTTTGTTCACAATGAGAAATAAGACAAAGACTGGGAGGCGTGTACACCAACAAACCGTTGCCTGAAAATGAGACACCTATTGTCGATAGTGACGCTATAAAACCTCTGTGCTCCTCAGCAAAGAAAATAAAGGTCATAAAGGTCCAAGAAAGTGAAGGACAAGCTAAAAATGACAACAAAGGAAATGGGTTTATCCTTATGGATGTAAAACTACTGTTTGGGTTTTTATGCGCTAACTTTAGATGTGACAAATGTTATCAGTACTCACTGACCTGTGAGATCGTCGAAGAGACTCGGAATGGCTTTTGTCATGAAATCAGTATCAAGCGCACAAACAGTGGCGAATGGACTGCCAATTTCAATACTTCTGATGTTTCATCTTCAGCTACTCACAAACAAAGAAGTAAATGTGCGAATGGTGGCATTTGTGCGTTCTATTGGGAAAGGCCACAGTGCATTGCAGAATTTTTCGATATACATGAACACAAGTCAACGCATGGCAAAGAAAGCATACAGGAGAACGCTGCACAGGATCTATTCAGCAAGTAAGGACATTGCAATGGAAAGACCCTGAGAGCACTGAAAATGGGATTCATAGACACTGCAGCTGCAGTAGAAGGAGACCTTTATTCAACAGGAGCTCATTAAACTTCATTTTGTGAGTTCTTTTTCTGTTTTTCTTTGTTTTCTCGGAATTGTCTTTTTAGCATAATTGGTGATCTTTGAAACAAGATATCTCTGGATCTGTACATTCAATTGACATGAAAATTAACACAGTTGGTTATCATATAATCTTACAGATTATGACCTAAAATGGATACAATTGAATTCAAAATTTTAGTTTTATGACCATCATGCATATATAATGAGGCACAAATATCAAACATTCAAGAAATATAAAATTTGAAAATTCATTACAAATCAACCTTTCGGTCAATATCTGTTATTTTAGGTCAAAACCTCAAGCTATATATACTAATTCAATTTGCCAAGTTTCAGTCAGATCCTTGTAAAAATAACATAGTTATGATGTTTTAAAAAAGGTGTATAATTTATTCACTACGGCGGCCATATTGGATAGCTAATTTGCATAATTAATGAGGTCATTATGTGGACAAAAATGTTAAGTCCATACTAACACTATACCCATGGTTGTTTGATTCTGAAAGGAAAATTTTAGTTTTTTACCCTACAAGGTAGTCTACTACCTTAAATCTATGCTTTATCATGACAAAGTCAATTTGATTTCTTGCTACATCGCCAATGCTGTTCCATGTGTATGGTTTCCTTGAGTGGTGTTCAAAAAAAGTATTACATATAACAATCTGGTTTTCTTCACAGAACTGGATAAGTCTGTCTCCTCTATCATTTCTTTTCCATATTCCATACTGTCCTACTATTTTCATGTGTTTTCCGTGTCCTATTTTTTGCATTCCTATCACCCATTATTATCAACACATCTGTAGATTTTACTGGATTCAGCATTTGGATTAATCCAAGTTGTTTCATGAGTTAGCGTAATTAAGTTGTTATGTGCTGTAATGTATCGATAACTAGCTGTAAGGACCCGGCGTTGCCCGGATTTTGTCCTAGTAACTGTGTAGAAAACTTATGAAATGTCAAAATAAAATTATAATATTTTGATATTCGAGTGAAAATGAATTTTCATTTAAGTTAATCTTCTTCTTCTTCTTCTTCGTTCGCCCTGAAAAGGACGGTGGTTGCGTTGTGTCTGTTTACGCCTAAGCTGTGTTATCTGCACCTTTCGGTCGACACATCCGACTTCAGCACGGCATTTTTTAGGGACCGGGTTTGCCTTCCCATTGCGATCCGCACTCGCTCAGCCAGACTGCACTGCTGCAGACTGTTTCCAGGACCACCACGTGGAGGGGGAGTGCGGTCTTGACCAGCTCTGGTTCGCTGGTCCTGATGCAAGCAATACAGCTATGGGTCGCTGACTGCATTCACCATTGCTGCATCTTGGGGTCCCAATTTAAGTTAATGACTACCGCTTTAAGTGACTATCCTCGTGCCTTGTTTACAGTTATTGCAAATGCAAGCCGCACAAAATACTGTTATTCTGTGTGGTTCTACCAGTAGAGCGATTTCGCTTTTGCTTATTAATTTGCTTCCAAATTACTCTTATGTCTTATGATGGAATCGCAAAAGCAATTTTATCCTGCTCCTCTGACACTGCTATCCGAGAACAGCTTGAGAACCGTCTTATCCACCTCATGGGGTTTCTAAAACCAGCTGGTCTTAACACTCTGCACACCTTTGTCTGAGGCCACCCTTTCCTCTCTTGTTCTATTTTGACTCTTTCCACTCTTATCCTATTTTTCTTTTTTTCTGCCGCCTTCTAATAATATGTATGAATATAATACACTGTTTTTAATATGTCCTGATTTTTTTATTTCAAATTTTTTATTTCATAATTATTTATCTCTAACTCATTCTTTCCTCTTCTTTATCCAGTCCCCACTAATATTACGTTTGGGTGGTTTATTGTTTTGTTTCGATTTTTAGTTTCTTAGTATGTATTGTGTACATCCGATGGTGTCAGTCATTTTCTTTTCCGGGCACGCTCGTTCGTTGGCGGGAAGCAAAAGTGATAGGACGTCCACGTCTTAAGGGAAGTACCTAGGTTTAATTTTTATATTTTTTTAGGTTCTTATGTGTCCTGTCCAGCGTTCACTTTCTTTCCTTTCCCTAACGAAGGCCTTGTGGCCGTAACGTTGGCTGTTTTCTTTGTCTTTTGTCTTCGTAAGACGAATCACCTTTTTTCGATTCTTTTTCACACCCATCCATTATTTAAACTACCAGACTAAATCCAGGCATTTTCCAAATTTTAGTTCTAAGCGGGGACGAAGATTTATAAAAAAAAAATTCGGATGCACCGACATACCATAAGTGAAAGAGAATAAGTCTGCTTTTTCACGAAAAATAAACATACATTCAAATTTTGACGACACATTTTTAAAATGATGTAAAAAATAAATACTATGTAATATTTTCATTAAGATTAAGCACGCACTGTGCATATTCATGCTCAGAAAACAATAACTGGTTTTAATATATGTATCGATACAGCACCAATCCAATTTGAAACCGCTTGGCCAAATGAGTGTCATTAAAATTACATAGTTAAAAAAAAGGAAGTGCTACAAAAAACTTTTTTTTTTTTCTTCTATTTCCTATTAAAGTAAAAATGTTTAGTTAAACATTTTTAATTATCTTGTAAAATATGCAAACATATGGTCATTAATAACAAACATAAAATTATAGTTTTAAAATGTGTGTTACGGCCCTTGATTTTTATTGGATATGCATATATTTAATTATGGCCCCTGATAAATATATGGCTTCCATGCATTTCTTACGAAAAACTTTAATTAATGAAAATGTCATAATTACAATATTAAATTATAAATTAACTGCATGGCGTACCCCGGCGTTAACTACAGAGCCTGTCTGCCAAAATTCATCAATAAATAATAAGGCATGCGGATTTGTATTGAGAACATACACACGCACTTTGCCTTTTATATATATAGATTTTACTAAAATGTTCACATGATGTGCACCGCAGTATGGTACAGGTTTAAGTGTGTAAAATCCTAAATATAAGGTTCAAGGCTCATCCAGATGCTTATGGCTGAGAGAATGGATCCGTTTGCTCGTCGTACTCGACCTGAAAAATACATCTTGCCTGTAACCTTAACTGTAACGTTTTGTCGTGTGTAGATTCCAGAAATAATGACACTCTTCCAGTCTGACATTATCACACGAAATCTGTCTTGTGTGAAGTAATTCATACATATTTGCCATTTGTCTATTTAGACGATGTTTTGTCTGCATTTCTCAAAATTTGTTTTATGGCAACACCGTCTTATTTATTTTGTCTTCTGAACTTAAACATTGCTATAACTATCTCAATAATAAATCTCTGCTTCTTGAATCTCTTCACTATTCTTAACTATTGACCTCTTATCACACCTTCAACAACAGCAGCTCATTCTTGATGCCATCAAGATAGAGACGACATTAAGGAAACTCTAATTGAACACGTTGTGACTCAAACAACCTGTGCTCTTGAAATTAATACAATTGCACAAAATTAATTGGAAATTATGAATTAAAGTGACACCTATTTGTAAGAAGCAGCAAATTTTATAATGAAGCTTTCAAGTATTTTTACAGAACATATTTTACAAGCTATCAAAGCTGATCATTTGTGGAACTCTTCGCTGATACAGTTCTGTTCAGGGCAGTAAATGTTACATTTGCTGGTTCCCACGGAGAATGCAGGATTGAAAGAATCACTTTACACACGACATAGGTGTTTGTCACTGTTGATAACGTATGCAGACGTATTACTAAACACAGAAGGTCGTCACAAATATGGGCGTTGTCTCCAGACCAAGTATCATCATCGCTGCTGATACTTTTAGCAAATCTTTAATGTTGCTACATTTGGTCAGGACTGCAGCTCAGCGTTAACCGCGGGGTTCACGAGGATATCATCACTGTCTTTCAGACAGATGTTGGGTCCTGTAACCTACTTTACTGATGTCGTACGCAACAATGCTATCACAATTACACATTTGCAAAATGCCATCTGCGGTGATATTTGCACTGATCGATTAGTGACCTGCCAAAGCATTATAGGGGCAGGCGGAATCCTGTTTACGGCGAAACTTGTCTGGTAAGTCCTTACTCTTGGTAAAGTTTAGAATGAAACTCGTGGACATTTTATGAGAAATCATTTGATCACGGCCAATAAGCAGACATTGCCGTTTGATAGGACATAGATTTTAATACAATTCCAAAATAAAAGAAAGAGAGAGAATAGAGGGAACACATGGAAAATAGACCGTAAGACGTGTATACAAATGTCTAGTCGATATGGAAAAACACTTTAATACGCAGCGCAGAACCAGTGTTGGGAGGGGAGGGATTGTAGCGATTCGCGAGGTGATTAAGTTTGATGTAAGGCAATTCTATGTGAGATTCATGAATAGTTGATAGAAATAAAATCACGAATGTGAATAGAGAGGGGTGCACGACAGTCAGGAGAGAAAAGATATATTTTTCATCACTTCTGTCCTGCTACCTTCACGACTATGTTAAATATCAGACAGGCAATCTTCACTTCCGAAATTATGGAAAATAATTCAGTAAGGATTAACAGTGGAAATAAAAAGTTAATTCTGATATATATATATATATATATATATATATATATATATATATATATATATATATATATATATATATATATATATATATACCAGTAGAACCTCTATAAGTTGACCACCCAAGGGACTGTAACAAACCGGTCAACATACGGAGGTGGTCAACATACGGAACGAGGCCTATTGTTCTGATACTTTACTTCCTTGAACAGCTTATATTAGAGAATACAGTATCATACGAAATCTTACATAATCACAACATCAAATCAAATCATCAACATCTGTTTTATCATGGTTTAATCATTCTTTCTGAAAAAAAGGAGTCAATCTTGGTCTGTGTCTTATTCTTATTAGAAACGTAAGTGGAGAAAGCACTCTCAACGCTGGCTACACCACTCAACATACCTGGGCAATTTTCCACAGCAAATGACTTCAACTGCATTACCAGATGCCTGACAGCCTCTTCTTTTGGAGTCTCTGCAATTTCTGTGTCATCGTCACTTGCTTCTTCAACTTCACCAGCCGCTTCATGCACTGTTATGTTTGTCTGTACTTCGGTCAATATCGCTTGGAAAATTCCTTCTGGGTCAGGTTCATTACAGGTTGCCACCTCATCATCCATTGCAACAAAACCTTCAAAATCTACTCCTTCGAATTCTGCCATTGGCGATGGACTGTCCGATGGGGCTAAAACGCCATGCTCTTGGGTTGTGACAAATCCACATTTCTTGAAACACTTCTGTATCGTTTCCGGCTGAACTTTATTCCAAGCAGAACTGATCCAGAGGACAGCATCCATGGCGTTAACTGATGCAGCGGGTGAAGTTGCTTCCACAGGCGGACCACAGATCTGCGTTTTAGTAATGACCCACTGCAGGAGCTGGGCTCGGTAGTGCATTTTAAATGTTTTGATGATGCCTTGGTCAAGAGGTTGGGTTTTCGAGGTCGTGCTTGGAGGCAGAAATTTCAGTGTCACGTTTGTGAGATGTTCCACTTGTGGGTGGCCAGGACAGTTGTCTACTGTCAGTAGAATAGACCGTTTCTTCTTCTTCATTTCTCGGTCGATGCCCCTTACCCACTCCTCAAATAGTGCGCCAGTCATCCATGCGGATTTGTTTGATCTCCAAGTGACGGGGAGGTCTTCGGGCTTCAGGTTCTTGAATGCGCGTGGCTTTGCCGATTTACCAATTACCAAAGACTTTAGTTTCTCTCCGGTTGAGGAAGCGCAAAGCATTACTGTAAAACGTTCTTTGGAAAGTTTTCCGCTCTTACATTTGTCACCCTTCATGGCGAGGCTCCTGTCAGGCATCGCCTTGAAAAAGAGTCCGCACTCGTCAGCATTAAAGATGTCGTCGTCTTTGAAGCCTCTGGCGAAGTAAGGAAGCTTTTTGATGAACTCTTCCACAGCTTCTACTGGAACTTCATTGGATTCACCACACAACACTTTCTGGGAGATCGCGTGTCGCAGTTTAAATTTCTCGAGCCGACCAATTGATGCTTGGAAATCTTCTGCCACCAGAATTCCCTTGCGAATTTTTTAGCAACTTCTTTAATCATCGGCCCGGAGATTCGGACGTTAACTGCCCTCATTTGTTTGAACCAGTTTAATGTGGCTTCATTGACTTCATCTAGGGGAGTTTTCCTCCTTTTCCGCTGTAGATCTCCGCTTTCCTTACCACATCTCTCCAAGTACTCATGTTTACGTTTTTGGATGTTGCTAACTGTGGTCTTGCTAACCCCAAAATGTTCTGCCGTCTTTCTTTGGCTGCTGCTTTCCAGAAAATGTAGAAGATCAACCTTCTCCTTCATTGTCAGCCCCTTGAGTTCTTTCCTTTGGGCCATCAAAAAGGTTAGGTTAATTTTGTCAACGATAAAGTGTATAAAACACAGTCTGAGAGAGAACTTACAGTTTAGAAGTTGAATTACTATCAACCGGCAGGGCAGTCATAGCAAGAATGAAGATTTTGCTTAGAAGTTCGTCTTTTTATACTGCATGTTTGCTAAAAAAATAAAGAGGTTAGGTTAATTTTCTTTGTCGGCAAGCATCATTCGAAAAGCGGTCAGAAAGTCTGTGCCGTCAAAATTCAAAGACACTGATTTTTTTAAAAACAGGTCAAGTAATAGAGGGTAAATTACTATTGTGTGTCATAGTCCAAGTGGTCAAGATACAACTTACAGAGGTGGTCAACTTATAGAGGTCGTCTTCCATTGAGTATAATGGTGCGTGGCCGGTCTATGAAAATGTGGTCAACATCGGGAGGTGGTAAATGTACGGAGGTGGTCAACTATGGAGGTTCTACTGTATATATATATATATATATATATACACTGTTTAAAAAAAGAAACGCATAGCTATCCGAGGGAGCGTTTTTATGAGTTTGTAAGTAAAATCTGGTGCTAGGGTATAAAAAAACCAGCCTTAAATGTACTTTACAGTGTCAAATGGACGTGTTGACTTGAATTGCGTTTGTTTTAGTAATCGTTACAACGCAGTGGTCAATAGTGTTTATGACGCAATTTTTGACCACAGCTCATGTTGCGCACACGTGAAAGCAACAAAACTTGGGGTGAACACTATTCACTGACTAAGCAACTGAAACCCTATAAAAGGATAACGCTACACACAAAAATTTCAGTTCATTGTCAAGCAGACATTTATGGCGTCTCTATCGATAAATTTAAGGAACATTGCTATTGGCCGACTGCATGCAGGCGAAAGTGAAAGTCAGGTTGCCAGGCATCTAAACGTGCATCCGAGTACCATCAGTCGACTTTGGCACCGGTTCCAAGCCACTGGCTCAGTTGAAGACTGGCATCGCAGTGGACGACTCAGAGTGACAACAGCAGCGGAGGATCGCTTTATTCGGCTTCGTCACCTCAGAGACAGGTTTACAACAGCTTCCTAAACTGCCCAGTCATTGCCTGCAGAACGTCGTGTGTCTGATCAAACTGTCCGGAATAGACTGCATGACGCTGGACTTTGGGCACAACGACCTCACCGAGGAACTGTCCTTACGCGCCGCCATCGCCAAAATCGACTTCTTTGGGCCAACCAGAATCATACCTGGGCAGCTGACAATCAGTGAAGACGTGTCTGATTTAGTGACGAATCTTTCTTTATGTTGCAGCGTCATGATAGACGGCGTAGGGTCTACCGTAGGCGAAATGAAAGTTTTGCCCACAATTGCGTTGATGAAGCTCCGCCGCACGATGGTGGAGGTGCAATGGTGTGGGGAATGATCAGTTACAACGGAAGGAGCCAATCAGTGCACATTGAAGGAGGTTTGAATGCGCAACGATACGTCAATGAAATTCTTCGACCCATGTCCTTCTAGTTTTGGCTGCCCAAAGGTCAGTGTTTCAACAGGACAACGCCAGACCCCATTGTGCACGGTTGACCACGCAGTTCCTGACTGTCAATAACATTCTCACCCTTCCCTGGTCATTCCTGTCACCAGACATAAGTCCGACTGAGCACCTGGGGGATGAGCTGCATAGACGTGTTTGTCGCCGAGACGTTGTTCCAGCCAATCGTCGTGATCTGTTCTAGGCACTACAGGAAAAGTGGGCAGCCATCCCACAGGACCACATCAGACGTCTGATCGCATCCATGCCCAGGAGATGCCAGTCGCTGATCGATGCAAGAGGAGGCCACACACAATACTAACGGGAAAGCCCGTACGCCAAAAAAATTCGTGACCCAGATGCAAAACAACTGTCAATTGATTGGTTGAACCCTAGGGTATTCTTGTGTGCAATTTGAAC
Source organism: Oreohelix idahoensis (assembly GCA_024509875.1). NCBI lineage: Eukaryota > Metazoa > Mollusca > Gastropoda > Stylommatophora > Oreohelicidae > Oreohelix > Oreohelix idahoensis. Next base: position 1,544,662 of record JAMPIV010000581.1, read on the forward strand.
AATTAACTCATTAAATTAAAAAAGTTATTGAATGTCAAAATTATGGCTACATGTGTGCCTTCATATATATATATATAAAGAGTGGCGCCGAGCCCACTGCTACATTTCAAAACGTGATCAATAATTGATTTCAAAAAGGGCGAAATTTATTAAACCACCTACAAATAGATTAAAACATGCCATTTACTGTCAAATGCTTACAAACGAATTTCTTGAAAATTATATCGGAGAGAAATCCTCCATTTCATTTTTGCAATGGCAATATAACAACAGGTAGACAATATACATACAATACTTTAAAACATAGATAACAAAGGCCAAGGTTTTTTAATTGTAATAAATATATTTAATGATCTCTTTTAAAAGAATACGAAATGTCAATCTAAATCTCTAGTGTCAGACGCTTCTTTGCCGTTTCGGTGGTGGTTGTAGATTAAACACAGCATCCGGGCGACTGTCTATGGTTGGAGTTGATGTAGGGGGACAATGGTTGGTGTTAGGACACCAACTCGGTTCTGTGAATATTTGTTGATGACAACTGGAGTTATGTAGCGGTCAAACGTGTTACTGGAGCAAGTAGTGGGACAGGTATCTGTGTTTGGTGCCTGTATTCAGTCAAATTCGGTGAGGATTTCGCTCTGTAAAGCCAACAGATGTTCAAACTCAGGGCGAGTCAACGTAATGCAATTTTGGTAGGAAACTTTAGATATTATTCACCAAAGTATTTTCGCGCGTGTAGTGAAGGCTGGTCTCGGTAAAAACTTACAGACGCAGCCTACAGCCCACCGTCTAATGGTTTAAGCATCACTTCTACACATATGCACCCAGTCTGTGGGAACGGTGCCGGGAGTAGTCATCTTCAGTGAGATGTGCTCGCGAGTGTCTGGGCGTTGGTCTACCAAGTGTCTATTTATATGAAGGAAAACTAGTTTAATCTGGTTTTTGAAACGTGTCCAGACTTGTTGCGCGCTAACAGAGAGCTGATTAGTCGAAAAAGTAATCGATAGTTGACGTGTTGTCTAGACGAAAATGACAGTAGGCCGCGTTGCATAGTACCATCGTTAGTAGGTTACTAGGGTGTTTTAGTTTGTAGGTATTGATGAGAATATATGGTGGTGAGAGGTGACGTGGTGTAATTATCGGAGGGAACTATTCTTGTGATGTAAAAATATGACAGGAAATTTCCGTTGATGGGTGAATGTAATTACATATTGATACGGTTCTGGTCCACGGGGTAGTTTTATTATTATATAAATTATATCATGAGTAATAAGTCTACTCAGGCCAATGTCCATCTAGTGAACCCGCACACAGCCGTATTCTCCAACATAAAAATACTGTCAAAAGCCAGGCTGGACAATGCCAAATACACAGTTTTATTGAACACAACGAGGCTCCGTAGAGATATATCCCATATGAGACTAGATTATGGCGTCAACTAGACAATCCTTAGCGTCGGTGTACAGGCTGCAACCGGAACAATGTCGAGGCCATTTTCATCCATTTTTAATAAAGGTCAAGCACGTGTTTTACTGATTGATGGTCTGCGCAGACTTCGCGAGGAACCATTGATCGTATACTTTATAAAAATCCATTAGCATAGAGTTCTTTCTCGTTGCATTTTTTTTTTATTTCCTGTCTTTATTTACTTCAGAGTTCACTTTTATTTTGTCCTTGAAGGTTTTAATTTTGTCCTTAATTTCTGTGTCCTTTAGACCGGGGCTTTTGTTCCTTTCATTTTCTTTCTGTTTTGATGTTCCTGCCTTAGTATGTGATAAAGGCTGTAATCTTGATGTATACAAACAAATGGTGGTGTAGTTATTATCTCAGGGTCTAATTGATAAGGTTCTGTTGATAATGTCTGGTTGGTAAGAGTATATCTCTGTTGCAGTGATTAGACTGTTGTAGTACATGCGCCCACACAGAGCAGATGATAAATAGGTTAGCTCTGTATTGTCCCTGTGTATAAAGTCTGTAGTGAGTGGTATGAAGGGTACAGTCACTCACCCTGTACTGTCAAGCATAGATCAACGAATCAGACTAGTGTTCATTTCCAATTGACAGCACATCATTTATTTACACAGCAACATCAATCCGATACGATACACTACACAGGTACAACAGGATACATAGAAATCAATAATAATCAATTGCGCAGAATGTTACAGCTGTTCAGTATGATGTAAACCCTGTTTACATCGCAGTTCTAATGTTACATCAGTAAATTCACCAGAACGACTGCTGACACTGCAGTTACAAAAACCCGCCACACAGGCGTACATCTATAGGACTCCCTCAACGACTGCATACCCCTGCAGTTAACAAAACGCCATACAGGCTTGAATCTATATATACTAGCAGTTCTAATGTTCCACCGGAACGACTGCTGATACTGCAGTTACAAAACGCCACCCAGGCTTAAATCTATATATACTCAAAAGACTGTCCTCTCTGTAGTCTATAAATAATCTGGCCTACACAACTCCTGGCCTTATAATCTCTTCAATTACTCTATCTGTTCCTGGATCCTTAAATCTATATATACTCAAAAGACTGTCCGCTCTGTAGTCTATAAGTAATCTGGCCTACACAACTCCTGGCCTTATAATCTCCAGAAAACTCTCCCTCCATAAGGAACAATGGCCTTAATATCTCCTAGCGCCGTTCCTGCACAATAGAAATCTATCAGGGAGGTAAATATGATCCAAAACATCGGCCTGTAGACACCAAGGCCTCAGAACATGTCCTTAACATAAAGTACACCTTATCTCATCTTATCTCATCTTATCTCATCTTATCTGCAGATTTATCACATCTTATCTGCAGATAAACACACTTAAATAGGCAAGTACTAGTACACCTCGAAAAATGGCCAAATATCGTTCCCTTACACTACCCTTGGGAACACACACAAGATACAGGGCTGACTCTCCAGTCACCCGCCCAAACTTAGACTGCCACGGGATGACCCATCTCCCGCACAAACAGACACCGGACTCGGCTGTTCACGGACTCCCCGTGAGCTATTCACAGCCGGCCGAAACCAGTACAGAATAACTACACGACCAACGCTCACACGCTTTCTGTACACTCTGTTTTCTTTTTTAACATATAAATGTTTTAAACACTTCACAATTAAACAAGCCGACAAGTGCTACAACCCTGAATTCACACTGTATAATCAGTATAGTACGTATCACTCCCCTTTGACCTTTACAGTTACCACCCGGTCCGGAGAAAAAAATGATTTATCATTTTTTTGAAAAAAACTACATCACCGACAAATGAGGGGTCAGCTAAGCTCTAATATATGCTTACAACAATAGTTTTATGATAAGGTCAAAATAATACATCGCCAAATAATAAAGCAAGTGTACAATAAACAAATTACCCATAATAATCTGCTAAATACACCGAAATAATCATTTACAAACAAAGTTAAGTATTATTACTGTAGACCAAACATGACACAATAAATAGGAAGTAAAGTCAAGATCAAACAAAAGAAGCATGATCAGCAAAGAAAATCAACAAAGAAATCGAAATAGGAAGAAAGATCCATAATACCCAATTGTAACAATTAAGCTAATCAATTCCTTGCATGAAATACATAGAACTGTCACTAATAATTACATATACTAATCCATATTACAATACGTAAGAATACAAAGTATGGAAGTATAAGAAGTGTAAGAAGTAAACGTATACAACTAGTATCAAGTAACATTCAGATGAAACATGGAAGCATAACCAACGTATAGACCGCTTCCAAAGAAATGTAGTGAAACGAAGAATCATTCGAAAAGGAAGAAGGGAATTCAAAAGATGAATGCATAGAAAAACGACAACAATACATCCCAACAACAATCCAAGTAACTAACGCATAATAAATAATTTTAGCTAAATTACAAAACTTATACATAACTAAAATGATTTATCACAGACATCACACAAAAAAGTGCGATATATAAAATTATCACAATCTCAAAAAAAAATATTACTATTTTAAATGGAATATCAACATATATTATTACACCTAATTAAGCGCTTTGGCGCAGAAAAAATATAACAATGTCAAAGAAAAATACATTTCCCAAAAAAAAATTACAGTACAAAAAAGTTTCTTTAAGCTAAGTTAAATAAAAATAGTATTTTAATTTTTTCTAGATTAAATCTATAACTAATATACCAAAATAAAATTATCTTTTAACCAAATGAATGACATCTAACAAAAAAGAATTCCAATACTTAAGTAGACTCATAATAAACACATACTAGTTTAAACAGAATTCAGCATAAAAAAGCACATGGCAAAAAAAATACCAGAAATCAATGTTTCAAAATATGTTTACAAATACAAATACAAAATCATAACTAACACATACAAGTTTAGTTTCAAAATTACATTTCACAACACAATAGTTACTGCATATAACCTCTGTATATGGTAATATATTAATTAGACATAGCACCAGAATATAAGAAAAAAAAAATTTATTGAATAACAAGACTCTCTGAAACAACTAACGCATATTCGACGCTAATGAGTTTGTGCATAGGGCTGGCAATCTCATCAAATCCAAAATTTTCCTAAGAATCAACGCTGCAAAACATATCAATGTTTGATGAATTAACTATCATTGCTTCAACTTCACAACGTAGCACCTATGGTCATACATAATATGGTCTAAGTGGAATAGTCTTCCGACTAGCGTATGAAAAAATCACAAATCCACAATCTCATTACAAAAATTAAAGATAAGTCACTACAAAGTGATATGTCATAATTTCATTGCAATCATAACACATGCAATGTTTATCAACAAAACAATCATGTAAATAATGACAGAGTCACAACAGTGCATACATATGAACATACACAATACCTAAGACATTATGTAATGTAAGTTACTATACAATACAGTAATTCATTAACCAAAAAATAAATTAAGTGTAAAAAACACTATAGCAATCTTAAACTAACTCCTAAACAAACAAACAAAATAAATAGGTCACAAATCCGCGGTCCTCGATAACATTCTGTAAAACCGCACGGGGTAACGCATACAACACGGGTCAACAGGCTGGCTGGGTTGCGCTTGACTAGACACCTGGTCACAGGTTGACCCACATTCCTCTCACAGTAAAAAATAACTTCGGTGCGAAGATTCTTAACAAGCCGAATACTGTGGGAAAATATAAATGAAAATGTCTATTTCAATCAACTTGTGAGATTTATTGAAGTAAAACGGAAAGTTAGTCTTACATTTACCCAAACGTGTGGCAGTGAAAACGTCTGGTTTCTATATGATGCCATCATTTCCTCGTCACACAGCAGATAACACAGAAGGATAAGACATCCTGACAGAAATGAAGGTCATCACAACAGTAGGCTGAAATAAAATCCTACTCAAACACAACGAGATATTCTCTAGAACTCAAAATGCATAACAAGCAGTAGTATTTGAAACAATACCCTTACTGTTACCTTGTCTATAACCAAGTCTGTTCTTTTGTTGTGCAACATTATTATGATTAGTATTTCTACTTCTATAAAAATATCTAACCGATGGATTTTGTTGTGTTCTAGAACCATCATTATAAGGCTGATAACCTTTATTGTAGTTATTTCTTTCACCAAAACTGTTTCTATTCTCCTTTGTGACAATATGCTTACTAAATTGATCAGTACCAGTGATAACTAAATTCTTATGGTTATCAACATGTTGAGTTTTATTTTGGGTACAAGTCTTACTAATAGCTTTGTCCCTTATTATCTGTTTATCAGTATTTCCATCATTAAAATAATGGTTGGTCTTTTTAGCTCTGCCTTGAAATTTATCTCCATTTTTTTTGCAATCTATAGAACTGACTGTTATAGCAGAATTATCTTTGCTGGCCTGACGCCACGAGTCAGTAATGTTACCAGAAGTAGTACGTGGGAAATTGTATTTGCCACGTAGTGATCTCCGTCCATCATGTTCGATTTTCGTCTCAGCTTGTGTAAAGGGCTGGCTTCTTGCTTGTTTTACTTGGTGATAAACATTCTGTCTACCTTTGTCAACATTGACAGTAGACAAACCCTTAATACCTAAAACCACATCTACCAAACCATAAACTCTATTTCTCAGATCACTAATCTCAGCATTTCTAAGTGAGATGTCTTCAGTTTGTTTCTTAATTAAGTTATTAGATGTTAAAACCTTACTCTTCTCCTGCATGAGTAATTTCTCAATATCAGTCATTTTCCTTTTGTACATCGTTAACTCTTCTAATCTCTCCTTATCATCATTTTCTCTATTTGTTCTCTTCTGTGGTTCCAATTTCATTAATCTCTTCTTTTGCACGTCTTCTACCTGTGGCTGAAGAAGGGCCACCTGAGCCTGAAGCCCAACTTTAGCAGCTTGTGCTCTCAACTCATTAATCTTCTCGGAAGATACGTTATTCTTTTCCTTCAGTTGGCTACTGAGAATATCATTATCATTCAACACATCATGGAGCATATCTATATACTTCTTCTCACTTACATTGCTATCAATCTTTAACCTCTCATACATTTCTCTCTTATTTTCAATCTCCTGCTTGAGTTTACTAATCTCGCCATCTTTAGTTCTTATCTGAACTTCTAAGTTTTTAACTTTACTGCATTCAGAGTCTAATGCTGCTTTCACACTAGCAAGCTCCAAGTTTGATTTCTGTAACTCACTTGTGAGCCTAGACACTGTTTCTTGAAGTTTATTCTTTTCAGCACTATCCTGTAAAAACTTATCACTTTCCTGTAAAGCACTCTGTTTGTTTACTTTTGTTTGTTTCTCAATATTCAATTCCCTTTTATGCAGGTCAGAAACACTGTTGTGGATTATCTTGAATATACTTTGCACAATATGTCCGTGTTCAATCTCTATATATTGTTGCACAAACACACGAATGTGCCGTAGCAAATCAACCAAATCCCTAGCCATTACAAAATTACAAACTAACTTAAAGTTATGTTTAGCAAATGACTCTAGGGATGCTGACACATTACTCAAAAAATCATCCATCACCCATGCTCCAAGTCTTGGGCCTCTCAATCCCTTTTTATCTCTTCCTACCACCAATGCATACTCCAACATAGGCCTCATATCGCCTGGATTAATGTCACAATCCATGGTGATTCAATCGTTGAATGTACTATATTTTTTTAGACCACTTATAATTCTAATAAGGTTATGTTACATAGCAACAATCAATTATGCACTAAATACTATATTAACCAGTTAATATAATTCATAATGAGCAATATGAGAAGACTTGATAGCATACATACATAAACACAGTTTCCACAACAACATAACCACTTATCTTGCAAATAGCAAAGTTCCTTCTTTTCCTGTTACAATCGATGGGCATCAACACCAAAGATGACACAACATAAGCAGAGTCCCATGTCAACTCTCACTCCACCTTGACACAGCATGCTATGTTGTCGTACACAGCACTGGAAACTGGAAACAATATGCTATGTGATCGTACACAGCACAGGAAACTGGAAACAGCGCAAGTTACCCACTTGTTCCCTCTGTCGTCGCGAAGGTACACTGTCTGTCACTCTTGTTGGAAAGAGCTACTTGATATTTCGCACTTGCATATAAAACTGGAACATACTGTAATTCTCATAATGCAGATATCGCTGATGATGATGAATCAGGACAGGTCGCCATAACGATGTCAAAGTTTACTTGAAAATTTCACTCCGAAACGTAGAACTGGAAACGTTGCGAAAATGTCATATGGAGGCATGTAAACACAAGACGCTTCACCGTGTCACCGATTAAAGGTCATGAGTGACACACAACT